>VCHN02000014.1:10402048-10487264 GCA_007115665.2 Sequoiadendron giganteum
CGGACTTGCTGCGGACTCGGCAGCCCAAAAATATGACTCGGACTCGGGACTCGGGACAGACTCGGGAAAAGACTCGGCAAGGACTCGGCAAAAAAAAAAACCGTAGTTTTACAAAAAAAACAAGAACAAATTAATGCATTTAGAGAATATAAAAGCTTAATTTGATTATCAAACACTCATAATTCAAAGATTACACATGTCATATGATCATCAAACACTCAATAATTGAAATTTAATCATTCATAGTCATCAAATACTCATAGTTTCACTTTCAATGTATAACATCATAAGTTTATAAATGTTTACATATAATCATGTCAAAAAGAGGAAAACATTAACAACCACATATAATCTACATCTTCCTCTTTCCCCTCCCAATGGTACTCAATTTTGGAGGCCTAGAACTAGAAGGTGCCCGTGTTGTAGTATGCAAACGAGGACTAGGAGATCGAGCAGGGGAAAAATGATATTCAAATGTGTCTTCGTTGTCCTCCATGGCATCCAATCTTGCTGCTTCTTCTTCTTCTGCTGCTGCTCTCTCTAATTCAGCAATATCCTCATCAGTAAGTAAGACATCGGCCTCATCATTTTGTTCATTAATAGTCCATTCACCATATGGATCAATGTCATCCAAGTCGATGGACTCGTGTGAAACACCCTCCACCTTCCTAGTTCGAAGGCGAAGGTTGTACCGAACAAAAACTAAATCATTTAGGCGCTGCTGAGTCAACCTGTTTCTTTTCTTTGTGTGAATGTTTTCAAATAAACTCCAATTGCGTTCACACCCAGAAGCACTGCATGGCTGCGACAAGACACATATGGCTAGCTTTTGAAGATTTGGTGTACTAGCACCATAGTTCTCCCACCATAGATCTACAAAAACATGTTTAAAAAATATAAGTATTAAGAAATAAGAATAAAGTAAAAATCTATATGTAAGAATCAAGTTTCTAATTTCAATTTTTACCTAGTTGTTGTTTTCCTCTCCTTTCAATTGCTTGTTGGGAGGAAAAGAGTCTCCCCTCTGCACCCTTGTAGACCTTGAATAGATAAAAAAAAAAGTAAATCAAATATAGAAAATTCATAGATAGTCAAGGCTCAACATTGCAAATTCATAAATAAGATGTAACAAATCTCACCTCCAACTCATCAAGCACCTTATTTCTCAGCTCACTATCAGGCACCATCCTATCAATGTAAGTGACAACACCATCCATGACCTCCTCATCCGCCTTAAATGAGTTCGAGAAGTAGAACTTCGGATTCAAGAAGTAGGCAAAGGCATGAATCGGCTGGTGGAGTTGGTTTGTCCATCTCCGATCAATGATGCGCCATATGATTTCATATTTCCTTTTGTTGCCGCCATAGTAATGTGATATGGCCTCTTTGGCCCTATCCATGGCCTCATAGATGAAACCCATTGGCATGCCATCTCCATCCACCATACGAAGAACCCTCACCAAAGGCTCTGTCACCTAAAAAAATGAAAACAAATGTTAAATTATAACAAAATTAACCCCTCAAAAAATTAAAAACAGCAAATAGATTATCATGTATAATTTTTTTTGTGTGATTGCTACTTACCCCCATCAGCTCCTCTCCATTTTTGATGAATGTCTCATCAAAAACTATGGTAACAATCCTCTCCCCTTCAGCTCTACTGGAAAATGAGGACTCCTTCCAAGCATCGGACACAAACATTTGCTTGAGATGACCAATGGCACCAAGAATGCTTTGCAATGTGAGGAAGTGGCTAGCAAATTGTGTCACTCCAGGTCGCACAAGGTCCTTGCCATTTGTGAATTTCCTCATCAAAGAAAGCACCCAAGTATGGTTGTAGATAAATTTTGTAACACTTTTTGCATCTTCAACCACTCTTTTGACCCATGAAATCTTCCCAATATCCTCTAACAATAGGTCCAAGCAATGTGCAGCACATGGAGACCATGCAATTGTGGGATACCTCTCCATAAGTAGCCTACCTGCAGCTACATATGCAGCTGCGTTGTCCGTGATAATTTGGACAACATTATCAACTCCAACCTCCTGGACCACCCCATCCAATAGACTGCATAAAGTCTCAACATTTTTAACTTCATGGGAGGCATCTATTGATTTTAGGAACACCAATCCACCATTTGAGGCCACTAAAAAGTTCAGGAGAGTTCTATTCCGTCCATCTGTCCACCCATCAGATAAAATGCTGCAACCTTTTCTTCGCCAAAATTTCTTTTGCTCATCAACTACAAGCCGTGTATTCTTTACGGATTCCTCTAGCAATGGCCCACTCAAATCTTTAGCTGATGGGGTCTTAAACCCCTTTCCTGCAACTGTAAGGGCGTTCACTAGACCTTCCCAATATGGGCTGCTTGCAACATTGAAAGGTAGATTATTGTAGTACCAAAAGTTTGCAGCAGCCATCCTAGCTTCATGATGCTTTTCCTTATTCCAACCCGTACCTTCAAGTGAAGGTTGTGCTCCTAGAACATTACGTGGAATAAAATAATTTGGTCCTAATGAAGGACCGTGGCCAGCACTAGCAGTAGAATAGGAACCCTCGGGACTCTCACCAAAAGATGAATGTGGAGCACAAACACTTGGACTTGCAGCAGTAGCACCATGAGGCATAGTTGGTGTAGAAGGGGATCCACTCATCATTGATGCTAGGGCATTCTTTGTTTTTTGTCTTTCATCTTTTTTTAGCTCATAGTTAGCAAGAAGGGCCTTTATCTCTCTAATAATCTCAGGAGTAGTTTTAGGGCATCCCTCCACATTTTGCCCAGGTATCCTTGCAAGGTGGTATTTTAACCTATTTATTCCTCCTGTCATCCATTTCTGACATTCAGTACATGTCACTTCACCTTTTTTGATTCCTGGTATTCCATACTTCCATGCAGGGTCTTTTCTCATTCCCTTTGGATTTGAAGACGACATTGCTATTTCAAGTTCAACGTGGAAAAAAAAAAATCAGCAAGGGTTTGCAAAAAAATCAGCAAAAAAATGTGATTCAAAGTTTCATTTATTTGCAAAAAAAAAGAATGCAAAACCAAGCTAGAAATAATAGGAATTAGGCTATAATGGCTATTAAGGAAAATAGAAAAAAAATTTGGCAGCATATCCCCTTATTTTTCTTGATTTTTTTAAATTTGAAAGCAAGAAAACAAAAAAAAAGAAATGTTAGATCACTTACCTGGCTCTATTTTGATCTTTTTAGCTCCTCCTCCTGCCTTCTTTCAAGCTAAAACCAATTTGCAGACCTAAAAAACACCAATGCTTGAGCTAAAATGAACAAAAAATTTAAAAAAAGTATGGGTTTTAACCCATTTAGATGCCCCAGCCGCGGACGAGAGTCCTGGGTCGGGACTCCCGAGTCCGACCTCTGGACTCGGCCGAGTCCAGATGTCGGACTTGGGAGTCCCGACCCAGGACTCTTCTGGACTCGACTCCTGAGTCCGTGGCGAGTCGACTCGGCTCAACCACGGACTCCCGAGTCCGTCGAGTCCACGGCGAGTCCTGAAGAGTCTTCGAACTATGATCCCGAGGATATTTGTAACTGGCGGCTTATCGTGCTCCTTAATGTCTCTTATAAAATTATCGCGAAAGCTTTGGCTTTGAAGATCCGCCATCTTTTGCCTCAGATTGTGTGCTCAGAGCAAACTGGTTTTATTATGTCCTGATTTATTCTGGACAATATCATTGCTATGTGGGAAGGTATGGAGTGGGCCAGACGTTCGGACTAGAAATCTATTTTTCTCAAGATAGACTTTGCTAAAGCCTATGACTGTATTGAGTGGCCTTTCATTCTAGCCATGTTGAAAGCCTTGGGGTTTGGCCCTAACTTCATTCAGGATGTCCCTTGCTAGATTTGACCTTAAACTTGCTGATTTGAACCTTGGGAATTTTGTAAAACACTTGCCAAGCGAAATTTGTACTTGCTGATTGAAGTTCTTTTTGGCATTTTGCAATGTAAGAATGATTTTATGCATTCAATGGACTCAAATGAAATGTGTAATTGACTGAAATGTATGAGTATGCAAAGTAAATATTGTTGTATGACTTTCCAATGCAACTATATGACTGAAATATGCACCTACAGCCAAGGGACATTAATGCAAACACTTGGCAAGCAACCTAGATGACTGAATTCTTATGTAATAATGTAGCTACAACAATAAGGAAATTATGAGAGTCATTTATTATGCATCCCATCGAATGAGATAATCATCTACAACATTTGGCATTTAGTCAAACACGTGTAATGCAATCCTAACATGTAAATGATGACTTTCATCTCATAGACATTTGAACAAACAATTGGCATGAACTATCACTTTATTCCATTTATTGCTGATGTAAAAGTCTGATTACAAAATCTGTTTGCAGCATTTATGTCAATGACTGATTTCTTATTACAAACTTGCTCATACAAAAGCTCTAATGTCTGCCAACAGTTTTGAGACTTAGTATGCAGACCTATAATGCAAATATATGTGTGAACATCAAAAGGAACTTGATTCTGAGGCTGGAAATGAACAGCAGATGAGAAGACAACAACCTTTGATTTTTCCTTGAATTTATTGTGGCTTCCTTGATGAAATCGCCCCTCTCTAGCAAAGCTGCCCCTGTCCTTGCCTGACAACTTTTTAAATAAATAAATGCAGCAGTATTGGCCTACAAAATTATTGTAGAAATGATTGTCTTCGCAAGAGAAAGTGATCCCTCCAATAC
This sequence comes from Sequoiadendron giganteum, assembly GCA_007115665.2. NCBI lineage: Eukaryota > Viridiplantae > Streptophyta > Pinopsida > Cupressales > Cupressaceae > Sequoiadendron > Sequoiadendron giganteum. Next base: position 10,406,777 of record VCHN02000014.1, read on the forward strand.
CCACAAAATTTTGTCCCCTTAGTGAAAAGCAATGAATGAAAATGCAATTCCTCCCGTGGCTGGTCTGTAGACTGAAACAAAATTACAGACCTCAAATAACTCACCAAACTTCTCCAAAAATGTTCTCCAATGGCTGCAATTATCTTAATGACAAAGACTGAAGTATCTCCCTCCACTATCCAACTAAGGTTGATATTTCACAACCGAAATTGACACTTAACCAACTAGGTTTGGTCTTTCACAAATGAAGACTGGAAATCAACAAGCTAAGCATTCAGCTTCAACAATGTAGTAAAAAGGTGTATTCAACTCAAGGTGTCCCAAAATGCCTAGCTCAGGCTTCTTTTTATATTTTTCATAAGAGAGCCCACACACTTTTATGGTCAATGTGGGATAAAAGATATGTTTTAAGTGACTTTATGATATATTTTATTTAGTCACTTTATTAAACTAATTAAATATAAAGTCATCTTTTAGATATTAATTTATTGGAATAACTTTATAAATAATTAATTTAATATCTCCACTTTAATTTAATTAAAATAATCAATTAGTCATCCTTATGAAATATCAATATTTGGACAATTTAATTAATTAAATCATGATACCTCCAATTCGGGGACATGACATGCTTCTAAGGAGTTTTTTCTGGCCTTGCGTGCGAAGAACTCATCTCCTGGCATCAAAAAAAATAAAGAAGGATCCCAGGTGCTCTTTAAGCTACTTGATATTCTCCAAGCCTTTGTTCGACACTATGAACAAGTTTTCACTGCTCAGGAATACACGCCAGAGCGACAACAAGCCCTTCAGGATTGTCTTGCTGTTGTGCCAAATAGGCTATCTTCAGCCCAAAAAACTTTTTATGAGCAATTGCTGACAGTTGAAGACTTGAAGGAAGTCGTTCAGTCCATGGCTGATGACAAGGCCCCTGGGATTGATGGTTTCCCTTGTGAGTTTTACAAGGCCCTTTGGGATTATGTTGGACACGATTTGCACAAGATCGAACTTGAGGCTTTTCATTTCAAATCCTTGGGTAATATAATCAACAAAGAAAATATTAAATTCATACCTAGGCCTGGAGATCCCGAGGATATTTGTAACTGGCGGCCTATCATGCTTCGCAATGTCTCTTACAAAATCATCGCCAAATCTTTGTCTTTGAAGATTTGCCATCTTTTGCCTCAGATTGTGCGTCCGGAGCAAACTGGTTTGATCATGTTCAGATTTATTCTAGACAATATCATTGCTGTTTGGGAAGGTATGGAGTGGGTCAGATGTTCGGACCAAAAAGCTAATTTTCTCAAGATAGACTTTGCTAATGCCTATGCCTGCATTGAGTGGCCTTTCATTCTGGCCATGTTGAAATCCTTGTGGTTTGGACCTAACTTCATTCAGGCTGTCCAAATGCTTTTTTCTGACGCCTCTACTTGTATCTCCATTAATGACTGCCAGTCGCTTGCCTTTGGTCTTTTCCGCTCCATTCAACAAGGATGCTCGCTTGCTCCTTCTCTTTATGTGCTTGCTACCGAAGGATTTGACTATCTGTTGGCCAATGCTATCTCTCAATGACGTGTCATAAGCATTACCTTGCCTAAATCCCAAGCTCAACTTGTTAATGGCCATTTTGTTGATGATTCTTTCCTCACCCTTTTGGAGTAAGAAAACAATATTAAGGCGGCCCTTGATTGTCTCAACAATTTTTGTCTTGCGTTTGGCTCCGCTTTTCAGTGGCACAAAACTTTATGCTATAGGCAATCTAATCTGCCCACTCATTGGTTTCAGCAGTATGGTTGGAAATGGATTGGGCCAGGGGAAATCTTTCGGTTTGTGGGCATTCCCTTCGCCTTCCAAGCTTCTTCAGTTGAGTTGTGGCAAGCTGTTCTCTCCAAGATTGTGCAAAATCTGGCCTCTTGGATTACCAAGCCTCTGTCTCTGGCAAGGAAATTCCAAGTGTGCTCGAAGATTCTAGCGGCTACTCATGTTTATTACTCTTCTTGTTGGGCCCCTTTGAAAGTTGCCTATGCTAGGCTTGAAAAGGTGCTTCGAGACTTTCTTTGGGCCTCTGCGAAGTCCCATAAAGGGTTTCATCGTGTTGGTTAGTAGTTCTACTGCCTTCCTAGAGATTCTGGAGGGCTTGGTCTTCTCTCCACTCAACGACAAGGGATTGCCTTGTGTGTAAAATGGATAATTAGAACCCTTATTGGAGATGAAGCTTGAAAAATTCTCCTCAGGCATTGCATTCAATTCGGCTTTTCTGTTCACAGACTCACCTAGAAGGGGATTGGCTTTCAAACCCTTCTGGTCATGAAGGAACCAGTTCAAATTGTGGGTATTTTCATGGCCAAGAGGATTTGGTGACCCTGGGAGGCAGTTAAGTCTTGGCTCTGCTAGGCTGGCTCTGGTTTCCGTGATGGAATTTTGCTCAATCAACAGAATGTTTGGTGGCCGCCTCTTTTTGCTAATAATGGTCAACCTTTGGCCAAGTCGCCTTGGCTTAAGGCGCTAAGGTTCCACAAGAAAGGCATTAAAACTTTGTAGCATGTGTTTCACAGGCCCACAATGCGCATTATGTTGTGGGAAGATTTTTCGTGTGCTCTACAGACTTCAAAACCAAGACCGTGATACTTATGATGGTTTGGTGAATGCTATTCTAGTAGATAGTCTCCATAAGGTGGGAATTCGTGGGTCCAAGCCCTGGTGGAAGGATTGGAAGTGGTACCTAAACACCCCTTTCAGGAATTACAAGCCTAGGCTTAGTTATATGTGGCTTTCACCGCATTTTCCTATGATTGACAGTCTTAACTAGAGATGGCTTCTTCAATCCCCTACTCATGTCTAGCGAAAAAGATTCTTTGGCACTTGGTTTGCAAGTGTTGAGTGGAAACTCGCACACTTTGCTTGATGTATTCTTTTCCAAGGCTTGCCTATGGAGTCTCGACTTCTTCACTTAGGGGTCCATGATTCTCGGTGCCCTTTTTGTGGACAAGTAGAGTCTTTTAAGCATCTCTTCTAGTTTTGTACCAGAGCTTAGCAGTTTTGGACTCGGATTCATGACTTCTTTCAGCCTTTCAGACTGGAACCCTTCTCCTAGCATATGGTTTTGCTAGGAGACTTGCCTAAACTTCATGCTAAGTATACCCAACTTTGATAAAATTTCAGAGTGGAAATCCTCTTCAGTATTTGGAAAGATAGAAATGCCTGAATATTTGCTAAAACCCAAATGTATAAAAATGTTACTTTGTATTCTAAAACTATTATTTGCTCTAATGTGCTCTTGCAGATTCAAGTTCAAACAAAAAAGGTTGCACTTAACGTGGCTCACCTTCAGGTGCTTTTGGACCATTGGGGCAATGCCTTGTGTACTATGGCTCGGGTGCTCGCTTCACCTACTTCCTCCCGCGACCAGTCGCCGTCTCGAGGCTGGCAGCGTAGTGGCTCTGCTCGCCCCCGCTGTCAGCCTCCTCTTCTGCGTGGTCACTGCCTTCCTCGGTGGTCTTGTTCTCCTCCTCTGCGGACTGGCTAGGGGTGGCCCTCTGGAGGAGTGGCGGGGAGCAACAGTGGCGGCTCCGGGTGGCCCTCTGATGATACTCCTGCTTTTGGCTCTGGTTGGCCAGACTCTGTTAAATATTTTCCGCGTCTAACACTTGCAATCTCGCCCCGTGTGAGGATAAAGAAGATAAAGATAAAGGTGCTGATGATGGTTGGGGTCCTCCTCCTGACGTCACTCCAAACTCGACTGAAGTATGGGGGAAAAATTTGGATGACAGAGACCCTCCTGGCTCTGCTGGTACTGCTTTGGCCGTTTAATAGCCTTTTTCTATGTTTATAATCTCGGATTCCTGGGCTAGGCCCATGCAACTATGTTTTTTGGTTTTCTGGGCGCTGCCCATGTGACTCTTGGGGCTTGCCTTTCTACCACCCCCCCTTTTCTTGTGAATATGTATTTTAATCTTTATAATTAATATAGATTAGTGCCTATTCATAAAAAAAAAATGTGTTACAGGATGATATGAATAAAAACAGGGAAAAATTTGCCGTCGCCTCTTTGTTTGGGTAAAATTTGATTATTGGCTATTCTAATTTCTAGATGACATAGTGAACTTGTTTTAAAAATTAGCCCGTAAAAGTCTATGCTTCAAAATTTTTAAATTATAAACCCACTACTTATAAAAGGTAAATCATAACTAAATTATAGAAGCCATTAAAATCAAAAACAACTTTCTAAGATCGAGGGAGAGAAGATTTGAGGTGGATGGAGGAGACGACTGGTCACACTCTTTTAAAATAAGCTTTCTCTTCTAGAATTGACTTTGGTTAGTGCTCTTTGCCGGATCTGATTGGTTTATTCTCTTTTTCCTTTTTGTTATGGTGTTGTTTTCTTGTGATTGGTTGCCTTGGGGGTGTTACATGATTAGGACCTTGACTAGTACTTTAGGTTTTCTTTTTTATTTTGTTTATGTTTATATTGACCCTTTTGAATTGATTTTCGTGTCTTCCATCCCTCTACCCGATTGCTGTTTACTGGTGTACTTCTTGGGAGTGGCAAACTGAAGCCTGGGAGTTTAGGAGGGGAGAGTGGACAAGATGGAAGATGGAGTTAATGTTGAAATCGAGGTAGAGAAAAAGAAAAAAATCATATAGGGAAGTCCTTAGCGATGACAAGAAGGTGGAGATTGTGGCAGAAGATAGAATTGAAGCTTAGATAGAGAGTGATTGATTAGCCATTGAAAGTCAACAAGTTGGAGGAGAAATGTGTAACATGTCTCCTCAATCAAGAGTTCTTCTCATGGAACCAACATAGACATGTGCTTTGTTGTTGCTAGAGAAGACAATCGGTTGAAAAATCTAGCTATTTTTTTTTCTGCTATAGAAAATGAAAATCTTTTGAGGAAATTCTTTGATTAGTGGCTCTTAAATGTCTGGGGAAAAAAAATAGGGCTGCCTGTTTCATTGTACTAAATGGTGCAAAAAGGACTTGTTTGGTGTTTTTTAAAAAGTTCATAACATGCGATTTTTTTGCACTAAACAAGATATATTGGAATGTAGGTAAATCTATTTCTAAGGTGGTGGCATGGTCGACAAAAGTTTTTAAATGATGAATTTTTAGCTTGTGTTTTGCCTAGATGGGCTATAAGAATGAATCTTTGACCTCAATTTTGGGTTTTTATTTCTCAATTGTTGCAACCTATGGGCAGGGTCCTTCAATTAGAGGAAACAAGAGCCACCTTGTTTGTTGTACCCATAATAAATTTTTGCTTCAATAAGGCATTTTGCTTAAAATAATCCAAATCATGCAAAATTGTTGTCAAATGTATGTTTTAGGTCAAACAAAACATAGACTTTTTGTGGGTTTGTGTCAAGGAAGATACTTACAAATTTCTGAAAATTGAAAATTAGGGTCTCAAACCCCTGTTTTTAGGAAATCCCAAAAAAATAGATCCTTTCCAAAAATGATTGAAATGATTTTGATAGGATAATTTGACTTCACAATCACACTGGTCAAGTCAAAATCACCAAAAAGTTTGTTTTACTCTGGTGGGTCTATTTTCACTTTTCAGGAAGAAAGCTAGGACCTTTGCAACCATTAATGGTAGAATGGCTAGTACTAGGTGGTGAAATCTAAGCCTCAAAAGCTTCAACGAAGAATCCATGGCGAAAATGCTTGAAAAGATGCTTTGCGACGAAGGGGATTTTCAAAAAGTGAAAAATCTTGAAAATTGACTAAGTTTGGAAAATGCACGACTTCCTACCAAAAGGAGGTTGTGTAGTCGAATGCCTTAGTCATTTTTCCAACACCCATACGCGCAGCATGGTGAAGGTGATTGTCAAGATACACGCATTCACATCGTCAACAACAATCCTCGAATTAGTCGCGCTACACAGTGAACGTGAAGCGCGAAGAGATGGAGATTTCTAAAAAAAATGATGAAACTATAGCTAAAAGCGCCCCTGTTGGCCAGGGGCGACCATGAAGTTAAAGGGTCAAAACCGGTCATCAACTTTTACCAAGGCAGTCATCTCCTTTGTGCTTATGTTGGCTTCCCAACGTGTCGTCAAGAAAGGTCACCTAATTCATCGATTAACAACAAATGTAAGCGAAGTCAGGAGATGCTGCCAGCAAGTGCTATAAAAAATGGCAGTGAAACATGGGAAAACCGCCCTTGTTGACTAGGGGCGCCCAAGAACAAGATGATCCAGATGCCAGTTTTGAGTAAACTTGTCTTCAGGTGATCTCCCCGGCATTACCTCAGCTTGGCAACGAACCTGTTCACCAGCTTGCTAGACACATCAAACGACAACAATTGATGATCATTAGAGCATGCAAAATGGAGGGTAAATCAATGCATATCAAGAAAAATTCACCTTTGGTAGCCAGGGGCGCCCTTCATTTTGAATCACTTGATGAGGTTTTCAAGAACTGCTTTCTACAAGGCATCTGTTCAACACTCTCTCATCTTCTCGATCAACCTATTTGCATGTTTACAGGACCTGTCCAGCATTAGCAAACAAAGATCAAGCAAAAAACACCAAAGGTGAAGGTGAGATGAGGAACACATAAAATTGGCTAAGTGTAAAGGAAATTGTACCTTCCTAGAAATAGGCGCACAACGTTTTTGGCAATCAAATGTAGTCTGCAAGCTTAGTGACCTCCAAGATGACCTCCGTTTTGATCAATCTCAACAATGACACCGACAGTGAAGACAACAGACAAATCAAACATCTGACGATAAAGATCAAATTGGGACCATTCGTGAAAGTTTGCAACATTAAAATAACAAGTCAAAAGGTGAAAGGCGCCCCTACAAGCCAGAGGCGCCCAAGCTTTTGAGGCACCTAAATCAAACTTCAGGATTCGCGAAGCCAATCACCCTTTTCGGGAATGAATTGGTTATCCATGCCATGATTCAACAAGATCACCAGAATCATCAGTCTTTAGTGATCTTAGATCTAAGCACATAGGGTCAAACTGGGGGAATTGAAGAACACTCAAAAAATTGACCAAGTCTAGTGAAAAATGCACCATCTTGGGAAAAGGCGCCCAAGAATTAGAAGCATCAAACTCAAGTTTTGAGCTTTGCAGCTCCCAAGCACACTTCATTAGAGTTGTTTCATCTTAGTAATGGATTTGTTAGCAACACTTCAAGATCAACTGAGCAACCAAAACCAAGGATCGAACGAAGGCATTTCATCACAGAAAAATAATGAAAAAGTGTTCAACTCTTCAAAAGGATGCCTAAAGTCAATGAAAGATTCAGTTGACTAAAGTTGACTATTTTAGAAGCCTTCCTATGTCTAAAACGTCCCCAAATTAGTGGAAATCAGTGTTGTGAACTCCAGATCAGGCAGAAAGACTCCTCCTTCATGTGTTGGCACCCAAACTTGATGCATTCAACATAAATCACTATATATCAATCCTAGGCATCATAATTCAACATTTTTCTTTGCAGGTTGAAGCCAAGAATAGTTATTTTCTCTCCAAGACGTCTTTTGAAGATCTGATAGAAGAGTTTTCATTGTTCTTCATATTTTTGAAGATCAATTGCACATAGGGACATTTTATCAGAGGTTGCATCTTCATGCATAACTTTCCAACAGATCTAGAGAGGCAACTGATAACTTCCAATCCTCTTCTTGTCATTTTGTAATGTCCCTTGCTAGATTTGACCTTAAACTTGCTGATTTGAACCTTGGAAATTTTGTCAAACACTTGCCAAGTGAAATCTGTACTTGCTGATTGAAGTTCTTTTGGTATTTTGCAATGTAAGTAATGATTTTATGATTTCAATGGACTCAATTGAACATGTGCCAAAGACTGAAATGTATTTAAGATGCAATGCAATATATATGTAATGCAAAGAGATTGCTGATATGCATCTACAACCAAGGGACATTAATGTAAACACTTGGCATACTAACTCTTGACCTCTTCAAACTGAAACCTTTATGCAATAATGCAACTACAGCAATGAGCATTATGCCAAACACTTATTATGCAAACTAGTCATGCAAATAATAAGCCACAGCCTTTAGACATTATGTCATATAGTTGACATGCAAAGTTTCTTATGCAAATCAAAGCTACAACAATAAGGTAATAAGTCAAACACTTGTTATTCAAAGTATTGACAAACATATGAGATCAACAATGCAACTCCTCCTTGTTATTTGATGCAAATCTGTGTACAATTGTTTACATGATTTTGCCAAGACCCATTATAATGATTGTTTTTCAATGACACTATGACTCCCTAAGTGCTGCACTAATTTTCAGACTTGCTTCAGACTGAGAAAATGTAAGTACATGCACAAATGACAATGAAACTTGGAATTGAAGACTGAAATAGGTTGCTGATATGATGGCAGCCTTATGTGAAATTTTTCTAGCATTTATGATGGCCTCCACAAGTGAAATCGCCCCTCCAAGATGAAGCTGCCCGTCCTTGCTTGACAACTTTTTGTATAAATAAATGCAGCGATAATAGGTCTCCAAATTGGTGTAGAAATGATTGCCAACTCGATAGAAATCAATCGCTCCAATGTCCACAAAATTTTGATGACTCAATGAAGAGTAATGAATGAAAACATGAGTCTCACCATGGTTGGTCAATCTACTACAACAGTCTGATATTAAATTGCAAACTTCAAAATAGCTCCCCAAACTATCCAAAAATGAAAACCGAACCTCTCTAAAGTTCTAAAGAGAGTGCACAAAGAACCCAAGTCAAATTGATGCAAGAATGAGGCTAAGCAAGTGAAAATCTGAAGATAACCTCCAATGAAACCCTCCAATTAGCACAATGAAGAAGACTGAAATATCTCCTCCTCTCAACTCCAGCTAGGATTGATATTTCACAATCGAAACCGATACCTTAGAGTCTTCAAACCCTCAAGCAATCTGTGAAATTCTCTAATAAGAACAATGTAGAAACCCTAGATAGATTCCTCCACAAATTCCAGCTAGGGTTGGTGTTGCACAACTGAAACCAGTACCTTAGAGTCTTCAAACTCTCAAGCAAATTGGTAAGCATTCAAGCTCACCAATGTAGTAGAAAAGATTTTAACAACCAAGATACCCAAATGCATAGCCCAAGCTTCTTCTTATACTTTTCATACCTCATCACCAAGAAGCTTTTAGAGAATAATATTATTTTATTCCATTAAGTGACTTTATGATATATTTTATTTAGTCACTTTATTAAACTAATTAAATATAAAGTCATGCTTTAGATATTAATTTATTGGAATAACTTTATAAATAATTAATTTAATATTTCCACTTTAATCTAATTAAAATAATCAATTAGTCATCCTTATGGAATATCAATATTTGGACAACTTAATTAATTAAATTAATTAAATAGTGACACCTCCAACTCGGGGACATGTCACTTTTTCCTTTATTCTTGTCTTAGATCTTCTTGCATGTCCAAGAAAACAACGAATATTCATAGATCTGACCTTTTGGGTATGAGATCTACACAACTTTTTCAACAAAACCCACGTTTTCAATTTTTCGAGAAAAAGTAGCCCTGCTAGCCCTATTTTTGAGGGTTTTCGGAAAATGTCATAATTTTGAAAAAAAGACAAACTAGGTTTGTTCAGCTTTTAAGCATGAACAAAACCTATGTGTTGGATTTTTTGAAGAAAAATAATTTTCTAATGCCTCGCTACCTCTGCCATCAAAGGACTATTGCATGCCATAGAAAAATTCATTTTTTCGAATTTCTGACGATCTGGGTTTGTTTAGAAAATTATTCCCAACAAAACCCATGTCTCAAAATTTTACGTGAAAAGTTGCCCCGGCAAGGCTATTTTTAGTAGTCACAGAAAAAAGTTGCCCATATAGCATCATGTGCATAGTCAATGTTTAAAGTTTTTAGAATGGAGTTCTCCCATGTCGAATACAAGACCAAAAAGGTCTTAGTTCATGACTTCCTGAAAATGATAGACACCAATTTGCATTGGGTACACCCAAAGGTCGACATAGAAAGGTTGGAAGGCATAGACCAATACACATTACAAAACATTGAGCAATCTGGATTGCTTGAGGCAGCATCAATTCCCATCACAACATAGAGCGTAGAATTTGTAATAGCTTGTATAAACATTACAATCCTACCACACGGAAGATTCGTTTAGTGGGTGGACGAGTGATATGTAGCCTCAAACCTAGGAATATCGAAAGGTGTTTTGGCATTCCACCATGCCCGACAAATGTGGTCATATCTATGAGAGAATGCGAAAATACATTCGACGAGTCAAAAGACAAGTGTCATAAGAGAATGGTAGAAAAATGGCTTAAAGGAAAAAAGGCCAACTTGCCCAAGAATGTAGGACGCGAAGAGTTCAAGGATGAGTATGCAGTGATGATCACTCTACTCAACCGCATCATTGGTCAAGAAGAGGCAAACAAATTTTAGTCATGGATTTAGTATTTCATCGCCAAAATTGTAAGCAAGAGAGAACATTATGACTGGCCCACCCTCATTAGTGATACGCTTCACAAACATATGACCAGATTCTTAAAAGCTCATAGGTTTCACATGTGTTCATATCTCGTATATTTGATTGTCTTCCAAGGCCAGTTTAGAGTGTTGAACAATGTGGGAACTTTGGGTGTGCAAAAGGTTTACGAGTATTTCTCGTAGTTCAAGTTCACAAAAGCATAAAAACATTTCAAGTGAGTAAATAATATCTTTCCGATGCACACCATGAGGGACTCGATTATGATTTGCATATACGCATATCATCAGCAGCCAATGAGGCAATGGTGGATTGGGCGGATTGGTTTATCTAGTTCCCCACTTTCACCTACCTACGTGTGTATGGGTACTCTGGTCATCCCGCCATGTTACCGTGCTATCCATCAGATAGGGTGGTCTTCATAGAATTCTTGCGGTAGTTGTTCGAAGTCATTTTATATTAAATCAATTAAATAATAAGTCGTCTCTTTTGATATTATATTCTACTGGGATAACTTAATAAATAATTAATTTAATATACTTCCAATTCGGGGATGTTACACCCAAAATGAAATTTTTGGCATTCTACTTAAATTGAGCTAAACAATGTAAAAATGCCATCGAAAGTATGTTTTAGGTCAAACCAAATATGAAATCTCTGTGGGTTTCTGTCAAGAAACCTATGGTTAAAATTCTAAAAATATGAAAATCAAGGTTTTACGCCCTTAAAAATAGGACCTTCCAAAAATGATTGAAAATAATTCTAATAGGGTTTTTTGCCTTCACGATCACATTGATCAAGTCAAAATTATGTTTTACTCTGGTGGGTCTATTCCCGTTTTCAGGAACAAAGTTAGGAGCTCTGCAGCCATTAATGGCAGATTGGCCAGCACTAGGTGTTGAAAGCTAAACCTCAAAAACTCCAACGAAGAAGCCATGGCGGAAAAGGTCAAAAAGATGCTGTTATAGTGAAGGAGTTTCTCAAAACGAAAAAGGCCAAAATTTGTCTAACGCTGGAAGGAGCACATTTTGCTGCCAAGGCAAAACACAGTCTAAAGGTGAAAAAGGCACCCCTCTTGAAGAAAGGCACCCTTGGATCTCGGAGGGCAAATCTGTTACACGCCGAATTTGTATAGCTACTATTTTAGCAATGCTTAGAGCATTCTGTTTGTATGGAAGGATTTGGATGAATAAAATTTGTTGAACCTTGTTATCAATTTGAGAATCTTTTTACATGTTATGATGGACTCATTCTGTGTTTTTGATTGATGTTATTCTTGGATAAAGCAATGCATAAAAGAGGATAATTAGTCTTGTTTTTATAATTGATTTATATACTGCAAAATGTTATGAGCAACTGCCGTGGTTTTGTGCCAATGGATGCAGGAACAGGAACTATTCCTCCAGGCGGAGGGGAGACATCACTTGGGAGAGGGGCATGGTCGGTTAACCGGTAAAGTAAATCAGTTGAGCATACACACACTTCACTAAGGTTTAGAGGAACTGGGTCAGATAGAGTTATCTTGATAAGTCATCCTTAGGCTTAGGAGTTTTGGATTACTTCTTTGTGCTTTGTGAGTGGTGCTACTTGTTAATTGACTTGTTGTTCTGTGACCTTTGATGTGAAACATGGATTGATATGTGAACATAGGCAGGATGTATATTTGTATACATGTATCACTCATATGTATGCATCAATAAGTATGACATGGCGATACAACATATGATGGGCAATCACTATGCCATACACATGTGTCGATATGGCATACAGACAGATACATACACATGACTAACACACCTATAAACATATACACACTATCTATGATGTTTGTTATAACATTATTATGATTCCTTAAATTTACAGTTAAACGTATATATACATGTTTGCACAAATAGGTGTATTGGAGGTATGCTGACTGGCTCGCAATACACATATTCAAATGATTTAATTCAAATATGTATATGTATATTTAAGTGTAAATATATAAATAAAAATATATGTATATTTAATATTATATATATATTATTATAGTCTTGTCAGAATAAATATATATATAGTTATATAGTTATATTTAAATATTAAAACATTTAAATATATATATATATATATATAAATATATTTATTATGGTAAATAAAACTATAATAAATTATATATAATATAATACATGATATAAATATAATAATTTATTTATATTTTAAATAAATAAAGATCTTGGAAAATAAATGACTTCTATAGTCACTTGGTAAATAATATATATATTCACCATGAGAAAATAAATGAAATAGACTTCTATAGTCTTTTGGTTTAAATCGTTTGAAATATAACATGGAAAACAAATGTTTTCAACATATGAAATCTCATGAGAGGTTTATCTAACATTTTATAAACCTTGGGTTATGCTAAATATTACGAACTTCTTTCACCATGTAAAATACGCAAACTTTAAATGTTATGTGGAAATGGTAGAAATTATGAATAAGCGGAAATCCCGCACAACTATGAACACACGCGCGTGCACGCAAGACCAGGTCGCGGCCTGCAAGACTCCATTTTTATTAATGCGTGAGAGATAGGCCAGATGGGGTGTTTTCTGCTTTGGACATTTTCCTGCTAAAGAATTTAATCCACCATTTTTGGGCGCCTCTGCTGAGTACGCCTGTAGGTGTCTCTCACTTGTATTTTTAGCATGTGTGAGTTGAAAAATTCTCCCTGGATAAAGGTCGAATCATCTTAAAATTGCTGAGTAACTTGCTAAATAGCTGCCACTTCATGAATTGACTAGTTCAAATATATAAGGTGTCAATTCTTATGCCAAAATGGTAGCAGGCATGAGAATTCGAAACCTATATATAGAGCTTCTCACTTTGTTATTTTTACCAATTTACATCTACTTTTGCTATATCCGAATTTGCCTTTTGAGAGCCACAATTTGTCATTGCTGTATTTGAACTTGTTAGAGAGCCAATTCACAATACCATTTCTTTTTTGAGAGGACTGTGGATTTTATATGCTGCAAGCATATACATACATACCTCTTGTACAATCCAGAATTGTGAGAAGTGTAATCAGCAATACCTGAAAAATACTCCATATAACTTGTGATTAGAATCTAAAGGAGATAGAAAGGAAGCGAGATTAAAAGAAAAAGCTACCAGACTGAATTCGCTAGTAGCAAGGAAACAGGCATGAGAGTTATCTCTTAATACTTCTGTTATTTGAATTAGATAAATCTACTTGTTTAATTTTGCACTACTTTGTATTGTGGTATAAGAAGAGTAGACAAGTAAAGGAGAAATTCAGTTTCCTATTTATGCTTGTTTATATAGGAACAACTTGTTTATAAAGGAACAACTTGTTTACATAGGAAAAGCTTGTTTATAAAGGAATAGCTTGTTTATATAGGAACAACTTGCTTATAAAGGAACAACTTGCTTATAAAGGAATAGCTTGTCCAAATAAATGAAAGGAAATGTTGGAATGCTTTTTAATAGAATTTACTTGATGAATTGTATTTACGTGAATACTGCTTGATCTCTTTATATAAAGGAAGTGAGGAAACTAGTTATTAAATACTATGACGAGGATGCGATCAGTACCAAGGTAGTCTAAAGCTTTAAAGTTAGTAGGTTAACTAGGAAAAGCTATGTACTCCATGGATAAAGAATTGCAGGATAGGAGTTACCCGAGGGACCCTTGTTGACTGCATTTCAATTCCTGATTAAGTAGATGATGTAGGAGGTCTGGGGTGATTGACTACCCACGGTAAAGGACTTAGCCTATGCGTAGGATAAGATAGCCTCAAGTCAAACTGAACCTGACTTAGTGCATGTGATAGATGACCGTCAGTTTAAATACTGCCGAAACACTTTGGCCAAAGTAGTGTAGTACACCTACGTCCACTTAGACTATGGGACGATTACACTGTCAGTTCATCGTAGTCCAGTTTACATACTAAATTGAGATTGTAATGTTACAAGATTTAGTTATGTAGGACTTCACACTATGCTCAGTTGGTCATACAAAACCGGTTACCCAACCAATCTCTTCGTAGAAGGGAGGGCCGTCTACTTAATAGTAAACGTGCGGGGGATTGCATTATAAGTCCGTGGTTGGCGGAAAAGCACCTGAGTGTTGTTTCTCCTCCACAATAGACTTCTGATGAACCAAGGTTTGAAAGGGAAGAACCTGGACCGTCTTATTCCTATTTGCTCAAAAGCTTCCGAGCTATGATTGAAACTTGTAAAATTCTTACTCTGTTATTTATTTGAAAGAAAAGTAATGATGTAATGTGTACTCTGTTATTTACTTGGAAAGGAAAATAATAATGTATTGTGTCAATTGCTTCTTTATTATGAAATGTTGCAATAGAATGAAAAAAAAAGTTTATTTACTTCATCATTATGTATGTCTTTCCTAGTACTTTATTTGTGAAAGTAGAAATTTTTTATTTACCCAATTTGGGGGTTGTTACAAAATCAAATCACTCTGCAGCTCTAGCTCAGTCACCTCCACGTTCGTGCTGTCTCTACAACAAAATCACCAGCAAGATCATCTGATTCAGGGATCACTGGTGAAGCATCAACAAAGTATGGAAGATCTACAAACAACAAAGGTGCCAAATCAGAGAGCTTCATGCCAAAAGCGCCCTTGCTGGCCAGGGGCGCCCCTCAGTTTAAGGTACCAGATGAATCCATCTGCAATTGCTCTATACATGACATCTTTCCAGTTTCCTCCCAGCTACGTGATCAATCTGACAGCAAGTTCACAAGACGCGCCAAACGATCACATGCTGAGATCAAGCTGAAAAAGCCAGAATTGAAGAACTAGAAAGACAAGCCAAAAATTGGCTAAGGCATTGCTAAAAGCGCCCCTCTTGAAGAAAGGCGCCCTTTCTTAAAGGCATCCAGATTCAGCCAGAATCTTTACTGCCTCCCAGGATGATCTTGTCAACTATGACCAATCTCGCTAGTGAATCAGCAAGAACTTCTGACAAATCAGTCATCTGATGGTGGAGGTCAAAGATTGTTAGTTCACAGCATGAATAAAACTAGTCAAAAGCTAAAAGCGCCCTTGCCGGCTAGGGGTGCCCTTAAGCTTGAAAGACCTGAACTCGTCATTTCCAACTGAGAAGTCAGTCATCCTGAGCAAGACCGAGCTAGCTTCTCGATGCATCATCAAGCAGAGTCATCTGATTCATCTAGCATCGAGAACATCAAATCAAAGCAAAGAGGGTCTAAAAAAATCAAAACGAAGAACAGTCAATGAAAATTGACTAAGGCATTGTCAAAAGTGCCCCTCTCAAGGAAAGGTGCCCTTTTTTCTGGAGGCCTAAACTTAGTTTTATGAGTTGATCTCTTCTTGACATATTTCATTAGATCAATCCCACCTCAACAACAGAACTGCCAGCCACTGCCAGAGATCTGCTGAATAGCCAGAATCAAAGATCAAACAGAGGCACCTTAGCTTGCAAAATGAACAAAAAAGATCAACTCCAAGGATGGACGCCCAAAGGAAGTCAAAGCAATAATGTTGACTTGAGTTAGCAAATTTGGAGCCAAAAAGAGGCCAAACACTCCACAATCAGTGGAAATCACCTTTTGGAACTCCAAATTAGACCTAAATCATGAGTTGGCATCCATACTTGGTGGATCTCAACTCAAATCACCATATATTCTTGCTAGGCATCCCATTCTTCATTATTCTTTTGTAGGTTGAAGGATAAAACAATAAATAGCTCCCAAGAACACATTTTCAAGATTTGGCAGAAGTTTTGGACGGATCTTCGATATTTCTGAAAATCAGTGGCAGTAAAAGTATTTTTCCTCAAGGATTGTTTCTAGAAGCAAATTATTGCAAAGTGGAAATTTATAACTTCCAATCCACCTTCTGTCTACTAAGTTTCTATCTATATTTCTTTGCATGTCATAGGAAACGACAGACTACCTCAGATCTGATCAACTGGGTATGACAATGCATTTTTCTAGCGAAACCCATCTTCTCTCAAATTTACCAGAATTAGCAAAGTTGTTGCCCCTATTTTTAAGGATCTTTTTGGAAAAGTCTCCAAATAAAAAATCCAAGGAATTGGGCCTGTTCAGCTTCCAAGCATGAACAAAAGCCACATGCCAGATTTTCCTGTAAAAATACTTCTCGGCAGGCGCTATATTTAAGGGTTTCGGAAAAGTGTCAGAACAAGGTCAAGTGCCCAGTCAATCTTTAAGTCTTGCAGACTGAAGTACTCCCAGGTACAATACAAGACCAAGACGGTCTTGTACCATGATTATCGGAAAATAACTGACATAGACTTATGGCAGAAAAATCCAAAAGTCAGTTTTGAGGTCTTGGAGGGCATGAACCAATTCACATTGCAAAACATTGAAGAGTCCGTCTTATTCCAAGTTGCATCCATTCCGATCACTTTATAGAGCATTGAGCTTGTAACTGCTTACAACCCTACTACATGAGAGATCCTGTCAGTGGATGGAAAGGTGATTTGCAACTTAAAGCCGAAGGACATAGAGACGTGTTTTGCAATTCCACCATGCCATACGAGGAAGGTCGTATCTGTGACAGAATGCGAAAATGCTTTTGAGGCTTCAAGGGATGAGTGTTCACTTATAATGGCGGAACATTGGTTAAAAATGAAGAGAACCAGCTTGCCGAAATTGGGTGGGCGAGGAGAATTCAAAGATGAGTATGGAGTGTTAATTACTCTACTCAGCAAAGTCGCTCGACAAGAAGAGGGAAAATCCTTCCAACCGTGGATGTTCTATATTATTGACAAAATAATCAGTAGGAAAGAACATGACGACTGGGCCTCTCTGATCAGTGACACGCTCCACCAACAATTTACTAGGTTTCTAGAAGAGCACCGTTTCCTCATGTGTTCCTATCTGGTATACCTGATAGCCTTCCAAGGCGATTTCAAAACACTAAACACTGTGGGAATCCTGGGTGTGCAAAAGGTCCAAGAATACTTTCCTTGCCTTGAGTTCACTCTAGCGGAAATGCACTTCAAGAAGATAAATGACCTTTTCACTATGCACACCATGCGTGAGCTAGACCATGAGATGCACGTTCGTATTTCACCAGCAACTAAGGCAGCAATGGTGGACTGGGCGGATTGGTTCACCCAATTCCCCACTTTCACCTACATACACATGTATGGCTACAATGGCCACCCCGCCATGATGCCACGCTACCCCTCAGACAGGGTAGTGTTCATGGAATTCCTGAGGCAGTTGGCCAAGGTTCACTCTTACCTTCGCCAAAAGAAGTCTGCTGCAAACTTCCCTTTTCAGATGAGACTCTACAGATGCAGGACTGCAACCGATGCTAGGTTGATAAGCCAGGAAATAGTGAGATTTAATCTCAAATACCTCATTGACAGGAGGTCATCATATGATCCCAGAGGAATCTTCACGGCACAACTCGAGCAAAGATCATCACATGAACCTTTCATGGAGGATTTTTGGGCCAATTGTGAAGATGAGTTCGAGGTGAGAAGAAAGAACTATAACAGATTCAGACTCTCGCAAATCTCAGAATTCATGTCAGAGGACATCGAGGGTTTATCTGATGACGAAGAAGAGGTCATTCTTTATTCCTTCTTCATAGGTCAAGTAGATGCACAACCACCCGGCAAAGTAGACTGGTACGCGAAAGAGAGTACGTCTATCGAAGAAAGAACTGGTAGAGTAGTTCAACATAGTCAACTCTACCTTGACAGTAAAAGGACAAGGAAGGTAGTACTTCCCCCATCAGAGTCGCCAACGGTTCAGTCTATACTACCTTCCTCATTTAGGAAGAAACCCAAACAGAAGAATATGAGCATTCTTCCAGAAGAAATGCGAATGTCAGGGAGCACATGGGGAAGAAGAGGAATTGCTAGTACAAGCCAGCAAGAGATACAGGTGGAGACAACCACCAATTTACCTAAAACAGTTGGGAACGCTGCAGCTACACTAAAGCCAGTGACTGAAATAATCACTGCAGAGATGGAATCTATTGTAGAAGAAGTTGCAGCAGAAGCGGTGCCTGTGATAGAAACAAAGCCACCAGCTTCACCACCATCATAGAGGTCGCAAAGTCCCATTGATTTGGACTTTCCACAATGAGGCATTGCCATGGCACAGTCTTGTTCTTCCAGCATTTAGGGGGCCTATGTTCCTCCTCCCAGCGATGCTAGCCGAGATTCTATCTGGCTAGAAAGCTCGCTTGGAAGGAAAAAGGAGAGACCTTCTTATCAACTTGACTTCACTGAGTTCCACCATGTCCCACAAGACATGCCGACAAAGAAGTTGAAGAAGTAAACACATGTAGAGAGGAATGCAGAGAACGAGGTTGTCATAGAGATTGCTGGCCCGCCTGAAGATAAAGACATACACAATGTGAGGGTTGAGGATTTCACTCTTTCAAAGGTGAACCTTGAAAAGACCACTCGACAGGTGGAGGCAAACTTTCTCGGAATTGCTTTAGTGAGCGTCAAGGAAAGAATGACAAAGGATGGAGAAGACAAAGCAGCCTTGAAGGCTGAAAATCGTCAACTAAGACTGTACATTTCTAGCGTGATGCACGACACTCCCAACTCCTCGACCTTGTCTCAAGGACTATTGGATCTCCCAGCTGAAAGAAACCATCATCAGTTGATCACATTCGGTAAACACTTGAGATGTCAAGTGGATGAGTTTGTCATCAGAGGACAGTGTGTATTAGCAGAAGCATATCAGCTGAGAGACAGAGCACATGGTCTTCGATCAGAAATCCAGCAGTCAGATTTGAAGGCAGCTCATGAGAGGCCGAGAGAGGAAGCGATAGTTGCTGATCTACAACATGCATACCAATCAGTTACAACCACTGAGAACAAATGCCAGCTCTTTGAGTGGAAAGAACAATTGGCATACAAGGTGAGAGCCTACGATGCCAATTTAGTGGAGCTGATTGACTATAGACGCTTTGTCACTAATACTATCAACTTCACAAGAACGTTGGTAATATCCTTCCCTGAGTTAGAATATCAGCGTGAAGGAGGGGAATACATTGAGCTTGAAACGGTACAGAGATGGTTTCAAGACGTTATCCGTGGTTCATTCCTTGAAGATCCCAATGGTTGCAAATTAGCCAAAATGGCAGCCATGTCTATCGAGTTGGAGGAAACAACTGCCCAATGCATAAACTATCAGCAGCAGCTTGTGACAGGTGAAGAAATGCTTAGACGCCACACAGTCATCTTGAGAAGCCTTAATTGCCCATGGCCCGAAGAGTTCAACGACTGGATTGAGACTTTGTTGGCAAGTGGTGAAGAGGTGTAAAGGACCAAGGAAGGACGTCCTACCCTCCAAATAGCAATAAATACGACTGAAGTCAACTTGATGCCCCTTTCCAAGTTGACTCCAGATCTCCACAAATCATGCATGTCAGATCCCACTGATCGAGGATGTCTAATTGACTCCCACGATTTATGGATCTTAGATCTCCTTAAAAGGTGGATGTCTATTTGGAGACACATTTGTAATTATAGTTCACTTTTAGTTAGGTGTCAGTCAACTGAGGTAGACTCCCAGTTTGACTTTTGTTTAGTTTCAGTTAATTGAAGTAGATTTCCAGTTATTGCTTGCTCACCTACTTTTAGACATAAGAATAAATCTTGCTGATTGGCAAAAACTGATTGTTAACTCAAGGAGATTTTAGGGTTGCCTACTCCTTTGAGTTTCTATAAATAAGAGCCTTGGGCTCATTATTTGTTTAACCTTTATTTGCTAAGCAAAATTGTTGCGCCATTGTTGCCAGAGTTAGCTTGTTCATTTCTGTTCACTCTTGGATGAGAGTTCGTTGGTTGATCGTAATTGTGCATGATTTCGTGTCTTTGCTGTCCCGACCTTTGTAATTCTTTGGAGAAGCTTGAAGAAATAAATCAGATGGCGCATGCTTGCTTGATCTAAATACTTGAGTCTATTCAAAGTCTTGTTCTAAATAGTGTATTGTTTCAATCTCCTCCTTGGACAGGTGTCGGCGCCTCCTTGGATATTTTGTCATTGATCATTATCATATGCTGTTGTCTAATGATTTGTCTTTCAGCCTACACTTTGGACAGGTGTCGTCACCTCCTCGGGAATCCTATTAGTCAGGTCATCGTACCTTGTTGTTTCTAGTGAGTTGTTTCCAAGTCTACACCTTAGACAGGGGCTCCTCCTCTTTGGCAAGTCTCAGATCCAGTTTACCGTAAAAGGGTGTTTACTTGTATCGAGCCTTATCTTGGTATATATCTGAGAGTTCAGAGCCTCGGCTATATTCCATTGAGATGGAGGATTCAAGTGATCCAACCCATCCATTTCGCTCTTACGCCCTCATGCTTTGTTTATCTTGAGGAGGTAGGATAGTCTAGAAGCTAGTTAATCGTAGTTAAGATCTGCGGAAACCAGAGAAAAAGCTTAGCTACGACGCATTGTGTTTATGCACCCTTGTGTGCTGGCATTGAGTAAAAAAGATAGGAACCTTAGTACGCCCTTTTTTACATAGAAAATCAGCAAAGAGAGATCTTCCTCTCTATAATCCGAAGAGCATATACTAACACACTTGCAATAGCCATTTGTTTCCAATAAGCACTCCAAAGGTGCTAATTGAAACGTCAACAGGGGACATGACATAATTCAAATCCGCGGCAATAAAGAAATCAACTATTTTTGGGCAGTTATAGAATAGTTTTCAAACCAAATTACCATGGGAACGAATAATAAATCTTCTTTATAAAAATTAAGCAATTTTTGCTTCGTGGGGGTGCTGGTACCCCAAAACCTCCATTGTGGGATTCACCCTCGGGGGGATAATTCCCCCTAGGCCCCGCAAGAGGGGCTTTGCCCCCCTTGCATTCCCTTGTTAATTAATTTGGGGGGGAAACGTGCCAAGAAAAGAGGCTAAAATTTAAACTCCAAGACTAATCAGTCTCCACATACCAACACTTTTTGCCTCTTGTTGTAGACGCCATCATGATGCTAGAAAATAATTTTTCAATAAAACACACAAATAAATTCAAAATAATCTGAAAGTTTTGTTGTAACTTACGAGGGCTTAGGTTGTACTCTCCTAGAAAAATCTCCCCAAAATTTGGTTTTTTGCAGCTTTGAGAGCAAAATTGTTGGAAACCCTAATTTTGAAATTAATTACTTATTTCTGCTTCAAATTCTCTGCAATTTGGACTGTAGGCACTTCTATTACCTCTTCAAATACCCACCAAAATTCAAGAAGCAATTCTACAAGATTTGGGACATATGAACTTTCCAAAGAAACTGGGTAGAAACCCTAATTCTGCAATAAATATCTCAATTCTGCTCCAATTCCTCTGAAATCTGGACTGTAGCTTCTTTAATATGTCCTTCAAAAACCCTTTAAAAATCAAACAAAAATTCGCCAAAATATGGGAGATATGGGTTTCACAAAATAACCTCCAAAATTGAAAAAAGTGCCTTGTCGTAAATGCTGCCAAGATCATGCTCTGATACCAGTTGCAATGAAATAAATTGCACAATAGAAGAATTTGATATGGAATCTGCTGCAAATGCTTGATAATAACTAAGAATAATAAGCCACTTTGAAGGGGCAAACTTCCAAATATTTCCAATGAGAACACAATTCAGTATATGATGATGAAATAAGACTCACAACCTCCTATATATACCTATTTATGCCTAGGATATCACCCAGGCCGACTTCGATAACCTTATATAAGCCCTAGGCTGACCTAATCAACTAAATAACAATATAATAATAATAATATGATTTAATTAGGAGTTAAGATAGGCACAAGCTAACTATTCATAGCCGTATGTACTCTATTATTAAGGGCGTAGCAATAACTTAGTTATGTCATGAAATTAGTAAATATCATGCATGAAGTTTCACTATCCTTGTATAGATAGCCTATGTTCATGGGTGTGATCTGCCTTCTACACAAAGAAAGAACGTACCATTTTGTTGCTTTCAACACAACTACACCATGGAAAATAACCATATCATTTGAACCCCACATAACCGGCGCATTTTTATATAGATATTTGATAGAAGAACATAAGTTGCAGCACCTTTAGGATCTAACTTAAGAAAATGAGAGTTGCAGCGAATTGTCTGTTCTTATTTAACATGTAGGTGCTTAGCAAACACATCCACAAAACCAAATCAGGTCTTTTTTTTTGGCATTATAATGATAAAGTTCAGTGTTGTAGTTATGTGATCCACTGTAGGCTTTAATGTTATAAAAGTCACTCATGTGATTGAAATATTTGCAGCCTTCATCTAATAGACCTGCATGACTTATTTATGATTTTGCACTTAGCATACATGTCTTTCAATGCATGATAATCGACAAAAATTCACTTTCAATTATTCTTTGATGGAGCTCCATATTTTGTTCCAACACTCCCACTTTGATGCAAGTTAGGAGAATATTTTGGAAAGGTTGTGGGATTTGGCTTTACTTCTGCCATGAGCATTTGCTTGAAAGTTTCTTAAACCTTTTCTTCAAAACTATTTACTGCACATGTCCTGCAATTATTGCATTTCGTGAGACAACATCTGTTTGAGGAATTTTGTCAAATAGTTCACCTTTCCTCGCTATCGCTTATGCTTTGATGGATATTCATAAACTATTTCAAACATGCTTATATTGGCTCAAGTTTTGTTAAATGTATTTTGTTGAAAGTTTCTAAATACTTTATGACAAATCCATTTTGAAATTAATGGTCCCTTGCGACTAAATGGTGACACACATTTTGCATTGATGTCCATGAGTCTACACTTCTTTGAGGCATTCTGCTAGACAGTTGGCATGCCTTGTCTATGTGACCACATTTTACATGCAGGTTTACAATGGAGGCTGGAAAATTCACTTTCAATCCTGCCTTGATAGATGTTCATACCTTATTTTCAACACTCCAATCTAGTTTGTGCACCTCCTGCAAACATGGCATTCCATGAGATTGGATCCCTTTGTGGTATTCTGTTAAACATTTTGCATGCTTTGCTTCTGATTCTACATTTGCATACATATTGACTAGAGCATTGGCAAGTCCCTTATTCCATTCCACTCTTCTCTAGTAACCTGTGCAATGTTTCAACAACTCTATTTTTTGCTTATCTTGAGCAGCTGCAGCTACACCTGACAAAATTTCATGGCTCTCATTTGGCATGGACTAGGAAATGCTGGAAAAGGTTGTGCAATTAAGTTTTATGCCTGCTAATTGCATAAAGTTTCTAAAACCTCTTCAATAAATCCACTTGTGAGTAGCTTGCAATCTATGCATTCCATTTCATTCAATGAAATCTTTGTGAGGAGCTCTGTCAAACAATAAATGTGCCTTATCTATGTCTTCACACTAATTACCTGCAGCTCCCTCATAAGCAGTTACGATAATTAACTCTAATTAACTCTCCTTTTTCCCTCTTTTAAATATTTCCTGTTTTGAAGGTTTGAAATTGCTAGCATGGTAGCTGTTATCAATTCTTACTGCTAAATGCTTTCAATTTTTACTAATCTAGCAGTTCTTGCTGCAAAGATACTTTGTTCTAATCAATTGACCTCATTTATTGATTTGCAAAACAGCAAAGATTAAATACAGTGCGGAATTCTGAAAAGAATCATTTCATTTGTATTGAACAATGATAAATTGCATTTTTTGAGTTCATTCATTTGAAAAAAACATAAATACATGTATTTAAGATCAATTCAGATTAGGTGCCTCACACAAGCCGTGAGTATAGCCTATTACTTCTCCTACAAACTTAAAACAGAATTAAAAGATGGAATAGGAGAGAGAGATAGGTCAAGGATAACCAGTCATTGCCTATTGCTTTGACTGGTTATGAGTGGTTGCTGGTCCTGAGTCCGTTCTGTGTCTGCAAGTTTCCCAGCAAGCTCCTGAATCCTGTAAAATTGAAAAAATGATGTTAGATCCCAATACGGATCTAAGCAATGGCTGGTTATATCAAAATTACTCCATATCTATGCTGCCTTTTAAGGCTGTCCTAAATCTGAAGAAGAAATATTTATGCTAATGAGTTTGTTTCCTATGCAGAGAAATAATCAATGTCACGTGGACGTAATATGTGGCTCCCACAAGGGTTTGAGCCTAGCGTATCATTGATCGACAGATTTTAGATCAAAAAAGGAAGTAAATACGGTATTAAAGGGACATATCTTGTCGTATGAAACCTTTTACTTTATTAAAGAAATGATATTAAGAGCATAAGGACAGCAGTATGTGGATGTGTTATGCAGAGTGAGGAATACAGGAGCATCAAAATTGAAGTCAAATTCATCAAAACAGAGCTTCAGATTTTAAGTTTTAAAATAAGAACTTCATTTTTCGTATACACAAGGATTATTCAGTAATGTGCATGAGAGGAGGAATCACTGTCATATTTTTTCAGAAGCTTCAGGTGTGGACAAGTCCTATGTCCTGTGAGATAGTCAGAAGTATGCTCTATGAAAGTGAAATAACGCAAAACAAAGCTCACATAATACTTTTTCTCAGAAAAAAAAAAATGGAAGAAAAACCATAGTGTCTAGGGCCGATTTTACTCAGTTTTATTACGAGTTCCTTCCATGAGACGTTGGATACCCAGATGTGAATCTCTTTACAGAATGCAGGAAATGTCAATGACTTTCTAAAAATTACCCATATGGGTTCTGATAAATATAGTTTTCGGCCATTTTCTATTGTACCCATTTTGGGGTTTTGCAAGTGATAAGGTAAAATGCCTGAAGTTTCATCAATGGCGGCCAGTGTGAAGTTCTGTTCTATTTTTAGAAAAATAATGAGAAAAGCATTATCAGAATAAGTGAGATACGTCAAAAAATATACAAACATGGCACAGTCGGCACTGAAGTTTCATGAATAGCAGCCATTGTTCAGTGCAGACAAGCTTTTAAGCTTTTTATTTCAGAACAGAGAGCCAAGGGAAAAGCTCATTCAAAGATTTAATGGAGGCCAAGTAGAAGGCACTATCAACAGGAAATATCAGGAAAATACATAGGGTCGTGCCCAGAGTTATCAGAAAATGCAAAGAATATACAAAAGCTCGACCTGAAAGTATTTATGATGGCTGACAGGAAATACCAACATAAAAGGTGAATGAACTTCAATAGAGTATGTATATACCAGCAAGAGTAAAGCCGCGGCCTTTTCTTTTCTATCAATGGCTTTTAAAGAATGTAAAATCTTCAAAAACTTTCAGCAAATGGCGTTGGTTTCCAGAAAAAGCTCCAAGTAACATTGTCTCATGGCGGCCACAGGCAAAACAGAGAAAATGAAAAATACATCAAAATATGCTAGTTCGCGACTTGTAGAAGCTTCAAGAGTTTATTAAAAAATGCAAGGGAAATCTCCAGATTTAGTGACAGTTATACTTACCATATTGTAAGCTCTAAAAAACCTTCAGTAATGGCATCTGAGACACACAGATTTCCAGTAGTTTTCCCTCATGATGGTGCGACTAGGGTTCTCATGAAGGCGGCGCAGCTGAAGGAGATAATGAAATAACAAATATGCGAATGGAATCATTTTTAGGGTTTTATTCAACCCTAAAATGTCAAAGGCTTTTAGCCTTATGTTTATTTCGTGAAACTCTCTAAGGCCGTAGCATTTTGTGCCTTTGTTCTTTTTTCTTCAAAGTCTTCGAATCATATTAAGACTTTTTGATTCATGCCTTATGAAATAGGTTAAGGGTGCCGATAAAATAAAGGTTCTTTTCCTTTATTTTTATTTTCAAAAAATTTGCAATGTAACTACACCATGGTGAAATTCATAGTCCCTCAAGACTTAGTCTTGTATTTTCCATCTTTGACTAAGTCATGTATTTTGCATTAAGTTTAATTGTAAAGCATTTGGCTTAAGTGTCATTGTTATAAGGCACTTAATTCAATTTGCTATTTTTTAAATGCAAAATGATAAAGCATGTCTTGTATATGGTTAGGGAGAGATATCTTTGAATTTATGCTTTTGCAAACATGAGGAGGGGATATAGGCATGTTGACTCAGTTTTGAGACATTGGGAGGGTATCTAGGAATTGGTAGAGAGGATTCAGGGTTCGGATTTGTCTTCTCTCAAGCAGTTTGGATGCTTTTATGACTAGTTGGAGTATTTTGGGGGCTGTTTGGATGAGTCATTGGGTGGTTAAATACTTGAGAGGACTTTTTCATGTTTTGGCTTTATTTTTGAGAGAGTGGAATAGCTATTTTTGGGGCTATCTTTCTACTTCCGACCCTTGGAGGTTTTGGAGATGTATTAAGTGAGTTTGGGACTCATTTTCTCAGTTAGTTCTGATTAAGGAATTGGAGAGACTCAGTATTTTTGCAGATCTTGGTCTCCTTTTTTCTCATTTTCTGTAACTCAGTTTTATTGGAAGGTTGAATACATTGTAGGTCTTATCTTATTTTGCAGAGGTTTCTATCCTACTTATTGTTGTAGTTCAGTGTGTTATGTGATTGATAAGGTAAATATGAAGTGTTGTTAGAACATTTTGTCTTATAGCCTGTCTCACAATTTTTCACCTTTCTGTGAGTAGTTTCTGGTGCAGGTCGTTAGCTATGTTATGCAGGTGTTCAATTACTATTTTTTGAAATTCATCTTTTCTTTTAGTGGTTGTATCATTTAAACCAGTTAATGAAATATTTATTCATTGGGGCCCATAATAGGTAGTGATATTCTTTTTCTCTCTGTTTTTGAGATTAAGTATCATTCGCAAGTGTTCATCTTCATTCAGGTTGATATTCCTTAGTTAAGTACAGTTCAAAGCTTTAAACTTTGATTTTATTTCCAGTTATCAGTCTTTTAAATTTAAGTTTTCTCTCTCCTTTTTCTTGGAAGATTCATTAGTTTAGAAGTGTGAACCAGCTAGGAACCGGCCTTATCCGTAGATTCACTCCAAATTTTAAGTGACCCACAGCTTAGGAGTGATTCCATGTTACCTTGAAGTGTCAAGTTTCTAGGAATTTGATAGGGTGCTATTTCAGGAGCTAACAGTAGCAATGAAGAGGAGTTTTAAAATTTCAATTGAGGTAGCATGAGAGGAATAAAAAGTGTTTTGAAGTTTCAAATGGGGTAGCAAGGCAGCATTAAGAGGTTTTGAAGCTTCAATTTTGCTAGCAAGGTAGCAATAAGGAAGAGTTTTGGAGTTTTGAATTTCGTAGCAAGGTAGCATTAGTGAAGGTTAGGATTTTCAAATTAGGGAGCATAGTAGCATTAGTGAAGGGAATGCATACAAAACCTCACTCAATCTTGCCATCAATTAATAAAACCTTTGAATGCTCGAAAAAATCCTTTTCATGAAAAATTAATGCCTTGGAAAAGTTTTAAAATAATTTCACCTACTTTTTTGGCAAATCTCTTGATCACCCTTAACATCGCAAAATGGGAACATGCATAACTTTTGACTAGTAAAACATTTTGCCTTGAAATTTTGCCAAGATGACAAAAACACTAGTTCGACCAAAACCCAAAAAAATAATTTCTTTTCAAGCAAATAAGGATTTTAATTTAATATTTTCCAAAATTCGGTTGGTAAAATCAAAATTTAAATTCTCCTAAATCGGTAAGTGGGTCTCTACAAAAATTGACCACATTTCTCAGAATACCATCAAGAACATCCCTCTAAACCAGATTTTTTCAAAAGTTCATAGTTTTCAAAATTTAATTGTTTTTGCTTTTTTCACCAATGCTTGAGGTCAATTTTGAGTACAATTTGAAATATACATAAAACAATTTTCAATCTGGCATTTGACATTGAAATTGACTTCATCAATGTTACATCCTGAATTATGAGGTTACTATTTACTAGTGATATAAAAGGTAGAAATGAATGTAATGTGAAATCTGGAGATGTTTTCACCTTGTTATCAATATGTATGTTAGCTCATTTCACGTTGTTTCATTTGATGTTATTTCAATTGATGTAATTCAAGATATACTGCATATATGTGAATATCAGGATACTGAATCTTGCTTTAAACTTGATATGTTTAAGTATTGCAAATGTTATGAACAAGTAACTGCCGTGGTTTTGTGGCAATGGATGCAGGATCAGGAACTATTCCTCCAGATGGAGGGGAGACATCACTCGGGAGAGGGGCCTGGTCGAGTAACCGGTAAAGTTGATCATATGGGCATACACACACTTCACTAAGGGTTTTGGGAACTGAGTCAGATTGAGTTGTCATGATAAGTCATCCTTAGGCTTAGGAGTTTCTGATTACTTCTTTACGCTTTATGAGTGGTGTTACTTGATTGACTGACTTATGTTTTGTGAACCTTGAATGTGAAATGTGAATTGATAAGTTATACTGATGCTTGGAATTTACAGTTAAATGTATATATACATGTTTGTGCAACTACGTATATTAAAGGTACTCTGACTGGCCTATAATACACGTAATTGGATAATTGGAAATAAACATGTATAGATATATTTAAGTGTAAATGTGGATATATTTATAAATATATTTAATATATTTAATATAGACATTATTATAGTTTTATCGATAATGAAATATATTGGTATATCTATATTAATATTTGGATATTATATAGATATATTCATATATTTTAATAAAGGTGAAATAAAAACTATAATAGTTTATATCAAATATAATGTTAAATGTATTTATTACATTTTAATAAATATATAATTAAAATGACTTTGCCTTGGAAATATTTGAAATGGACTTATATAGTTTTTTTGGTAATTATAATACATTTATCTTTTGGAATAAAGGAATTTCGAAATTTATAAACCTTTGGAAATACGTTGGAAATTATACATGGAAAATAGTAAAAGAAATGTAATAGTTTGAAACTATAGACTTTAATGATTTTTAAATCAAAAGTTTGAATAAAACTAAAAATCGCGGATTTCTTCACGGGAAGAAATTGCGCGACTGTGAGAAGCAGAAAAACAATGGAAAAATGGCAAGGAGAATCCCGCGCCTAGTTCGCACATTACGGACTTGGTCGCGGATGCTTGTACGCCACCATTTTGGACGCGTGGGCGGAAGGAAGCCAAAAACGTCTATGTGTAACCCTTGACGTTTTCAACAGCGAACTTAAAACGCCATTTGTTCATACAGTCCGCCATTTTTGAGGGCATTTTCAGTGATTACGCCTGTACGTGGATGCTTCACAAATTCGCCATGTGAGAGTTGAAGTATTCTTCGAAAATAAGGTTGAATCATCACTTAAATTTGTTGAGTGTCTGGTTATTTGTTTGCCACTGCACATTTTGACAATGTCAATAGGAGAGGTGTCGAATTCTCATGCCTACAATGTAGTAAACATGAGAATACGAAACCTATATAAAGAGGTTGCTCTCATTGTTAAACTTACCACTTTCCTTTGCATTTGGAATTATGAATTTCATTGCTGTTGCATTTTCTGTGTGTTGCAATCCCTCCTTGCTGTTGAGTTTTGTGAGAGCCTTATTTCACCATCACTGCTGTTTGCATTTTCTGTGAGTTGCAAACCATCATTGCTATTTAGATTGTGAGAGCCATATACAATTTTGTGAAAGCCATCTACAATTTTGCTGAGAGCCATATATCATCTTGCTGTGATTGTATTGCTGAGAGGAACATTCCCTCATTACCGAACTGCATTTACTTGAGAGTTGTATTTGTTCATGCTGTGAGAAGTAGCTGGTAAAGGTTGTGAAGGACGGTGGAGGAAGAGCTGAAGCTACCGATCGAACTCATTTCGCAGCAAGGAAATCAGGCATGAG
This sequence comes from Sequoiadendron giganteum, assembly GCA_007115665.2. Classification (NCBI taxonomy): domain Eukaryota; kingdom Viridiplantae; phylum Streptophyta; class Pinopsida; order Cupressales; family Cupressaceae; genus Sequoiadendron; species Sequoiadendron giganteum. Next base: position 10,437,004 of record VCHN02000014.1, read on the forward strand.
AAATGTCTTTGTAGAATTTCTGTCATTGATTTAAAAATGAGTTATTTGTTTGCTTGATTATGCTTTGCATTATGTTGTAGTATGAAAGGAAAATATTAGAAAGCCTCTATTTTTCCAAGGAATTGTATTGAATTGGGAATAGCTTAATTTCATTAGAAAAGGCTTATTGAATTAAGAAATAGCTTAAGAGCTTGTTGAATTGGAAATAGCTTAAAAGCTTGTTAAAATGGAATAGCATGATTTCATAGAAAAGCTTGTTAAAAGAATAGCTTGAAAGGGAAATGTTTGAATACTTTATTATGAATTGTATTACTTGAATACTGCTTGAACTCCTTATATAAAGGAGAAAGGAACTAGTTATTAAATACTAGGTCAAGGATGGAATCAGTACCAAGGTAGTCTACAGCTTAAGTTATAGGGATAACTGGGATAAGCTAAAAGTACTCTTAGGATAAAGATTTCCTGATTAGGAGGAATGGTATAAAGACCTTGTTGACTGCATTACATTCCTGATTAAGTAGTTTGTTTGAAGGTAGGTTGTCTGAAACAGGATAGACCTCCCTTATGTAGCTATTGAAGTAGAATGTCTCAAGGTAGGTAATCTGAAACAGGATATACCTATCTTGTGTAAATGTCTTAGGAAAAATGTTGTAGGTTAGTCTGGGATTAAAGATTATCCAATAGTAAAGGACGATACCTATGCGTAGTGTAAGATAGTCTTAAATCAAATCGGCCCTGGATAGTGTATATGATAGATGACCTTCATTCGAAGTACTGAATGAGAATACTTTGGCCAAAGTAGTGGAAGGTACGACATCCACTTAGATGTGAGATAGTTGAGACTACACTGTCAGTTCATTGTGATCCATCATGCTAGTTCGGGATTGTGAAATAGCAAGTTCTAGATGTATAGGACACAACACTATGCTCAGTTGGGTTGTCGCAGCCGGTTACTTTACCAATCTCTTCGTTCGAAGGGAGGGCCATCTATTGAATGATAGATGTGCGGTGAACTGCATTAACAGTCCGTGGTTGGCGGAAAAGCGCCTGAGTGATGTTTCTCCTCACCAGCAGGCGACAGATACACCAAGATTTGTAAGGAAGGAATCCTGGACCATCTTACTACTATTTGTGCAAAAAGCTTACGAGCTATGTATGTAATTGTTTTACTTTTGTACTCTGAATTATATTTGCAATGGAAATGAAATCCATGTGGAAAAACATATTGTAACTGGCATGTAATTATCAATAAAGAAAGGAAGAATTTTATTGTAATGTCTTTGTTTACTTGTTACATTTATATGTTTGAAGTGAAATGTTAGGAAAAATTTTAATTACCCAGTTTGGGGGTCGTTACATGTGGTATTAGAGCCAGGTTCTGCACTGAAACCTATGAGCTCATTATGCAACAACGCGTAAACCTTGTCAGGAAACAAAGGTTGAAAAGTTCTTGTGTTGCAACGGCAAGAGGAAAGAACTTAGTAAAGTGAAAAGGAAGATGTGAACCTTAGTAACTTGTGAAAAGTGGGACTAGTTAAGAACTGTCTCTGGAATCGGAGTTATGATATTACCTAAAATTGCAGAAGATTATGCAATTAGGTTATGTATGAAGGTTAGGAAGAATAACCAGTAGATACCTTTATCCAACAAAACGTATTTATATGATTCTAAGGGAAAAGAAGGAACATGAAAACCTTTGGATTGTAGCAACCTACAATTGTAAAAGAGTCAGGAACTCTTGGATAAGTGTAAACTCTACAAATCTATGTATGCAAAGTCAACATAAATTAGATTGTTCAAAGTTGGATATGAACGAAGGAAGTATTCTCAAGGTTGGAGAACTCATGACGTAAACTCTTGTGTTAAGATAAAGATCTTGTTAGGAAAGAGTTAGTACCTAGAAAATGAGAAAAGGTCAAAAACAGACAGAGGAAACAATCCAGGGCATGAGCAAGGTTGCTCCAGCCAAAATCAATGAGGTCATTGAAATTTTGAGACCAAAACAACTTTGGTATCTGAAAGGCTAAGAGAGGACAAGATTCCAAGCATTGGAATAAGGATTTCTGAAAAGGTGAGTATGAGAAAGAAGCCTGAAATCAGGATGGTTTTAAAAATGGGTTTGGATAGAACATGGATAGGTTGAGTTATAAGTAGAATTCACTAAATATGTATCAACACATGTTTAGTAGTTCCAAAAGGAAATGGAATGCAACATGACACTATGTGTTAGAACACTTGAAGTTGCAAGGAAAGTAACACTTGAGTTGAAAAAGAGAAGTACATGAAAGGTGTGCCATGAGACAGGAGAGGGAAATGGAAAGTCAAACAACTAAGAAAAACAAACCCTTTCCAAAGAAGCAAGTAATTGCTAGGAGTTTAACATAAGCAAAATGAAAGTTGTGAAAACACCAAGGGGGGAAGGAAGAGAGTGAATTGACTCAAGTTAAGTACCCCACCCAACAAAAGCTTGGTTATGTTCTCAATATAGAAGAACTAAAGACTTCTTTGCAAGTCATAAGGATAAATGAAATTTATCTCCGCAAAAACCTTAACCAGTTACATGGGAATTAAAGGTAGCGTGAGATCAAAATAGGTTATCACTTAGTCAAAGGAAAGGATAGACTATTGTTGGATATAAAAGAACCTATGTGTCCAAAATTTGGAAAATTCGAGAATGGAACGAGGAAAATAATGTCAGAGTTAGGACATCGAAACGACAAAGGGAATTGTCGGATGAGAAACCACTATAACCTAGAAAAAGATAGAGTAAGAGGCTGCACGGAATGTGGCGAGGTAATGTCTGGTATACCAGGAAATGATGATTGTATGTCATCATAGGTAGGACATGTAAACTCTCTTGCAATCCTAGAAGGAAAATAGTAGAACATGTGATAGGTCAATCTGACCATGTTAGTAGAACTAACATAATGTTCTAGTGGAAAAACTCATCAATGAAATCAATGTTTTTTGGAAAATTTGACTTATAGGAATTTGGTCCTAAATAATATATTGTGGTTCAGTAGTTGCTTAGTAATCTTGGAAAGGTATTTCAGTTTAGCAAATAAATGATAGGGTTGTGTAAACCATAATCATACCATGAGACATTTGTTTGAATAAATGTGCAATATATTTTTATAGTCAAAAAGGTAAAATGGTAGACTAAATCTTAAATGATTTGTAAACTTCCAAAATTGAAGTTTAGACCATTATATGGAAACAAAGGAAACTCTGTTAAAGCTGAAAAAGGCTTGGGTATAGCCATAGACTTGATAGAATGTCAAAAAGGAGCAATGGATCGAAGTGATCAGCGGAAACCTTATTGATAACAAAAGCTTAAGATGAGCAATATCAAAATTGACAAGTGTCTAGGAGCAAGGTTATGCTCGAGGTGGACAAGTAATCAAGGGAAAGTACTTTATGGTAAGGGTAATGAATGTGTGAGTGCCGGATGGACTCGGTTTATGATTGTCTAAAAGTATAAATACAAAGGAAAAGAATTAGACCCACGATGTAGTGTACAATACATTGACATTCCTCTTCCATTTGGATTATACTAAAGATAAATTCATGGGCCAATGAAATCCGATCACTAAATATAGTTATTATTATATTTTGGATGATTTTATGAAATAAAGCTCTTTGGGAGAGTAAGTATGTGTGAAGCATACAAAATTTCCCTATGCGATAGTAAGGACACTTGAAGCAAGGTCTAGGAAGGGTAAGATTACTTCATAGGTTGAATGTTCTGTAAATCTTGCATATTTTTGGAATTGTAAGTAAAACTTTATTTGACTTTAACTATGTGTTAAAAGGCTGTAAGATCATCGGGGACAATGATTCACAAGGGGGGGAGTATGTTACATCCCGAATTATGAGGTTACTATTTACTAGTGATAATCAGATCATTCACAAGGGGGCTAGAAGCTTGACTAATGGTTAAGCTGTTGGTATAGAAGAAGCCTAGACAAAGATAAGATCAAAGTAAGGGTAACATTCAAAATAGAAGGGGGAAAAAATTATGTAAATGGGGAACACATAATTATATTCTCATGAGTTATAGTAAAGTATCATAAGATATACCAATGCCCCAGAAAATAATAGTGATGGAGGGAGTAAATGCAACAAAAGAAAAAAAGAAAAAAAGTAGTCTTCATTGCAAGAGAGGTAGAACCTGTAGAATTTTCAGTACCTGAATATTTTCCAATGATTAGTAGGATGATTTCTTTCAACAAATGGCCAGTGCTGAGAATGTCGGGTGGAGATATCCTCAGAGATATTAAAGTACTCTATTTTAGTCTAACTTTCAAGGTTGATGATTGATCCATAAATTGAGTGGGATAATACCAAACAACTCACCAAATACCTATATACATTATGTGACTATTCAAAAAAGCACCTCCAACAAGCAATCATTAGAGTTTTCAGTCCTAAAACTATGGGACAGTCATATATTTGCATTTATACATCGTCAAGCCTTAAATAGGGGAAAAACCATAGCAGCAAAAAATTGTTTGGGGAAAAAATTTGGCAAATTAAAAGTATAAGATCTTTTGAAAAGATGGAGAAAAATCAGATTAAAAAAATGCATATTATATTATTATAAAATATAATAATAATATAATGTACTATGATAATAACATATTGATATTAATACATTATAATTATAATGTTTATTAATATAATATAATAATTATAATATATTAATATTATAATTATAAAATATATTAATATATTAATATAATAACACATAGTATTATAATTATTATATATATTATAAAGCAATTGGTATCTCTTCTCTATCAGAATGAGGACTTGAGCAGGATAGTGGTCCACTAAATTTGTTACTTCATTTGTCACCCCGACACATCCATTCAATTAGTATAGTTATGTTGCATTACCAACATCCATCCGTAGCCCTAGTTTCCATCACTCTGCAGGTAGGAGGATGTTATAGATGTATAGCATGCAAGCAAATCAAGGGTATATTATAATTATTATATATAATACTCATAAGATTTTTATAAATTAAAACAAAATTGAAAAAAGAATTGAAAATAAATTGAAGTTAAAAAAATAAAGACGTGCGATAGACATTCCATGTGAAAATCGCAATAAAAACCTAACAAAAATCGTTGAAGCTCTTGGCCAAAATAAAGACATGCGATAGACATTCCATTTGAAAATCGCAAAAAAAAAAAAAAAGACGCGCGATAAACATTCCATGTGAAAATCGCAAATAAATTGAAGTTAAAAAAATAAAGACGTGCGATAGACATTTGTTGACGATAATATGCAGCCACGTGATGAATACTCTAGGTCGATTTGAGAAATAAATTTAAATTTAAATAATAGCTAAGGCTATTTAAATTTATATATATGATAATGAAGAGGTGCTTCATTTTATAATGAGACAAATTAAATATTAAAAGTGTTAATAAATAAATTATGATTATTTATTTAAAGAGGCCGACCTCTTGGTGAAGAGACACATCCCTCCTCTTTGGCATGTATATATACAAGGTGTTCTCATTCATTTGTTCATCAAGTTCATTCAGCATTCTTCAGGTAGAAGTTCTCTCTATTGCAGCAGTTTGAGTTTCTCTCACAGCAGATTGATTCAAGGAGAAACATATATTATTTGTATCTTTGCATCTAGAAGAGGTGCTGTTCATTGTATCTTTCAGGCATTGTGATTGTGCCTAAGTTGTAAGCAGATTGCTGCTCTTATTGTTATCAATATATAGGAGTCTCCCTTAGGTTGGAGGGTTTTCCCAGGGTATTGGCTGTATTCTTGTGTTGATTTTGAATTAATTTTCGCACTCTAATCTGATCATATAAAACTAACATGGTATTAGAGCCAGGTTTGAAGAAGATCTCGATCAAATTTGTTTATTGGTCAGCGATACCCTATTTTATTTCTCATCTTTGTTCACCTCTATCTCTCTGTCAAGATGGTGAATGGTCTTAAGATCGAGGATAGGCTTGAGGGAGCGTCAAACTTTACTTTGTGGAGATTCAGGATCATGCTCACATTGGAGGAAAGCGAATAAGCAGAGTTTGTGGAGAGCTCCGCCCCCGAGCCTACGAATGAGGAAGAGAAGGCCCTATGGAAGAAGAAAGATATTAGGGCAAAGAAGATGTTAGTTGACTTTATTAAGGATCATATTGTTCCTATTGTCTCCAAAGTAAGGACTGCGAGAGAGATGTTGAAAACCCTGGAGGAGATGTTCGAGATCAACAACACAAGCCGGGCACTTGCACTGAAGCAACAACTTTATCATTTGAAGATGGCGAAGGGAGAATCTGTTATTGCCTATTTCATGAGAATAACCGACTTGAGAGATCAGCTCTTGTCTATTGGGCATGTTGTCGATAGCAAGGATTTGACCATGTTGGCTCTCAATGGTCTTCCTTCATCTTGGGAGTCTTATATTCAGGGAATTAGTGCAAGATCAAAACTTCCCAAGTTTGATTGTTTGAGGGCAGACTATATTCAAGAAGAGTCTAGGTTGGCTGCAAGAGGTATTGGGCAAAGCTTCGTTAATGAAGACATTCATGTTCTTGCCACTCAATCCTCGAAGAAGAAAGGGAAAGATGGGAAGAAAGGCTATTTCAAGAGAAATAGAGACAAAGGAGCTGATGGTGGCCCCACATTTAAGAAGAAGAGGGACCTCTCCAAGGTCCAATGCTTTCAATGTGACAAGTATGGTCACTTTGCAAAAGAATGTCCTACCAGGCCTAGGCAGCAAGCAGCCATTGCAAATGTTGATGAAGTCTTTCTATAGAAGGATTCAAGTGAATACCTATTCTATTCAGCTTTGTCAAGCAATGTAACTACCGACACCAACACCTGGCTGATCGATAGTGGTGCCTCTCGCCACATCACCGGATTTAGGGAGCATCTATCTAATTTGGTGGAGAAAGATTCTAGCAAACAAGTCATTATTGGAGATGATGCTAGTTATTCTGTTAAAGGAGTCGGGACCTCATCTCTTCACCTGGATTCCGACAATTCCTTGCAGTTGGATGATGTGCTGTTTGTCCCAGGCATTAAGAGAAACCTTGTTTCCATCTCAACCTTGGAAGACAAGGGTTATCAAGTTGCTTTTTTAGAAGGCAAAGTTCTTATATGGGCAAAAAACTCCAACATCAAGACTGCTCGGGTGATTGGAGTTAGACATGGGTGTCTCTATAGGCTATGCAGTCATCCCATTCAGGCTCTAGTGCATGATTCCTCAAGTTTGTGTGTTCTTTGGCATCGAAGATTGGCTCACCTTCACTTTCGAGCGCTACCTATGATGGAGAAGATGGTGACCGGCCTTTATAAATTCAACCAGAAGCATGAAGGAACCTGCAAAGGCTGTGTTTTGGGTAAGAATACAAAAGGTCCATTCCATAGTAGTGAAAGTAGATCCAAATGTGTTTTAGATGTTATTCATTTTGATTTATGTGGTCCAATGTTTGTTGCGTCTTCAAGTGGTTTCTTGTATTACATTATTTTTATTGATGACTACTCTAGAAAGACTTGGATTTACTTCTTGAAATCTAAGGAATCTGAGGAGATTTTAGAGAGGTTCAAAGAATTCAAAGCTCAAGTGGAGAATTTATCCAAAAAGAGGATCAAGGTCTTGAGATCCGATAATGAAGGAGATTACACTTCTATTGTCTTCCATAACTTTTGCATTGAAGTAGGGATTAAGAGGGAGTTCAACGTTCCTTATAATCCTCAACAAAATGGTGTTATGGAAAGAAAGAACAAATCTATTGTGGAAGCGGTCAAAGCCATGATTCATGACCAAGACCTGCAAATCTCTCTTTGGGTTGAAGCATCCAGGACTGCTATCTATGTCCAGAATAGAAGTCCTCACAAAATCTTGGAGAATATAACTCCTGAAGAAGCATTCTTTGGAGTGAAGCCTGAAGTAAGTCATTTGAGGATCTTTGGATGTCCAGTGTATGTTCATATACCAAAGGAAAAGAGGACAAAGTTGCAACCTTCTGGCAAAAAGGGAATTTTGGTAGGCTATCTTGAGACATCAAAAGCCTACAAAATCTACATTCCGGGTCAAAAGACTATGGAGATCAGTAGAGATGTCACATTTGAGGAGGATGTTGCATTTAGAAGATCCAAGGGCACTCATATGGAGATTGATGAAGAAGAGCCTCCTTAGGATATGGAACTTGACCATGTTCCTGAGAATCATAGGGAGGCTCCAAAACCCAAAGAAGATGATGATCTAGTCGAACCCTTGGAACCTACTGATGGGCCTACAAATATTGTGATTGGAAGGAAAAGACCTCTTTGGGCCAGGAAAATAATGCAGGAGGCAAAAATTTTTGCAGCCCCAAGAGGAACCTTTAGAGAAAGTAAGAGACCTAATAAGTTCTCCAGTTATGTAGCCTTGATGAGTCAGATTATCGAGTCAGAGCCTTCCAATGTTGAGGAAGCTTCTAGTCAACAAGTTTGGAAAGATGCTATGACTAAACAGTATCAATCCATACTTAAGAATGATGTGTGGGACATCGTTCCTAGACCTGAAGGCAAATCTGTGGTGTCTTCTAAATGGCTCTTGAAGATCAAGCATGCGGCTGATGGGAGCATTGAGAAGTACAAGGCCAGATTTGTGGCTAGAGGGTTCTCACAAAAAGAGGGATTTGACTATGAAGAAACCTTTTGTGATGTCCCCTTCTAATTAGACACTTGTACGTCAATGGATTAGCCTATCATGTCGACCCTCGTAGGCTAATGGCTCTGGATAGAGGGTCACTTGGACGAGCACTTGGTCGTCAAACTTTAGTGTTGATCTCTGGAGTATGGTGGCAGGGTGAATTGTTGCGTTTGGCATGATATTTGAGCTTAAATTAATGATACTCACCTTTTATTTCACCATCCTCGTCTAGGGACCATGTGTCTTTAAAATGAAAGGGTCACTTTATATTTTTCAGTTACTATTCATTACTAAAGTGAAAAATGTTATAACTTAAGTGAATAGTGCTCATTTTAATGAATAGTGTTTTCAATGTTAAATTATAAATAACAAGAGAGAAAGTTCGACCCTCTTCATATGATGATCATTTTGCTTGAAGAAACTTTGGAGTGTGGCTTTGGAGGAAGAAGGAGGCTAGGGTTTCCTGATTTCTTGCAGTGGGTGAGCCTGGTGGGGCTTTGTTCTTCGTTTTGAGCTGCTTGAGGGTGTGAAACACCACCTTAAGGTTGCTGGTCAGTTTTTGATTGCTTCGTTGGCAGTCACAAGTTGCTGTTTACAGGTTATTCAAGCTAGTTTTGAGTGGGTTTTGAGCTGCCATAGTCTTCAATCACGTTTTGAGGGAGTTGTTTTGCCTTTTGAAGAACTTTGGGGCTGTTTTGAAGAAGCTACAGCCAACCTCCCTTTCTTGAGGGTTTTAATCAGCACAAGAAAATAAAATGCCTCTCTTTGGTGACTACAATCTTTCCTAAAGGGGGTGCCCTTGTCTTAGGAAGCTTGCCATGTGAGATTTTGGTGGGAGAAGCTCGTCTTTCAAGAGAAATCAGTATTTCATTGGGGGCGGGTACTGTAGCAAGTCACTATTCACAGTGTTGTATGGCTGTAAGTTAAAGTATGGTATATGAAATACTTAGTTTCGGATCTGATGTAAGTTATATACTGTAAGCATCTTATTATGTAATGAAGAATTTTGATTTGAACACTAAAATGAGCAATGTATTCAAGTTGTTTCAGTAGCTTAGTTTATTTGAAGCTTTCATTGTATGCCTATGTTCCTTAGTACCATTTTAATATTACTAGCAAATGAACTCAGAAGCACAAAGTGAAAAACACAAACCAAAACAAAAATCAGACCTACAAACTCAGTGGAAACAAATCAGCAGAGTGGTGAAACACTACACCTTTGCTCCAGTGGCTTGTTATACTTCTGTCAAGACCATTATTGCTATTGCTGCATCTAGAGGATGGAAGATTCACCAAATGGATGTGAAAACAGCCTTTCTAAATGGTGTAATAGAAGAAGAGGTTTACATTGAGCAACCCGATGGATTTGAGGTACATGGGAAGGAGTCTCATGTTTGCAAGCTGAAGAAGGCCTTGTATGGTCTTAAGCAGGCTCCTCGTGTTTGGTACGAAAGGATTGATTGTTACCTATTGAGTGGATTTCTCAAAGAATGATGCAGATTCTAACCTCTACTTCAAGGTAATAAATGGTGAAGCATTGATTTTGGTTTTGTATGTTGATGATCTGATTATCACTGGAGAAGAACACCTCATTCTCAAATGTAAGGAGTTAGCTTCTAAGTTTGAAATGAAGAATCTTAGTCTCATGCATTACTTTCTTGGCTTAGAAGTTTGGCAAAAGCCAGATGAGATGATTCTAAGTCAAGGGAAGTATACCATTGACATTCTGAAGAGGTTTGGTATGATTGATTGCAAACCTATGTCTACACCTATGGAGACCAACTTACATAAGTTGAAGGAGGTTGCAGCTAGTTCAAAACTGGTGGACCCCACGATGTACAGGCAACTGATTGGTTCATTGATGTATCTAGTTTATGTGTGAACCAAGATAGATACATCTTGTTGAAGCAAAACATATCCTGAGATACTTGCGTGGCACAGTTGGATATGGGTTGAGATATTCTTCAGGTGTGGATTTGAAGCTGCATGGTTTTATTGATTTTGATTGGGCAGGGTGTGTCACTGATCAAAAGAGTACCTCTAGTTGTTGCTTCAGTTTGGGATCTGCTATGATATCCTGGTGCAGTAGGAAGCAGTCTTCAATGGCATTGAGTACAATAGAGGCAGAGTATATTGTAGCTTGTGTGGCAGCTCGTGAAACAGTGTGGCTTCAAAAGCTCCTTGCAGGATTGTTTGGACAATCAATGGATCCTTCTATCATTCATTGTGATAACCAGAGCTATGTGAAGCTTTCTGTCAATCCTGTGTTTCATGACAAAACTAAACATGTTGAGATCAAATAGCATTATATCAGAGATATGGTGTTGAGGAAAGCTATACAGTTGAGGTATATCGGCACTGATGAGAAGACAACAAACATTTTCACCAAGCTCCTCTCCAGGATAAAGTTTGTGTACTTTCGAGATAAGCTTGGTATGGTGGAGAATCAAGCCCTAGCTGAGAAGGAGTCTCAGTATCAGTTATCCTCTATTAATGCATTTCTCTATCGAGAGAGATTTGAGGTGCAAGCCCTTGATAATGCTTTTCTCTTTGAGATTTGAGGTGAAAGCCCTTGTTTCCACCCTTTGGGAGAGCCATGGTGAAAGTCACGGTGAGGTGACAACATCACATTGAGTGATGAGCACTTGTACATACCATCTATGGAGGTAGCCATGATGGTTGATATCACGATGAGGTGATATGCTTTCACGATGAGGTGATAAGCTCTTTTCTTACATGGATGTAGCCATGTTGATTAACATCACTATGAGGTGATATGTCTTACATAGGTGGAAGTATTCCTCCCTAGCTGAGAGGGAGTGTTGATGATAATATGCAGCCACGTGATGAATACTCCAGGTCGATTTGAGAAATAAATTTAAATAATAGCTAAGGCTATTTAAAGTTATATATATGATAATGAAGAGGTGCTTCATTTTATAATGAGACAAATTAAATATTATAAGTGTTAATAAATAAATTATGATTATTTATTTAAAGAGGCCGACCTCTTGGTGAAGAGACACATCCCTCCTCTTTGGCATGTATATATACAAGGTGTTCTCATTCATTTGTTCATCAAGTTCATTCAACATTTTTCAGGTAGAAGTTCGCTCTATTGCAGCAGTTCGAGTTTCTCTCATAGCAGATTGATTCAAGGAGAAACATATATTATTTGTATCTTTGCATCTAGAAGAGGTGTTGTTCATTGTATCTTTCAGGCATTGTGATTGTGCCTAAGTTGTAAGCAGATTGCTGCTCTTATTGTTATCAATATATAGGAGTCTCCCTCAGGTTGGAGGGTTTTCTCAGGGTATTGGCTGTGTCCTTGTGTTGATTTTGAATTAATTTTTGCACTCTAATCTGATCATATAAAACTAACAACATTCCATGTGAAAATTGCAAAAAAAAACCTTAACAAAAATCGTTGAAACTCTTGGCCAAAATTCATCAGAAACTCTGCTGGAAATTGCGCGAAAGATTTTCATAGGAAATTGCAAGTAGAAACCCTCATAAATTGCGATTAAACTAAAAAACTGGCAGAAACCAGTCAAAATCGGCAGTCAATGAAATATCATAAATAATCATGTTTTTTGAATGGAAAAAAGGGGAAATTTCACTGTTTTGCGATTAATCGCAATTTTCCTGATTGTTTCCCAATTTCTGCTTCTTTGGGAAAAACTATAGTTTGAGCAGCAAATACTCCTCAACTCCACTATGCAACAGTCAAGTACAGCCAAGAACATTGTAATACGGTTTGAATATGATCTACAAAGCTCTCCAACAATCAACAAAAGCTTGTACGAGGTACAAAGTTCCCTGTCAACCAAGATTTTCCTTTTATGTATCATTGAAATGAAAAGTCTATACACCAAATCCAGCATGACGAGGCTTAAACACAGATGGCTGGGACATTGAAGATGAGGATGCTGCTATTGCAGAAGTATAATGTACTCTGAAAAAAACCTATATCTGCTAATTTTGAGTCTAGCTATAGTGTAAATACAAAGATCATTTTCCATTGCACAAGTCACCTAAAAGAATAGTAATTATTTTCTTTTATGTAGAGTTTGGTTTTATGGGTTCCAATTTACTGCAATAGAGCTTGCATTACAGAAATTCAAATATAAGTACAATGCTTGTTTTTTAGTAAATCTGCTTTAATATGATTGCTACTTAAGTGACAATGGCTTTTCATATGAATAGTTAGGGGCCTTGTAGGAATATCTGAGTTACTATTATTTGTTTTGTTTCAACATGCAGGACCCTCCTATCATACATCGAGATGTCAAACCAAGCAATATTTTGTTGGATGAATACTTCAATGCTAAATTATCTGACTTTGGTATCTCCAGGACCACACCAGATATAATCAACACTCACATTTCAACTGCACCAGCTGGCACTATGGGGTACAAACTTGTTTTTGTTTATTTCTTATTTATTGTATGTGTTCTTTTTCAAGGGACGGTTTGGATTTAAATTTTGAACTGAAGACCACTAAGATACATGTAAGCAGCAGAGAATTGAATGGCCTTCATTTGGCAAATGTGTATGAACAAGAGGAAGGAATTATATTTGAGAATGCCAATTGAATTGAGGAATATAAGCTACTTGTATGATAGATGTAATTTCATGAAAAGAAAATGCTCCAAGGTTGTTCAAGTGGATAAATCATGCATTGTAAGTCATGCATAATGACAATTTGTCTAGCCATGTCACCTTGGTGTCCATATACATCCTCAAAATGAAATCCCATTGAACATTAAATGTTTTTTGCTACACCCATCATTCACTATTTGATAAAGTTATCTATAAGATCATGTTTAGGTCATGTGTATTAATCCTTGAGTTTTGAACAGTTTAGAAGGAATATCAGTTATACAATCAAACGTTTTGATACTGTAGTAGAATGTTCACTTTCAAATTGAAAACCATTAATGATATAAAAAAACCCAAATATAGGACACTAAGAAAAACTTTTATATGGCCTACGAGTATCAAATTCTAGCTAGGATACTTGTGAAATTCTGTAATACTGAAACGGACATTGAAACATAGGTTAATGTGAATTGGAAACATTTTTTTAGACAATTGTGGATCTATGCATGAAACTCTGGCTAGGGTTTCAGTAATTTCTTTATTGTAATTTGATTTTTAATATGTTTTTGAACAACCCATTGTAGGGCACTAGTGAGGTGAGCCTTACTCCTGCATACTTTGGTGTAAGTCTATGTAGTTAACTAGGCATTTAATCCTAAAGCAAGATCCCAATTATATTCCCGTAACCTTGAAGAAATAAGAATCAATCAAGTCAATTCTGTCCCTTTCTTGTTAAAGTTAAGGAATGGTGTTCTAGATCCTTTCAAGGCTGAAATGTTTTTTTTTTTTTGACACTAAATGGTATGTGTAATCTTGCTTATTAGAGATAAATGGATATTCTTCTGTCTAAAAAATAGCTGTACTCATTTACAACTTTTGGTTCCTGATTGCACATCAAATTACTTATTTTCTGTCTTGAGCTTTTTGACAGGTATGTGGACCCACAGTATTTTCTGCGGCGTCACTTGGCTCCATCTAGTGATGTATATAGCTACGGAGTAGTTTTACTTGAACTTATTACCGGGCAAAAGGCCATTGATCATGATCGCTTGGAAGAATTTAATCTTGTTGAATGGGTATTAACTCCTATCTTAACTCATAAAAGAGCTTCATATTTCTTTTTACAGTTTTTTTTCCAATATTTTCCTTCAGTTTATTCCATTTCAATCTATAAGTTTGTTCCCTCAGTTTTACACTAAAAGAATGATAATGTCTACTAGACATATGGTGATTGAGTTTTACTTCTTGCAGTGCTAATGATGTCATATCCCCCTTTTTTTGAAAATATGGAAGTAATTAAATAATTAAATTTAGTTGTCAAAAACAACTTCACGTTATATTTTTAAAAGATGACTTATATTTGCCAATAGTGGCATGATGTAATGGTTAAGTTGTGTTGTTGTTCTTGCCATCAAGGTTCAAACCCCATTGAGGTGGAATTGTTGAGAATTTATATTTGGGATGAGGTCCCCTGTTTGTGACTTCACCGGTTCATAGCTCCGGGTCAAAAGCGTTTACCCTTAATAAAAAGAAAAGACGACATATTCAATTATTCCAAAAGGTGGTCAAAAGTGAATTATAAAGTGTTGCTAGGCCCAAGGTCTTAAAAGTGAGTGAATTATAACTTTGAAGGAAAAGTAAAAATAAAATAAACATTATTTTCCCTTGAAAAGTTTTAAATAAAGATGTCTCTAGAAAATGATTTCTAGCTCATTCAAACAATTTCATTTTCCGAGAACGAATGTGAGTTTTTCTTTCTCTTTCCAAGGACAAAAAATCTTTGGAATGTTGGTTTTGAAAATGAAAAATCCCTTAGCCTTTCAGTGTAGTTCCACATAGGGATTGCCATTGTGCTCCAATTGATCTTGGTTTTTGGGTTCTTGATTTTGGTGTGAATTTTTTAATGATTTTCTACTATTTAGTCATTGGTTTCAGTTTTTTGTTTATGATGATATAGTAAAATTATTATTATTTTTAGTGTTTTGGTGAGATTTTATCCTCTACAGGCCATACCTTTTTGGCTCAAGGAGGTCATAGCCTTTTCAACTTGACTGTACTACTCTATTCAGCCTGTACATGTACATGATATCCTCATCATATGGAGTTGACAGAGATTCGACTTGTTTAATCTGATATTTTTGATCTTAATGCTGGTTGTATAGATTGTGTTATGTAAAGTTTGTTGGTCATACCATATTTCATATGGGATTGTAGATGCTCAGTGTTGACATTTCAATTAGCACCTCTGGAGTGCTTATTCGAAACAGACAGCTATTGCAAGTGTGTTAGTACTGCTCTTCGGATTATAGAGAGGAAGATCTCTCTTTGCTGATTATTCTATGTAAAAAAGGTGTACTAAGGTTCCTATCTTTTTTACTCAGTGGCAGGACACAAGGGTGCATAAACACAATGTGCCATAGCTAACCTTTTTCTCTAGTTTCCGCAAATTCTTAACTACGACTAACTAGCTTCTAGATTATCCTACCTACCTCAAGATAAATAGAACATGAGGGCGTAGGAGTGAAATGGATGGGTTGGATTACTTGAATCCACCGTCTCTGTAGAATATGGCCAAGGCTCTAAACTCTCAGATATATGCCAAGATAAGGTTTTATGCAAGTAAACACTCTTCACGATAAATTGGATCTGAGATTTGCCAAGGAGGAGGAACCCTTGTCCGAGGTATAGGCTTGGAAACAGCTTACTGGAAACAACAAGGTACGATGATTCGACTAACAGGATTCCTGAAGAGGTGATGACACCTGTCCAAAGTGTAGGCTGAAAGACAACTCATTAGACAACATCAAACGATAGTAACTGATAACAAAATATCCAAGGAGGAGGAACCCCTATCCAAGGAGGAGATTGAAATAGTAAACTATTTGAGAATAGGACTTTGAAACAACTCAAATATTTAGATCAAGCAAGCATGTGCCATCTGATTTTCTTCTTCAAGCTTCTTCAAATAATTACAAAGGTTGGGACAGCAAAGGCATGAAATCATGCACAATTACGATCAACCAATGAACTCTCATCCAAGAGTGAACAGATATAAACAAGCGAACTCTGGCAACAATGGCGCAACAATTTTGCCTAGTAAAAAAAAGTTAAACAAATAATGAGCCCAAGACTTATTTATAGAAACTCAAAGGAGTAGGCAACCCTAAAATCTCCTTGAGTTAACAATCAGTTCTTGCCAATCAACAAGATTTATTCCTATGTCTAAAAGTAGGTGAGCAAGTAGTTAACTGGAAATCTACTTCAATTAACTGAAACTAAACAAAAGTCAAACTGGAAGTCTACCTCAGTTGATTGACACCTAACTAAAAGTAAACTTAAATTACATATATGTCTCCAAAATAGACATCCACCTTTAAAGGAGATCTGAGATCCACAAATCGTGGGAGTCAATTAGACATCCTACATTAGTGGGATCTGACATGGATGATCTATGGAGATCTGGAGTCAACTTAGAAAGAGGCATCAAGTTGACTTCAGTCGTATTTATTGTTATTTTGGAGGGTAGAATGTCCTTCTTTGGTGCTTTACACCTCTTCACCACTGGTCAACAAAGTCTCAATCCAGTCGTTGACCTCTTTGGCCCCTAGGCAATTAATGCTTCTCAAGATGACTACGTGGCATCTCAACATTTCTTCGCCTATCACAAGCTGTTGCTGATAGTTTATGCATTGGGTAGTGGCTTCATCCAACTGGATAGACATGGCTGCAATTTTGGCTAACTTGCAACCATTGGGATCTTCAAGGAATGAACCACGGATGACATCTTGAAACTATCTCTGTATCGTTCTTAGCTCAATGTATTCTCCTCCCTCACGCTGATATTCTACTTGAGGGAAGGATATTACCAACGTTCTTGCGAAGTTGATAATATTAGCGACAATGTGCCTATAGTCAATCAACTCCATTGAATTGGCATCGTAGGCTTTCACCTTGTATACCAATTGTTCTTTTGAATCAAAAAGATGGCGATTGTTCTCAGTGGTTGTAACTGATTGATATGCTAGTTGTAGATCAACAACTGTCGGTTCATCTCTCGGCCTCCCTTCTGCTGCCTTCAAGTTTGACTGTTGGATCTCTGCTTGGAGTCCATGTGCTCTATCTCTCAGCTGGTATGCTTCTGCTAATACACACCGTCCTCTGACAACAAACTCATCCACTTGACATCTCAAGTGTTCGTCGTATGTGATCAACTGGTGATGGTTTCTCTCTGCTGGGAGATCTAACAACTCTTGAGGCAAAGATGAGGAGTTGGGAGTGTCGTCTATTAAGCTTGAAATGTACATTCTTAATTGCCGGTTTTCAGCCTTTAAGGCTGCTTTGTCTTGTCCATCCTTCGTCATCCTTTCTTGGACGCTCGCTGAGGCGATTCCGAGAAGGTCTGCCCCCACTTGATGAGTGGTCTTTCCAAGGTTCACCTTTGATAGCATGAAATCCTCAACCCTCACATTATATATGTCTCTATCCTCAGGTGGGGCAATAGTCTCTATGATGACCTTGTTCTCTGCATTCCTCTCTACATGTGTTTGGGGTCCCTTGAATGTTGGATGAACGAGATTGTGCCGTGGCAATGTCTCGTGGTGGTGAGTCCAAGTCAATGGGACTTTGCGACCTCTGTGATGGTGGTGAAATGGGCGGCTCTGTTTCTATAACATGCACTGTTTTTGTTGTAACTGCTTCTGCAATGGGTTCCATCTCTGCAATGATTATTTCAATCACTGGTTCTAGTTTAGTTGCAGGTGTTTCAACTATTTTAGGTAAATTGGTGGCTGTCTCCACCTGTACCTCTTGCTGATTTGTACCAACAATTCCTTTTCTCCTCCATGTGCTCCCTGACATTCACATTCCTTCGGGAAGGATGCTCATCTTCTTTTGTCTGGGTCTCTTCCTAGATGTGGAAGGTAGTGTAGACTAAACTGTTGGCGGCTCTAATCGGGGAAGTAGTACCTTCCTTGTCCTTTTGCTGTCAAGGTAGAGTCGACTGTGTCTGACTACTCTACCAGTTCTTTCCTCTATATATGTACTCTCTTTTGCATACCAATCCACTCTGTCGAGTGGTTGTGCATCCACTTGATCTGTGAAGAAGGAAGAAAAAATGACGACTTCTTCATCCTCAGATAAGCCCTCAATGTCCTCTAACATAAAAATTGCAATTTGTGAGAGCTTGAACCTGCTATAATTTCTTCTTCACACCTTGAACTCATCGTCATAGTTGAACCAAAAATCTTCTATGGAAGACTCATGTGATGAGCGTTGCTCTAGCTGTGCTGCAAAGAGTCCTCTTGGATCGTATGATGACCTCCTCTCAATGAGGTACTTGAGATTAAATCTCACTGTTTCCTAGCTGATCATTCTAGCATCAGCTGCCATCTTGCATCTATAGAGTCCCATATGAAGGGGAAAGTTTGCAGCTAACTTCTTATTTTGGTGAAAGTAAGAGTGAACCTCGGCCAACTGCCTTAGGAATTCCATGAAAACTACCTTGTCTGAAGGGTAGCATGGCATCATGACGAGGTGTCCATTGTAGCCATACATGCGTATGTAGGTGAAAGTAGGGAATTGGATAAACCAATCCGCCCAGTCCACCATTTCCACCTTGGCTTCTTGTGATATCCGTAAGTGCATCTCATGGTCTAGCTCATGCACGGTGTGCATGGTGAAGAGGTCATTCATCTTCTTGAAGTGTCTTTCCGCTTGAGTAAACTCAAGATGTGGAAAGTATTCTTGTACCTTCTGCACACCCAAGGTTCCCACAGTGTTTAGTATTTTGAATTCGCCTTGGAAGGCTATCAGGTATACCAGGTAGGAACACTTGTGGAAACGATGCTCTTCTAGAAACTTGGTAAATTGTTGGTGGAGCGTGTCACTGATCAAAGAGGCCCAGTTGTAATGTTCTTTCTTGCTGATGATTTTGCCAATGATATAGAATATCCACGACTGGAAGTGATTTCCCTCTTCCTGTCCAGTGACTCTGTTGAGTAGAGTGATTAACACTGCGTACTCATCTTTGAATTCTCCTCGCCCAACCAATTTGGGCATGCTGGTTTTCTTCACTTTTAACCAATATTCGGCCATTATTAGTGAACACTTGTCCTTCGAAGCCTCGAATGCCTCTCTGCATTCCATCATAGATACAACCTTATTGGTAGGGCATGGTGGAATTGCAAAACATGTCTCTATGTCCTTCGACTTTAAACTGCAGATCACCTTTCCGTCCACTGATAGGATTTCTCTTGTGGTGGGGTTGTAATGCTTTATGCAAGCAGTTACAAACTCACTGTAAGGTGATAGGAATGGATGCAACTTGGAACAAGCAAACTCTTCGATGTTCTGCAATGTAATTTGGTTCATGCCCTCCAAGTCCTCATAATTGACTTCCGGGTTTTCCTGCCATAAGTCTGTGTCAGTCATCTTCAGATAATCGTGGTACAAAACCATCTTGGTCTTGTATTGTACTTGGGAGTACTGCATTCTGAAAGACTTGAAGATTGACTGTGCACTTGACCTTGTTCTGACACTTTTCGGAAACCCTTAAAAATAGTGCCTGTCGAGAAGTATTTTTCCGAGAAAAATATGGCACGTGGGTTTTGTTCGTGCTTGAAAGTTGAATAGACACAATTCCTTGGATTTTTGATTTGGAGATTTTTTCGGAAAGATCCCTAAAAATAGGGGCAACAAGTTTTTTGATTCTGGCAAATCTGAAAAGATGGGTTTCACTGGAAAAATGTGTTGATCATATGCAGTTGGTCAGATCTGAGGTGGTCTGTCGTTTCTTGTGACATGCAAAGAATTTTAGACAGAAATAGAGGAAGTAGACAAAAGGTGGATTGGAAGTTATAATCCGCCTTCTTGCAAAAATATGCCTTTGGAATCAACCTCGGAGAAGAAAACTTTTACTGCCATTGATCTTCAAAAATATCGAAGATCCGTCCAAAACCTCTGCCAGATCTTGAAAATATGTTCTTGGGAGCAATTTGTTGTTTTATCCTTCAACCTGCAAAAGAATAAGTGAGAATGGGATGCCTAGCATGAATATATGGTGATTCAAGTTGAGATCCACCAAGTATGGATGCCAACTCGTGATTTAGGCCTGATTTGGAGTTCAAAAAGGTAATTTCCACTGATTGTGGAGTGTTTGGCCTCTTTTTGCCTCCAAAATTTGCTAACTCAAGTCAACATATTGCTTTGACTTCTTTAGGCGTCCATCCTTGGAGTTTTGACCATTTTCATCATTTTTGCAGGCTGAAGTGCCTCCGTTTGATCTTCGATCCTGGCTGTTCAATTGATCTTTGGCAGGTGCTGACGGATCTGTTGTCGAGATGTGATCAACTTGATGAGATATGCCTAGGAGAGATTAACTCAGAAAACTGAGTTTGGACCTCTAGAATGAAGGGCGCCTTTCTTCAAGAGGGGCGCTTTTGGTTGTGCCTTAGTCAATTAAAATTGACTGTTCTTCGTTTTGTCCTTTTCAGACCTTCTGTGCTTTGATCTAACGTTCACGTTGATGGATGAGTTGGATGACTCTGCTTGATGATGCAGCAGGTAGCCAGCTCGGTCTTGAACAAGATGGCTGACTTCTCAGTTTCAGATAACAAATTCAGGTCCTTCAAACCCAAGGGCGCCCCTGGTGACCTTTTGACTGGTTTTATCTATGTTTCAAATTGTCTTCTTTGATCTCTGTCGTCAGATGATTCAGTTGTCAGATTCTTTTGTTGGCAGTCTTGTTGTCGAGATTGATTGTAGCTGAGGTCGTCCTGGAGGGTAGTAATTAATCAGACTACATTTGCATGCCTCAAAGAAGGGCGCCTTTCTCCAAGAGAGGCACTTTTCCTTTGTCCTTAGCCAATTTTTGGCTATCCTTTCAGTCTCCAGTTTTGGATTTTTCTGCTTGATCTCAACGTGTGATCGTTTGACATGTCCTGTGAACTTGCTATTAGATTGATCACGAAGCTGGGAGGAAGCTGAAAAGATGTTATGTATGAAGCAGTTGCTAATGGATTCATTTGGTACCTTTAACTAAGGGGCGCTCCTGGCTAGCAGGGACGCTTTTAGCTTGAAGCTCTCTGGTTTGGCATCTTCATTGTTTATAGATTCTCCATACTTTGATGACGATTAGCCAATGATCCCTGAATCAAATGATCTTGCTGATAGTTGCGTTGTCGAGCCAACACGAAAGTGAAGAGGATGACTGATCTGAATAGGTCAAGTGACTGCATTTTCCCTTTGAGATCCAAGGAGGCCTTTTTTCAAGAGGGGCTCCTTTTTCAACTTTTAGATTGTGTTTTGCCTTGGTAGCCAAAACATCCATCTTCCAGAGTTAGCCAAATTTTGGCCTTTTCCGTTTTAAGAATCTCCTTCGTTTAACAACATCATTTTCATCCTTTTCTGCCATGGCTTCTTTGTTGGAGTTCTTGAGGTTTAGCTTTCAGCACCTGGTATTAGCCAATCTTCCATTAATGGCTGCGGAGCTCCTAACTTCATTCCTAAAAAATAGAAATAGACCCACCAGAGTAAAACATATCTTTTGATGATTCTGACTTGATCAGTGTGATCATGAAGTCGAATAATCCTATCAAAATCATTTTCAATCATTTTCGGGAAAGTCCTATTTTTTAGGGTTTCCTTAAAAATAGGGGTATGAAACCCTAATTTTTAGTTTTTTAGAATTTGGACCATAGGTTCCTTGACTAAAACCCACAAAGACTTTATGTTTGGTTTGACCTAAAACATACTTTTGATGGTATTTTTACATTGTTTAGCTCAATTTAAGCAGAATGCCAAAAATGAATTTTGGGTACAACACTCAGAATGTCATTAATTCTTTGCACGAGTTGCAAGTTTAGGCATTTCTTTTGTTGATATCTAACCTCAATTTTATATTGCAACAATCGAAAATAGTAATCACTAACTATTCCTACCATTATTTGCAGGTCATATTATATCTACTAGGCCATATAAGTTGAATATTTCCCATTTTTTAGTGTAGTACATTTCTAAATCTCTCTTATATGTAGGAGGAAATAATGTTCATGGATTTGTACCTATCTGTTGGGGATGTTTATTAAGTTAGTCAAGTTGATAAGAGATAATTCCAGCTATACTTATTTCCAAGTTGGCTGTACTTCCTTCGATCAGGTCGTACAATCTACAATCAATCTAGTTCAACAATTAGCCCAAATTTAGAGTTATTTATCAGCATTGGTTCCTTTTGTGGATTGGCTTTACAAATGAATTTGATGGTATGATATTTTGATTTTCATAATATTGTGGAAATTAACATTTTCAGACTTATTGCTACTAGTTATTGTTATGATATTGTATGAAAATATCAATTGAAATAACCCCCTTAGTTATTTTTTGAGATTTTGACATACAAATTGTGAGAAGCTTGTCCTAGATGCACAAAAAATAGTAAAGCCAAACACTGATTTCCAGATTAACTGTGAATGAGATTTTGAGCCATATAGAGCAATTCACAACTCAACACGCAAATATCTTATAGTTCGCAATAAATATATATAAATCACATCAAGAGTTTTCTTAGAATCGTAGAATACAACAGATCATAACCACCAGAGACTAACAGATATAATTCGAATATAGCTTAACAATATAAAGGCACACAGAATGCATGGATTCACCAGACTTGCAATGCGTTACACCATGAGATTACATCTGCATAGTTCTGGAAAACCATCGATTGGAAACCATTCACTTGATAACAGGTTGATTATACGCCAGAACTAGATCACCGATCGTATGTTCACTTGAGCTAGAAACGCTCAATCTTGGATGTTCATGTAAGGCTCTCCATACATAGTCATGTCTGTCGTATATGTCTGGGGATGATTGATAACCACCTTTCGATTCATGAGTGCGGGATCCTTGAAATGAAGGTGGCTCTTTGATGCAGAAGAATCGTGTGCCAGAGTCTACAGTTATAGTGAGGGGTTGAGCAAGATGTGAGCAGATGTCTATGGTGCTGACCCGATGCACAATGAGAGACCTCCAGAATAACTCGACAGTGCTTCTAACGGGCTTGGAGAATGTTGCTACTGTTGGTGGCGAGAGCCGAAGGCTACACAACCACTATGTAATTCGGTAATCTCCCGATCGCCCAAAAGAAGAATAGAAACCTGTGAGGCGTGCACATGAGATAGGAGACTTGCTCGATGATGCCTGATAGATAGTGCGATATCTAGAGATGCTGAATGAAGTTGTTGCAACTGCCATCTCCGCCAATGATCCTGAAGATGCCGACTCCAATTAGCTGGAATTGAAGGCAATGAATGGAAATCACAAGTTGCTTGAGTGAGGGTTTCATTCCACTCAGGTTGGCTACTAGGAGACTACGTCCCTGGAAGTATAAGAAGCTATGCTCCAAACTCAATTCGTGATTGATACCGAAACAAGCCAAAAGACTTGCTTAAATACTTGTCTTCCAAAGGTCGCCAGAGAGTTTATTAAATTTAAATATTATTTATTCAATAATTTATATTTATATTTAATATTAATATTTATTATTATTATTTAATAGTATTTTGAATTAGCATTTAAAAATGACTTTTTCTGCCAATTGGAATTAGGTCCTAAATTGGGGACATGACTGTCCTTCTGTCTCGAAAATTGCTTGTCCTCGAGCAATTCACACTTGTATACCAGGATCCCATATCAATCTGAAAGTCACTGCTTCGCCATTCAGTTGGACTACTTCGATGTATCCATCGCTAGTGTCATTGTTCTTTTGCAACATCTTAGTGTCATCATGTTCTTCAAGCATGCTTTGTTGAGGAATGACGAGATACAGATCTGCCATCCAAATTCCATTAATGATCTGATCAATCTTGGAACAAGGGAATGTAAAAGTTTCTTGTTTGGTAGCTTGAAACTCTAATCCTTCTTCCTAATCTATTGTCGTTTTGAACTCCTCATGCATAGCTGAAATCTTCTCTACTTCAAGCTCCATTTCAGCGTTCTCAAGGGGCTCTTCTTGGTTCAAGATTGATTCTTCTGGCTCCGGCCCTTTAATCTCTTCCGTGACGGCTTTTGAATCTTCCTCTTTTTTCTTCTTTTGCCTTATGTAGTTGTAAAGTCCCTTTTTGCGGGAGTAGTGGGACTCGTGTTGTAATGTCCCCATTTTTATCCATACGCTCTGCTGTGCTTGCCAGCCTATTCCAGAGGCTCGTAGGCTTGTCAAGGTGAAATTAGGATTTCCATCGTTTGGAGGTTTTTGGCATTTCTCAAAATTTACTATTTTTAGTAAGTTCTAATTTTAGCAGTGATCCAATTGACAGCATCACAATGAGCTTTCCATTTTAGTCGGAGCATTTGAGTATGTTTGAATTTGGGTTTTGAGGTGAGATATTGGAGAAATAAGTTATTACAAGTCATTAATGTTATATTTTTTAATTGACCCTTTGGCCTAGTGTTATGACTTGAAGTTGTTTTAAAAGGTGGTCATAAAGGGTGGACACCTCATGCAGGGAATAATTGATATTTATATTGTTTTAATATGCCTTGGGATTTGGATGCCATATTAAGGGAGAATTAAATATTTTGAAAAATAAAATATTTCAAAAAGAGAATGGGCATCCTGTTGACGTGTGTTTTATGACAAAACCAACACAGAATAAAGATGTCCAACGGTCACTCTATTCTCTCTTGATCAAAGTGTTCCGCATGCTAAGATTGCGTGAAAGTTCATGCGTTCGACTCCAAGGTTCCTTTAATGCGAATAGACTCAGTTGGTTGATGTGAATATGCTGGGTATTCCAAGGGGACTTACGTAATTGTTCAACTTTATATGCTCAAGCAAATGAAGGATTTTGACTATGATGCTCTGGTATTTGAACGGATTGGGGAATACTGAATTTAAAGGAGGTAGGGATAGGAATTCTACAATCTATTTCTACGGGTCGAATGCGAGGATTAGCTTTGACAATCTTCAAACCAAACTTCGTTTCGTCTCCCCTTCAGACAACTCTGACAAAGCTGGTGCAATCTTCAAAGGATGGATGAGATATTCAAATTGGGATTCACCATGTGCACCCCTTCACAACGAAGCAAGTGGGCACACTAAACACAATCGAAGTTAAGTGCTGAGGTTCCAGTTGACCATGCAGTAGCAGACTTACCGTCAGCAAGTCCGCCAGTGGTATGGATACGAGAAGATATGCCCAAACTAATGTCACATTCCACAATTAACTCTACTTGCATGAAAACAAATCTACTTTACTCTACTCTATTCGAATTGGAAAGACGAAAAGATCTCGTCAACTGCCCACAACACAAAATGAAGTCACCAATCAATGAAATCTTTATATCATGAGAGTCTTACACAACAATCTTTTGCAAAAACTTTCAAAGGGAAAGTCTTTCTTTCCTTTCCAACTAAGCTAACTCCTAGCTCTACAATCTCTATCTCTGTCTAGCTCTGATCTATCTCTGATTCTAATTCTAACTAACTGTTTTACAAATGAGGGGGGATGCCCCTTTTATAATGAGTCCAATTGGTGGACGGTTCAGATCTGATTACAATAAAGGGCTCAGATTGAGCCACCCATGCCCTAATTAGGGCTTCTACCCTAAAAACCGCCACCGAGAGGAGTGGGGCAATGGATGCGCCCTCCACCCCTCATCAATGCACCACACCCTACCATCAATGCACGTCGTCTCCCTCCAGAAGGTCATCGTCCAGAAGGGCATTTCCTTTCTCCTTCTCGCTGGCTGCAAATCTGATGAATCTGGCCAAGATTGCCTCAACTTCCTGATCGGAGATAGGAGGAATGTGATCCAACTGAAACTCCAAAATTGCAACTGTTTGCCCATGCCGGACACATGATTTCTTCCAGGCAGCAAGGGCGTCCTGGGTGTTCTGTATGATGCTGGAGAACGTGGCTGTGTTCTCGAAATCATCCTGTGTGAAGGTTTTCACCTTAGAGAAGAATGGCGCAATCCTTCTGCAGTTATCTCTTCAGCAGTCAACCTCTTGGCAAAGATTGCCTCCAACATGTTGAGAATTGCATCTAAGATGTTCGTCATGGCTTTTCTGACCCTGACAGAATCTGCCTGTGATGCATCATAGAATCCCCGGCCTATGACTACTGAAGAATACCATCTGGCGAAGTCGTATCTATCCCCCTGCTGGATAACACCTCCCTCAACCAAAGTCTGTTGAGGTATGCTCATCAAAGCTCCTAAACGGAGAACCACTCTTGTTTGATAGATGCGAGCCTCACCCCAAGCGTGGTTAATTGCCTCCACTCTAGCCATAATATCGGAAGCTTGCCCATAGGCATGTGCAAGATCTTCCATGAACTTTTTTGTTTTTGTACGCACATTGGCAACCCACTTGTCTGCCTGCTGTGCCATTCTCTTCAAATCTTCCAACCCACTGATTGACTCCCTGGAAAACTTAGCTGGAAGTTCAATTGCAGGATTTTCTTGCCCACAAGGACGGGACAAGTGTTGCACGTAGCCAATCAGTGTCTTGTGCTCTACCTTCAACCTTTTGTATTTGCCCTCAACATGGGACAATCTATCCTTGAGTGCTCGGTAGGAATTATTGCACTCCTCTACCACTTGTGCTGCAGTAGGGCGGCCTAGTTCCATGGTTGTCACAACATAGTTCTCAGGAACGACCTCGTCTCTATCACATTCCACTCGAGGAACTGCCATATGCAAGGTTCGGGATCCATCCTCATCTGTTGAAATCTTGGAAAACTTCCTAGCCTTTTCTTTGCTGGAGGTGCGCTGATCCTCTGTAATAATTCCTCCATCTCGGCTGCGGGATCGGTCTCATCTGCAGGATCACGTCTCATTTTGTCCCTAAGCCATTCTGGCACCTCTTGCCGCATGTCAGATATAATAAAAGGCTGTTCCACCTCGGCCTCTACCTCGTGAACCTCTCCTCTGCCATCGTTCCGACGAGGCTCACCGTCATCAATAGGCTCAGTGTCTCCTGAGCTCTGGGCCTCCTGATCGGAAGTAGCATCATCCTCGAGAGCCGCCTCAATTTCCTACTAAAATTGAGTATCAGTAGCCGTCCCCTCATCTGTCTCTTGTTGATTTGCTTGTGGGTTATCTTCTCGGGGCATGTTGATGCTTTGGCCCACTGATTCTCTACGAGGTGGCTGATTTGCCACTTGCGTTGCCTACTCTACATCCAATCTCTCCCTCTGATCGGCAAATAGGGATACTTCCTGCATACTCGGAGAATGTGTCCGAGATGGTGTATGCATGGATTCCTCAACTACCACTGGCTCAGGTCGAACTGGCTCCTTTCCTGTAGGCTCTGGAGTTGGATTACTCCATCTCCTCGGATTAGTTGCTTGCAATCTGCTGTCTCCCATCAAATTGTAGGTAAGGGGAATTGACCTTCCCTTGAGTCGGCTGACATGCCTCTCTACCCAACTCCGTGTAAACGTCAAGACTGGGATACAAAGTGTATCCAACTCAGTGATCTCTGGCTCAGACCAATCTAGGAGAGGTAAAGGTGTATCTCTTACTGTCTCGTAGTCAGCTTGTACTACGTTTATATCCTCCTCAATTTGATCTGGCACTAGGATGATCTCACACTCTCTGACCATCGCCAATGGTATCCGAGAGAACATCCTCTTTCCGACTTCGATCTCATCCACCGCACTAGCCCAAAAGTCTTCGATTTGTACCTTGTGCCTGAACTCTTCTGTCAATATCCATCTGATGTTTCTGTGGGGATCGTAGTAATGCCTGTTGGTGTGATAGGAAAGGTGGAAGAATTGGAGCTCCGCTTCTGCCTCCCTTGCTGCTTGCAGCGATGGGCAGATTTCATCTGAATTTCCCATAGTAATCGGGAATCCGAGTCCACCTTTCTTCTTCTTCTTCTTCTTCTTATCATAGGCAATCAGTTGCCTAGATACTTCCAGCATCACTATCCTGTTTGTGGGATACCAAGGCAATCTGTATGGATAGGAGGAAAATCCTTGCAGCCTTATGTAGGTGAATTTTGGAAATTGGATAAACCAACATCCGAATTTCTCAATCATTTCTTGTGCCTCCCTTGATATTCTGTGATGGGTTCTCTGCTGCAGGGTCCTTGTTATGTGCATGGTAAAGGCATCATTGACCCTCTTGTAATTAGTTGTGCTTGTCAGATGCAACTGTGGACAAGCTTCATGTATCTTAAACTGATGGGATCCGCAACCGATTGGTTCCTTGTAAGAGATCCCTCTATATCTCGTCATGCGAGCCAGCATATAGACAAGGTAGGAGCCCATGTAAAATGTCTTCGTTCTCCTCACGCCACGAAGCTGCTCATGTATGTTATCACTGATCATCAGTGCCCAATCCATATAATCCTTTCCCTCCAACACCAAGTTGACAAAATAGAACATCCAAGGTTCAAAGATGAACGCTTGGGGGCAACCTCCAACTCTGCTCAGCATCATAATGAGATCACCAAACTCCTGTCTCAAGTCATCTGAGACTATCTGCTTGGACAATTTTGTGTGAGTTGGCTTGGGTTTAATCATCCATCTAGTGTTTATCAAATCAGCACACCGGTCTGTGGTGGATGAGTACATCTTGCCAGCTCTCTCTTTCGTCTTGGAGATCATCTTCTCATGAACTGGAATCCCGAATGCCTCTCTGATCGCTTCAGGTGTTAGGTTTGCCAGCACTTTGCCATCTGGCGAAGTGACTGTCCTCTGTTCTGCATTGTAGTGGTAGGCGCACTCCATGATGAGTTCTGGACATCGGATAGCTGGCGGAAAGTTGGCAGCTGCATACAATCCACTTCTGACAATACTGTGTGAAGTCACTGACGGGTGATGGCCTCCAGTCCCCAACATCCTTCTTCTGAATGCTTCTATGTTGAATGAGTCTAAGTTCGTGTCAGCTAGCCTGCCGAGCTTTGATGAAAATTTGGATTCTGGCAAGAATGACTTGCCCAATTTCTTGATCACAGCCTGTTTGGACTCGGTGTGGTTGTTTCTGCCTGCAGCTCTTCTGCTTGATTCGGCCATTCTGCAAAAAGGCAAGAGAGTCATTAGAAAACAAGATTTTATAAAACAATATATCGCTTTTGAGGGTGCCAGCAGATTTTTTTTAAAAAAAGGCTGCAACACTTTGTCACTTTCAGCTGCAAACCTCAACTACGCCAGTTTACTTCAACGTTTTTAGAAGTTTCTTCTCTGGTTGCAGCAACACGAGGCCAAATACTTGGAAATGCTTGCTTGCAGCAATTTACTTTCAACAAATTTGAAACCTCCTCTTTGAAGTTCGTACTTTTCCTTCTAACTTAGCAACTTTCAGCAACCATCAAACTTTCTTCTCAAGTCGTACCTCAGCATTCAGCAACTTCACTTTTGGCAAATTCGTACCTTCTCAGCAAATGCAGCAACTTCAACTTTTGCAAATTTGTACCTTCTCAGCAAATGCAGCAACTGACAATCTGGGAATTCGTGCCTCTCAGCAACTATAGCCTTAGCAAGTTGAGTCGCACTTCCTTTAGCAACTTCAACTTTTGCAAATTTGCACTTCTCCTTCAGCTCTCTCACAATTTCGAACTTCTCAGCAATTGCAACCTCTTCAGAAATTCATACTTTCACTTAGCCAATATTTTGCATTCAGCAATTGGTGAGAGGAATGAAGAGGATTTTAAAATCTTATAGCCTGGTCGAATTCCTGCGGAGGCTATACTTAGCAAATTTTCGAATTCATTTTCCCTCTCTTTTCTCAGTTGTAACACTTGTCATTTGAGGCATCTTCTAGAATTACAAATTCATCACCTCTGCACAGGCCTGCCTCGTTGCATTTGATTTCTTAAAATATTAAATCGTTCACTTTCTTGAACAATTTCGAAACGTTTGGCTAAGTCATTTGATCTTGTCTTCTCTTTGGCAAAATTTTCTAGCTCAAAACTTCTAGCGAAGTGTCTCTCATTCATTTTGCTCGTTTGCCTTAGAGAAATCTCTCAATTTTGCCTTAGGAATTTTATTTAAAATAGGCATTGGGCAAAATATCCATCGAAACGATGTAGACATGGCGTGGAGTAAGCTTGAATCACTTCTGAATTGCAAATGTTTAATACCCAGAAGAGAAATTCTTCCAAAATCCATCGTTTTCATGTGTATCCGGACGAAGGGGTTCTTTTAATTTTTATTATTTAAAAATAATAAAAAATGGCTAATGTTTTTAATCTTATCCTCTGGATGTCTTCCACTCCTGTAATTTCCCATTTCTTGGCCTTGGCAAGTTCTCTTGATTTTCCTGAAAAAATTCCCTTCTCAAGATTTTTCTAACTCTGGAAACTAGCATCATCCTCTAGGCGTACTCTTCATTTTCCCTTTTTAAAAAATGCCTTAGGAATTTAAATTTAAATATTCTACCCTTGAAGGGTGCATTTGGGCATGTCAACTTCCACTTCAATCATCTTCATGCTTTGCCAATTTTTGCTTTAGGAAAAGAAAAATCCAAGAAAATTTCATTTTAAATTACCCATGAGGGCATACTTCATCTTATGTATCAACCTTTACCTTTACCCCTTAGGCATTGTCACGCCTAGAGGCTAACACCTTACCCTTTGCGAATTTTCATGTGTTAATTTCCATTTTAGGGCACATTTGCCATGGGTAGGAGGAATCCCCATGCCTTAGCATTTTTAAAATCACGCTACCCTTAGTGTTATTTTTCTTCCTTGGCGCATTTCACATGGTGTCCCTTCGCCTTCCTCTAGCGCATTCCTCATAGAGGACTTCTATTTTCAAGCGCACTTCACATGTTGAGGAGAAAACTTCCTTTACCCTTGGCACTTTTTTTCCCTTTCACCTTCAATGTTTTACCTTTACCTTGTTACCAGGTTACCTTTAGGCGCATTTCCTATAGAGAGGAGGACTTTGAGGGCATAAATGGGGGTGTCATGAGGAATTCCCATGCCTTGGGTGACTCTTCACGTCCCTATGGCGCATATTGGCTTGTGAACTTCCATGTTGGGCGCATATCACCTTTGCAAAGGAAGGCATCTCCATCTTGTGACCCTTCAGCTTCCTTGGGCGCATTTAGCCTATGATGCTTCCACTCTTGAGCGCATTTTACTATGTTAGAAGGAATTCCACCCCTTTCAAGTGGCTCTTCACCTCCTCTTGGCACATATGAGGGTGTTGACTTTGTTCTTTGAGCGCATTTAGCCATATGTGAAAGACTTTCCACGCCTTGACTTGACTGTTCAGCTTCCTTGGGCGCATTTGCTAGTGTTGGAAGGAATTCTGCCCCTTTCAAGTGGCTCTTCATCTCCTCTTGGCGCATTTGCTAGTGTGAGAGGGAAATCTCATTGCCTTAGGCGAATTTCTATGCCTCTTGAAGGCACATTTCACCTTTGCTCAAGGAAAATCCATGCCTTAGGTGACCTTTCACCTTCCTGAAGCGCATATGGGGGTATGAGGAGGAAAATCTCTTGCCTTAGAAGAATTTCTATGCCTCTTGAAGGCACATTTCACCTTTGCTCAAGGAAATCTCATACTTAGAATTTTTGAATCTTTCTTTTCTCCTGGGCGTGTATGAAGGTGTTTTAATGCCAGTTATCATTTATGAATTTCCAATGCCCTAACCCTGTTCTGGGTTTCTATTTTTAGTAAAATTAGGAGAAATTAGGGTTTCAATTATTTTCACCCTGTTCTGAACTGGAACTGGTGTGGTTGTGCCTCCATCTGGTGTTGCCATCCTGTTCACATCTTATCTAGCACAATACATGCTATTTTTAGCCATTTGCTGTTTTTAGCAAACCCTAGAATTGATCAATTTCCGTATCTCTGTTTGCTTCGAAATTTGCTCCAGTTGCCTCTGATGCTGTGTGAGACCTGTTCGTATTTGCTTCTAGTGGTGATGCGCTATTTTTAGCCACCTGCTATTTATAGTAAGTTTGCAAGTTGCTTGTCTTCAGCAGCTCCGTTCGACTTGAAACTTGCTATGTCTGATCCTGATAACTTGAGTGCTCTGTTCATGCCAACTTCCGGCGCAGACCTGCTATTTATAGCCGTGTCCTGACTTACTAAAAATAGTAAGTCCTCTGACTTCGCTCAAAATTTGCCAGTAGGTAGCCCGAAGGATGCTGATCATGGTGGCGTGCTTCGTTTTGACATCTCTGCATTTCGCTTCATCTATTTTTAGACATAGCATGGGAAACCCTAATCTGACTTGCATGCGCTCCCGATTGCTCCTGATTGCCTTGATTTATACTGTTTGTCGTTCTGCTCACTGGAATGAAGTGTTAGGTGGCTGCTGGATTGAAGTTGCTATTTATAGTAAGTGTCCAGAAAGTGGTCCATCGGATGTCGGACGAGTTTGCATGTCACAGTGCCCGTGGGATCTCAAAAAACCCCGAAAAACCTAGAAAACTAGTCAACATGCGGGCACTGGCTAAAAATGTAAGTCCCTGAAAACTGATCCGATCCACTTGCATGTTAAATCACTACGAAGCTCTCGCGAAACCCAGATGGAATATCCGGACATGCATTGAAAATTCCTGCATGCAAACCCAAAAAATAGCCTCGGAAGACTGAACTCTGAAAGTCACCATCTCGGCTTGCATGCTACATCATCGCGAAGGTCTTGGAAAACCCAGATCAATTCTCCTATCATTTATCAGAGAATTGCTTGTCTAAACCTTGAAAATAGCCTCCGAAGGTTGAATTGCTAAAAATAGCCAGTTGTCTGAATCTGTTCAAATTTCATGTGTAGGCACTCTGAAGCTGCCTGATTGTGCTGAAGTCATTAGAATCCCGAAATCCTGAGGAACAAGCCTCAAATTAGGTACTTACTAAAAATAGTAAGTGGTCGGATTTTAGTGAGATTTCAGGGGGATTCTGCCTTGAGCTTTCTGAATGTGTTACTGCACTTAGATTTCACTTGAGTAACTCAATCTTGACCTCGAACGGGTCTAAAGGATAGCAACCCTAAATTTGTCAATTACTTCAACTGAGGTCAAACTGGACATCCCCGGAAGGACAAAAGACCAGAGACAGAGGAAGCAAAGCCAAAAGACCAGAATGGAGCAAAAATTAGGGGGGTCCCCATCTTGGATGGGGTGATGTGTGAAAAGGTCACAACAGGACTCTCCAGAGCATAGACAACAAAACACAACGCAGGGTAGAGGTGGACCACAGATCACTCAACAGCCTGTTTACGAGATTGAACGGGCACAAAAGGGGAGTTCTCCTAGGGAAGATATAAAGAAGCTGAGCTCCTATGTGTTGGATGAATTTAAGAAGATAAAGGTCAGTCTGCCACTCTATGAGTTGATGAAGGTTCAAGAGATAAGAGAGACTTTGTTGGGAACGTTGACTGAAACTCCCATCGCAAGAAGCACTTCACAAGAGGCACCCAATGTGCCAAGAAGTCCCCAGGTTGTCATACAGTCCCGTCCCGCACATAACACAATGTGGTACAAAATGTGCCCCAAACGTCCTATAATTCTTTCGAGGCACAACAATAGTCTTAAAATTTTTAAGGCATGGTACTAAATTTCTTCAAGCACTCCTGGAAAGATCGAGACCAAGAAGAGTCCTCAACTTGATGATGCCACGAAGCCAAAACAAAATACAAGAATTGGGACTCAGGATAGACAAGTTCAGCCGGATAGGAAAGATGAAAAGAGAAATGATATAGTAGATGGAAGAAGGAAACCAATGGTGTTCTATCAAGGGAAATATGAACCAGCCCCTTTTTTGGTTTCAGTCAGAATATTCAAAAAAATGCTACACAACTATTTGATTGATTTTGGAGCTTCAAGTAACGTCATGCCTTTGAAGGTATGTGAAAGGTTGGGTCTAATCCCACTCCACACCAACAAGAAGGTGACCCAACTAGATAAAACTGAAGTTCCCGTTGTTGGGGAATTGAATGACATTCACATGCAGCTAGTCGCGGATCCTAGAATCCAGAGCCATATTGATATTTCCGTTGTAGATATACCAGATGGGTATGGCATGCTGCTCAACAGAGATTGGTCTCGAAAGCTGAACGGATATATCACAACTGACTTTTCTCACATGTGGTTGCCTTGGAGGGGGATTCCTAATTAGATAAGAGTGGAGAGCACACCACAACTCAGGTTGATGATCACTGAATATGGTGACAATAATGAAGTATTATTTGCAGAGATTGATCTGGGCTCGTATAAACCCGTCAAACAAGAAATCCTCATGTTGCAAAGTGTAAATGAAGAAAGACTCTTGGAAAGGACCTCTCCCTCTACTGAAGTATTGATTGAAGATGACTCAAGCCAGAGTGAGGGAATGTTCGAGAATTTTAGGAATTTTGTGCTGAAGAGTGTCAAGCAAAGAATGGAATCAGGAAAGAATGTCTCCATTAGGAGTATGCTAATGCCCAATTGGTGTAGAATCCATGAGGCATTCCATCCAGAATTTACATGTGCCATGTGCAAAATGGCCATTGAGCAAGTTTCAAAGAAAGTTCCACAAGCCTCTTTGATAGAAGAACTTGAACAAGTAAATGAAAGAAAAAGCTCTCTGATGGAGAAATTGGTAGAAGGTGAGAAAATTGAGCCCGCAGTGGAGAAGAATGATCCCAACACATGTAGCAGTCACATGGAGAATCAAGTATGGACTTTGAGATTTGATGGGCCAAAATCCAAGAAAGGAAATGGAGCAGGATTTGAACTTATTAGCCCCAAGGGAGAAGCATATCTAGGTGCTTATAGACTCCAGTTCCGTTGCACTGACAATGTCATTGAATATGAATCATTGATTCACGGATTGATCCTAGCAATAGAGAAAGGCGCCAAAATTGTGCATGCCATTGGGGATTCAGACATAGTGGTCCGCTAGGTAAGAAAGCAATACGCCTGTCACAACAAAAGATTGGGCCGTTACCGGAACAGAGTCTCGGACCTGATCGAAAGCTTTGACGCATTCAATATCAAACAGGTATACAGATCTACAAATCCAGTAGGAAACTCTCTCGCGCAGGCAGCTAGTTCACTGGAACCATTGGCCATGGAGGGTTTAAAGAAATTCACTCTGGAGTTGATCTCCACACCCTCAATTCCGGACAACATAAAGAATTTCCAGGTGTTCGATGATGATAAACAGATTTTGGAGTTTTTGACAAGCTCCGGATTATTCAAAGCACAGATTATAGATGAAGAAGAAACTAAGGAAGTAGAGTTCGACACCGAAGGGATCTTGAACCTAAAGACAAATGTCATTCCCAGGGGAATTGTTGAACTAGAAAGACTCTTTGATCCTGATAAACTGAGTAGAAATCAGGGCACTCAAGGGAATGAGTGTGAGACAATCAACTTGGGAACTGATGAGCAAGTAAAGAATGTATTTATGGGTAAGGTTTGTACCCCAAAAGAAAAGGAAGGTATTGTGCAAGCATTGAGAGAGTTCTCCGATGTGGTAGCCTAGGGCTACGAAGACTTAAAAAATACGACACTTCCTTCATTACACACACAATCCCATTAAAGTTGGGAAATAAACCATTCAGACAAAGGCAGAGGCTGGTGAACCCGCTGCTAGAACTGTTGATTTACCAGGAGGTTAAGAAGCTCCTTTCAGCCAGGATTATCTTCCCAGTGAGGCACTCGACATGGATCGCCAATCTAGTTCCAGTCAGAAAGAAGAATGGTGAGATAAGATTGTGTGTTGATTTTCGCAATTTGAATAGAGCGTCTGCAAAAGATAATTATCCCTTGCCCTTGCTAGATGAGGTGTTGCAGATTGTCAATGGCTCCCAAATGATGTCCTCCTTGGACGGCTACTCAGGATACAACCAGGTGATGGTCGAAGAGGCAGATAGATTGAAGACGACCTTCACCACCAAGTGGGGGACTTTCACTTACAGAAGAATGCCTTTTGGCCTGATTAACGCCGGGGCCACATTCCAACAGGCTATGGATATTGCTTTCCGGGATTTGGTTGGGAAATGCATAATTATATATATGGATGACTTAACTGTGTTTTCCAAGAAAAGAGATCATGTTGAGGATTTGAGAAAGATCTTTCAGAGCTGCAGGAGGTTCGACATTTCCCTCAACTCAAAGAAGTGCGTGTTTGGGGTCACTGAAGGGAGATTATTAGGACATGTCCTTTCGGGACAGGGCATATCAATTGACCCAGACCGTATTGAAGCAATTTCAAAGATCGGCATGCCAGGGAGTCGGAAAGAATTGACATCATTCTTTGGCAAGATTAATTTTGTGAGAAAGTTTATAACTGGGTTTGCCGAGATTGTCAGACCACTAAATGAAATGTTGAGGAAGGATGCAAAGATCGAATGGACCCCTCAAACAAGGAAGGCGTTTGAGGAAATCAAACAAGCAATAGTGGATGCTCCAGTACTGGTCAGTCCGGATTATTCAAAGCCATTCTATTTATACTCTTTTGCTTCGGAACACACTTGTGTGACGGTATTGACCCAGAGAACGGAGGAAAAGGATGAGCATCCAATTGCCTTTATGAGTGCACCATTGAAAGAGGCAGAGTTAAGATATCCAAATGTGGAGAAGCAGGCTTATGGTTTGGTCAAAGCAGCTAAGAAATTCAGGCACTACATCCTGAGGAGCAAAGTCTATGCCATAGTTCCAGACGCCACAATGAAGATATTACTAATGCAAAATTAACTAGGAGAGAGAAGAGGCAAGTGGGTCGCCACTTTGCAAGAGTATGACATGGAGATGCACCCTATGAAGTTGGTCCGAGGACAAGCTTTGGTGCAAACAATTGCAATGGCAGGACCTGGATTGGTGCAACAAACCTATGTGCTGGAAGAAGTGTCTCCAGGAGAGTGGTATGACGACACTGTCTATTAGTTGTTAAATCACAGGTGTCCTTTATATTTGAATCTAGTACAACGGAGAGCTTTAAGAATGAAGAGCCAGAGATTCATGCTGCAAGGGTCAATACTTTATAGGAGAAATCATGAAGGAATTTATTTAAGATGTGTAGAAAAGAGAGAAGCTAAGCAGCTAATAGAACATTTTCACGAGAAATTTGGGACAGGTCACGGAGGTGGTTTGGCCATGGCTCATCAAATCTCAAGGGCTGGATATTACTAGTCCACACTTTTTAAATATGCTTATGAACATGTGAAAACTTGCCACATTTGTCAAGCATCTGCACACAGAGAAAAGAATCCAGCTATGCCCTTGCAACCAGTAATTGAAGTCAGGCCGTTTGCAAAGTGGGGGTTAGATTTTATTGGAATGATTAATCCGCCTTCCTCGACCCAGCATAGGTACATTTTGACAGCAACAAATTATTGCACCGGGTGGACAGAGGCTCAAGCACTCAAGCTTTGCACAACATATGTGGTCATTAAGTTCCTTGAAGAGAATATTATTACAAGGTTTGGATGTCCTCACGCGTTGGTGTGCCAGAATGGCCCCACCTTTTCATCTTTGAAGTTTTCAAACTGGACATTTGAGTATGGGATTGCATTAAAATTCTCATCCAATTATTATCCGCAAGGGAATGGACTTGCAGAGTCCACGAATAAGAATTTGTTGAATGCTATTAAGAGGCTGCTGGATAAGAACCCCAAGGATTGGCACACGTAGTTGAGGTTTGCTTTGTGGGTAGACGGAACCAAAACGAAGAATTCTTTGGGAACATCTCCTTACCATTTGGTATATGGCAGGACCCTGTCTTCCCGGTTTAGTTAAGGATCCCTACTCTTCAATTTATTCAGAAGTATCTGGAAGGCGAGGACTGAGTTCAAGTTAGGTTGTCCCAGTTGATGCATTTGGAGGAGAAAAGAGATGAAGCATTGGAAAATCTGGCCAAGCATCAAGGGGTTGTGAAAAGATAGTTTGATAAGCAGGCCAAGGTCAAGGCCTTTAGGATTTCAGATTTAGTTTTATGTTGGGACACGACCCACGAAAGGAAAGGTGATCACGACAAGTTTGACAAACTATGGTTGGGCCCATATCAGATTTCTGAGATCCTGGGAGATAATGCATTCAGATTGAAAGCGTTAACAGGGGAGGATATCCCGTTGCCAGTCAATGGGCCATTCCTCAAGCATTATTTCCAAGCATAGGTTCCCTCCTCGTTCCTGTTGTGACTTTTTCACACATCGCCCCATTCAAATGGGGACCCCCCAATTTTTGCTCCATTTTGGTATTTTGGCTTTGGTTTTGAGTTGTTTTGTGTGTCTTTTTTTTGATCTTTCTGTCCTTTCGGGGATGTCCTATTCTTTGACCTAATTGGAAATTTTGGTTAAGTCTATGAAATTAGGGTTTTGTTCTTAGGCTTGATTGAGATCAAATCAAGTTGGTAAGTTGACAGCTGAGCTTAACATTGGTGTTAGAAGGCTTCCAGCAGGTTCCCACTGAGTTTTCATTGAAATTGGACAGCTTACTATTTTTAGTAAGTACTTAATTTGAGGCCTTTTCCTTAGAATTTCGGGATTCTGACTGCATCAGCACATCCAGGTAACTTTAGGGTACCTACACGTAAAATTTGAACAGGTTCAGACAACTGGCTATTTTTAGCAACTCAGCCTTCGGAGGCCATTTTCAGGGTTTAAACATATGATTTTCCAATGCATAATTGGAGAATGGATTTGGGTTTTTGAAGACCTTCGTGATGGTATAAGATGCAAATCAAGATGAGGACTTTCAACAGTACAACCTTCAAAGGCTATTTTTAGGGTTTGCATGCAGAGTTTTTCAGTGTATGTCTGGATATTCTTTATGGGTTTTTCGAAAGCTTCGCAGTGATATGACAGGCAAGCAAGATGGATCATTTTTTCAAGGACTTACTATTTTTCTGGGTTTTTTGAGATCCCACGGGCAGTTTAACATGCAAACTCATCAGGCAGTCGATTGGCCACTTTCCGGGCACTTACTATTTTTAGCAGGTTCACTCCAGCAGCTCCCCGACACTTCAGTTTCATGAGCAAAGCAACAAGCAACGAAAATCAAGTCAAACAAAGGTCATTTGAGCCACATGCAAGTTAGATTAGGGTTTCCAACTTCGATGCCTAAAAAGTAGGGTAAAAAGCCAGAATTTTGAAAAACGAAGATATCCCATCACGATCAGCATCCTTTTGGCAATCCACTGGTAAAATTTGGGCGCGATCCGAGAACTTACTATTTATAGTAAGTCATCTCCAGAACATGGCTATAAATAGTAGGTCAAAGCAAGGGGCAAGTGTGAACACGTTCATCAAGCGATGAGGACCACGTGGTGAAAAATTCAGGTCAAACGGAGCTATAGAAGTCGAGCAATTTTAGGGTTTGCTAAAAATAGCAGGAGGGCTAAAAATAGCAGATAAGCTTGGGCAACAGGTATAAAAAAGGTAGGGAGGCTATAAGATGCATATCACACCAACTACTAGTTCAAAGCGGGTGAAAAGCCATGAAGAGTCATACACCTCCAAAATTTACTAAAAATAGAAGGCAAAGGTAGCTGAGGCGTTGAAGAAATTTTCAAGTCTACAAATGGAAACTGGTAGGAGGAAGTATGAAATGCGCCCAGCTTGCAGGAATGAAGGCTGGCATCAAAAATGTCTCAAGTATTAAGAATTCCTCCTCATAGGCTAAAATGCACCCAAGGGGAATGAACAAGCATGAAAAGTTTCTAAATGTTAAAAATTGCAGCTCCCACCTCTATATGTGCCCTAGTCATGGAGTAGGCAAGGAGGTAAAGTTTCTAAGTGATGAAGAATGGAAGTAGACACATGAAAGTGCGCCCAAGATGAGAAGGCAAGCTAGAGGCATGAGAAATTTTCTAAGGCTGAAAAACAAAAGCATAGAGTGGTAAATGCACCCAAGAGGGAAAGTGTTTAAAAATATTCTAAGTGTTTGAAGAGTTCCTCCTCCACCTCTAAAATGTGCCCATGTTGGGGAGATGATGGAAAATATTCTAAGGCGAGTTGAAATAAAAGCAGCACCCCTAGAATGCGCCCTCAATGACATAGAAACTTTAAAAAGTTTCTAAGTGAGATAAGATGAGAGCTCATGGGCTGAAATGCGCCCAAGGCAATGTGAGGGACTTAGAAATTTTCTAAGTCATGCAATGTTAAGACACCACTAGGAAAATGCGCCCAAGGTAAGCAAGGGTCTAAGGGATTTTTCCTAAGTTAGAAAATAGAGGTGGAGGACCTCAAATGCGCCCAGCTCACAAGGTTACATGGAGGACATCGCAAGAGAATTTCAAGGTGTGGAAAATACCTCCTCCCTAGGTGAAGTGCGCCCAGCAAGAGAAGTGACAAGATAAAAGTATTCTAAGTCACAAAATAGAAACACAAGGTGGAAATGCGCCCAGCAAAGGAAGTAAACATAAAGGAAAAAATTCTAAGTGCTAAAATGGAAGTAGCATGTGGGAAATGCGCCATCATGAAGGGAGGTTGTTGAAAAATTTCCTAAGTGTTGAAGTTCCTCCATTACATGCTCAATGCGCCCAAGCTTAAAATTCCTCCTCCACATGTTAGCTTGCTGGTTGAAATTGTTCTAAGGCGTGAAGAATGGAAGCTCCCTAGCTGAATGCACCCAAGCAAGGAACATGGCTTGAAAATATTTCTAAGTCATCAAATGGAAGTAGCCTCTCTCATATGCGCCCAAGGGGTGAAGTGGCTCTAAAAAAAATTCTCTAAGTAAGGTGAAGTGGAATTCCATAAGGTCAAATACGCCCAAGTAGTGGGAGGTGACATGCAAGGAAACGCCTAAGGCACAAAAATGAAAGTGAAGGTGGTCAAATGCGCCCTTGAAGAGAGGAGTTTGAAAATTCTTAAAAGGCTGGAAAAGTTAAAATAAACATTGGCAGAGAATATTTTCAAGGGCGAGAAAAATTAAATGTACCCCATGGGTAATAAAGTTGGGAAAATTTCTAAGTGAAAGGTAGAAGTTTCTAAGACTTGTAAATTTTCCTCCTCAAAGTATGAAATGCGCCCAAGGTAATAAAAGGTTGAAGAATATTTCCTAAGGCAGAGGAAACATTATGCATAAGGGTCAAAATATGCCCTAAGTAACAAGGTGAGTTAACAAAGTTTTAATATTTTCTAAGGCATTTCCCAAGGGGAAATTAGAAAATACGCCTAGAGGAGGTGATGTTGAAGTTTTCCAAGTGCAAGTACAAGGTGAACTATGCCCGTGAGCGAGAAAGAAATTCTTTAGCAAAACAAGAAGGATGCCAAGGCATGAAAAGTGAGGGTTGCAGGTGTGGAATACGTCCAGAATAAAAATGGAATCAACCTTAGCAAATTTTATTATTTTTCAAAAATAATAAAAATTAAACTTACCCCTTCGTCTGGATACACATGAAAATGAAGATTTATGAGGGGAAATTTCTTCTGGGTATTGGACATTTCCCACTGGGAGATGATTTAAAGATTTTCCACACCTTGATCGTGTTGTTTCGACAGAAATTTTGCATGGCACCTGTTGATGAATTTCCTAGGCGAAAATAAATTTTCTAAGGCAAAAATAAAAAGAAATGTTTTTACAAAGAAATGCCTCAGCTGGTGATGTCAAAGTGAGCGCCTAGATTACGGTGGATGAAATTTATAAAGCAGACAAAATTGTCTAAGGAAAGGGAAGATAAAACAACAAGGGGTCAAATACACCCACAAGGAGGAGGTGAAATTTGTCTAAGGTATGAAGAATTTGAAGATGAAATGAAGCTCAAACATCAAGCGTTCAAATGAATCCTCAAGGTGAAATATTTTCTAAGGCACAAACTCCAGGCACAAGGTGGTGAATGCACCCTTGAAGAAGACTTCACGAAATGAATACCATGCACCCAGATGTTGAAAAGTTATAAAAGTTTGCTAGAAAAATGATGATCTCTATCAAGATCCGGAGATCAATCAGTCAGAACCTGGAAATTAGGTAAGTAAAGTGAAGTTATATTATAAGTGTTCTGATGCTCTTCTTTTGTTTGCCAGGATGAACACTGGAGCCAAGGCGTGAGAACTTGAGGTGATGAAGATGGACAACATTACAACTTTGGAAAAGGAAAAGGCATTGAAGATTTGTCTAAGGCATTGAGAACGTGGTGCAAAAGGGGCTAAATACGCCCAAGGCAGTGAGTTGAAGAAATGTGAAAGTTACAAGAGAGAAACGGATCCAAGAGTGAAAGCAACAGGAGGACTTAACGAAGAAGAGATTTTTGCAAGGAGGATTTGAACCAAGTGTTGTTGCCTCCTCCTAACGCAACAAAATTGGCAGGCAGAACAGTGGGAACGCGTTTCTGGACGAGAATCTTCTAGAAGAGGATAGTGGGCACTAATTGCTCATAATGGTTCTTGCAGAGGAGTGGAGAATATTCTATGCATTCATTGCCCCACTCCTCTCTATGGCGGTTTTTAAGGCAAAAACCCTAATTAGGGCATATATGGCTCGATTTGAGCCCTTCATTGTAATTGAATCTGAACCGTCCACTGAGATGGGCTTATTATAAAAAGGGCATCCCCCCTCATTTGTAATCTATTAGACATTAGATCAAGAGTTGAATCAGAGCTAGAGAGTAGAAGACATCTAGTGATTAGCTTAGAGGTTTAGCTTAGATTGAGGAGGGAAGAAAACTTTCCTTTGAAAGTTTTGTAAACGGTTGTTGTGAACACTTTTCATAATACAAAGAGTTTCATTGCTTGGTGATTTCTTCTTTTGTTATGAGTAGCTAGCAAGGCCATTTCATCTTTCCAATTCAAACTAGATAGAGTAAAATAGACTTTCATTTCATGCAAGTAGTTGTTAGCTGTGGAGTGTGGAATTTAATTTGAGCAAGTCTTCTTTCGTCCATACCACTAGCGGGCTTGCTGACGGTAAGTCCGCCTTCCGTGGTCAACTGGAGTAATAGCACTTAACTTCGATTGTGGCTCATATGT
This sequence comes from Sequoiadendron giganteum, assembly GCA_007115665.2. Taxonomy (NCBI): domain Eukaryota; kingdom Viridiplantae; phylum Streptophyta; class Pinopsida; order Cupressales; family Cupressaceae; genus Sequoiadendron; species Sequoiadendron giganteum. The sequence goes on from VCHN02000014.1 coordinate 10,480,125, forward strand.
CCATATGCATCGTTGTGATGGTATGAACATGTTGTGTCATGATTTGAACACTTTTCTCATCCTTTGAAGATTGCACCGACTTTGTGGAGGTTGTCTAAAGGGAGGCAAAGCAGAGTCTGGTTCAAAGATTGTTTAGGTTGATCCCCACATTCCATCCTTTAGAAGTAGATTTTAGAATTCCCAACCTACCCGCCCCTCGGCCCCCCCTTTTCCTTTTCAATTCAGCATTTTCCGGTTAATTTAGAAGTCAGAGCCTCATTGTCAAATTATGCATGTCTTAACTGCTTCACAAAGTTGAACAACTATGTAAGTCCCCTTGGAATACCCAACATATTCACATCAACCAACTGAGTCTATTCGCAATAAAAGGAACCTTGGAGTTGAACGCATGAACTTTCACGCAATCTTAGCATGCGGAATACTTTGATCAAGAGAGAATAGAGTGATCGTTGGACATTTTATTCTGTATTGGTGTTGTCACAAAACACACGTCAACAGGTCCTACTTTGTATATAGTTAGATTGGGTTGCTTTTCCCACTCTCCTTTTTGGTTTGTTAGCCTTTGGGTTTTTGGTTTTGCTGTTTCTTCCCTTGAGTTGTCCGTTCAAGTGGTTTTGGTTTTTGTTTGGAATGGACATAGATTTTGGGTTTCTCGTTGCGGGGGTGATAATATTTTCCTTACACAGTTTGGTCTACTTCCATTGGATCTTATGGATTTGTGCAAATGATAGATTACCAAGGTTGTTTTCCTCTTATCATCATCCGGTTTCGTATAGGCTCGATTCAGAAGGTCAATCAGTTATTGTGTCTTAACACATAAGTCTGAGATCATAATGTCCTATCTGTTCAACAAGCTACTTTGAATCATTTTGGTTTCTTGGGAGAAGTTACGGCAAATGAAGATTTTACATCTTGCTTCAGCGCCACTGCAATTCTCAAACCCATTGGTAGCTTCATTGCTTGCCAACCAATTATGGAATTGATGGAAAATCAAGAAAGAAAAAGAAAATATGCTAAAAGAGAAATATCAAAAGAAAGAACAATGAAAGAAATATCATACTTTGAATATTGGTTTTGGGAATATACGGATAACTCCACCGGGGCTATGGACACCTGACCGACAGTGGAGCAATGATCATGAGAATTGTAGCGACAACCTCGTCAAGGCTATGGACGCCTGACTGGCAATGAGGCAATGTCTAGGATGCTTTTGAAGTTAAGGTACTTGTACAGCTTGCCGTAGTCAATCTCGAGGGTCAAGATGGTTTATAGATGATATAAACGTACAATCAGAAGATCTCGGATGAAGTTGTCTTGATCCAATATCGGATTCTTCTCCCCTTTTGAGTAAGTATCCTTTCTGTATGATGGTTAGAGGGGATTGGCCAAGGTTTAATCTTCAAAGTGTTTTTCAACATTTTCCCGTGGAGTCGCCAGATGTTGTGACCTTTTCCCACATCACCCCATCCAAGATGGGGACCCCCTAATTTTTGCTCCATTCTGGTCTTTTGGCTTGGGGTTCTCTCTCTCTCTCTGGTCTTTTGGTTCTTCCGAGGATGTCCCATCATTTGACCTAGGTTGAAATGTTAGCTAAGTCTGTGAAATTAGGGTTTTTATCCTTCAGGCTTGTTTGAGGTCAAATAAGGTTATCAAAGTAAAATATGAGCGTAGTAGTACAATCAGAAGGCTCAAGGCAGGATCCCACTGAATTTTCACTGAAATCCGACAACTTACTAGTTTTAGTAAGTACTCAACCTAGGACCTATTTTATCAGAATTTCAGGATTCTGACTGCATCAGCACTTCTAGGTAACTTCAAGGTGCCTGCACGTAAAATTTGAACAAATTCTGACAATTTGATATTTTTAGCAATTCTGGTTTCAAGAGCCATTTTCAGGGTTTGCACATATGCTGTTTAAATGCATGTCTGGAGAATGTATCTGGGTTTTCCAAGACCTTCGCAGTGATATGACATGCAAGTCGAGATGATGACTTTCAGCAATTCAGCCTTCAAAGGCTATTTTTAGGGTTTGCATGCAAAATTTTTTAGAGTTTGTCAGGATATTCTATCTGGGATTTTCAGGAGCTTTGCAACGATGTGACATGCAAACAAAATAGATCATTTTTCAGGGATTTACTATTTTTAGCCAGTGCCCGCATGCGGACCAGTTTTTTGGATTTTTTTGGGTTTTTTGAGATCCCACGAGCAGTTTGACATGCAAACTCATCCGACATTAGATTGACCACTTTCTAGGCACTTACTATAAATAGCAGGTTCATTCCAGCAGCTCCCCGACACTTCAATTCAGCAAGCAGAACAACATACAACAAAAATCAAGTCAAACGGAAACCGTTAAGGGCACATGCAAGTCAAATTAGGGTTTCCACTATTATGCCTAAAATAGGTGGTGAAACACAAAAGTTGTTAAAATGAAGTACACCATCATGCATCTTCCAGGCTACCTACTGGCAAAATTTGAGTAAAATTTGGATACTTACTATTTTTAGTAAGTCACTTCATGGCTACAAATAGCGTGTTTATGCCAAGGGTAGGTGTGAACGGGTCACTTAAAACATCAAGATCATGTGTACCAAATTTCAGGTCAAACGAAGCTGCAGAGGTCAATCAATTTTAGGATTTGCTAAAAATAGCAGGATGGCTAAAAATAACAGACAAGCTTCAACAACAGGTATAAACAAGGTAGCAAGGCCACAAGGAACGTATCACACCAGTTCCAAATTCAAAACAGAGGAAAAGCCTTGGGGATCCACACTTCTCTGAATTTGCTAAAAATAGAGTGGCAAGGGGTAGCTGGGGGTGAAGATTTCCAAGTCGAAGCTGACAAGAGAAAGCATTAAATGCGCCCAAGGTGAGGTGGTGGCATGAAAGAAATTCTAAGTAAGAAAAATGGAAGTAGCATTTCCCAAATGCGGCCCTTAAGTGTTGAAATTCCTCCTCATGGGGTGAAATGCGCCTAAGATTGAGAAGGCATAGCAAAAATATTCTAATGTGTTGGAAATTCCTTCCCACCCCTTCAAATGTGCCCAAGGTGGCTACAAGAAAAACGTGGTGAAAAGAAATGTGCTAAGGCATAAAATTCCTTCACACCCCTTCATATGTGCCCTAGCTAGATCCAAGTTCGTTGAGCATATGTGAAATGTGCCCTCATATGGAAGTGGCATGGGTGAAATGCGTCCACAAGGTTGAAAATGGAAGTTGACTAGGGGAAATGTGCCCTCAAGTGTGAAAAATTCCCTCTCATAGGGTGAAATGCACCCAAAAGTTCCTCTAGCACACAAGAAATGCACCCACAAGGAATGAAGGCAAGGGTGAAAAATGATTAAGGCGTGGGAATTCCTTCCCACCCCTCTAAATGCGCCGAAGAGTTCCTCCACTACATGCTATATGCACCTAAGGTTAAAACAATGAAGGCGTGATTTTGAAAAAGTTTCTAAGTATAAGATACTTCCTCCTCACCCCCTTATATGCACCCTTGTTTGTGAGGGAAGTAAAAGAAGTCTAGGCGTGGAAATCCCTAAGGGGATTAAAGTGAAAGCATGATATGTCAAATGTGCCCTTCATGGGTGAATTAAAATTTGATTATTTTCTAAGGCATTTTCTAGAGCAAAGGTGAGAAATACGCCTAGAAGAGGCAATGATAAAATTTTCTTAACGCAAGATGAAATGCGCCCAGAGACAGAAGCGAAATTCTTTAGAAAGTCAGGAAAAAATGCCAAGGTGAAGACTGCGGGTGTGGGATGTTTCTAGAATAAAAAATGAACAAACCTTAGCAAGATTTATTATTTTTCTCAAAATAATAAAAATCAAACGTACGCCTTCGTCCAGATACCCATGAAAATGGTGAGTTCTGAAGGGGAATTTCTTTTGGGTATTGGACATTTCCCACTGGGAGATGATTTAAACTTGTTCCACACCTTGCTTGCGTTGTTTTGACAGAGATTTTTGCCTGGCACCCAGATTGACAAGGAATGCGAGATTGCCCCAACGCCAGACTAGATTGAGGAAGATATAAATGTGATACAGGCTGATTATGAAACAGTGAGGGATACGCCACTCCCACTCCCAGATTGGTCTGAGCCAGAGATCACGGACTTGGATACACTTTGCATCCCAGTCTTCACATTCACACGGAGTTGGGTGGAGAGGTGTGTAAACCGACTTAAAGACATATCAATCTCCCTTAGTTACAATTTGATGGGAGATCATAGATCACCGACTGCTAGGCAAGGAAGGCAGGTTGCTCAAGCTCCACAGCCACGAGGAAAAGAACCAGTCCGACCTGAACCTCAAAGAATTGAAGAATCCACACATACACCTTCACAAGCACATTCTCCGAGTATGCAGGAAGTTTCACTCTTTGCTGATAAAAGAGAAAAATGGAATGAAGAATAGGTATTGCGAGAGGTAGTTCAGCCACCCCGTAGAGAGTTAGTGTGCCAAAGCATCAACATGCCTAGAGAGGAAAATCAGCGTGTTGGCGTGCTTCTTGTGGTGGGGATTTCAGTCAATGTCCCTAAGAGAGTCTCTCTTACTTCTTGGACCTTCATCAACTCATAGAGTGGTAAACTGACCTTTATCTTCTTAAATTCTTCCAGTACAAAGGAGCTCAGCTTTCTTATATCTTCTCTAGGAGAATTCTCCTTTTGTCCTCGGATCAACTGGTAAACTGGCTGTTGAGGCATCTGCGGTCCATTTGATCTTGCTTGTGTGGGACCCTGCTGTCTATATTCCGGAGAGTCCTTGGGTGCAATTGGCACGTTGCTCGCATTAGGATGCGGCGGAGTGGTAAAGTTGTTTGGTGGCGTTGACGAAGTCAATGGTTCCCTTTGAGGATAACCTCTTTGATACACTTTAGGGGCTGTTGACCTTTTCACACATCACCCCATCAAGATGGGGACCCCCTAAATTTTGCTCCATTCTGGTCTTTTGGCTTTGGTTCGCTCTCTCTCTGGTCTCTGGTCCTTCCGGGGATGTCCCGTTGTTTGACCCAGGTTGAAATATTGGTTAAGTCTGTGTAATTAGGGTTTTCATCCTTCAGGCTTATTTAAGGTCAAACCGAGTCATAAAATTGAAATCTAAGCTTAGTGCAGCAGTCAGAAGACTTCCAGCAGAGTCCCCCTAAATTTTCACTGTATTCCGGCAACTTACTATTTTTAGTAAGTATTCAATTTGGGACTATTTTATTGAGATTTTGGAATTCTGTCAGTTCCACTGCATCCGGGTAACATCAAGCTGCCTACATGTAAATTTTGAGCCAGATCGGACGACTTGCTATTTTTGGCAGTTCAGGACTTCAAGAGCCATTTTCAGGGTTTCCACATGAGCTTTTCAGATGCATGTCTGGAGAATCCTTCTGGGTTTTCCAAAACCTTCGCAGTGATGTAACATGCAAACCGAGACGACCACTTTCAGAAGTCAGCCTTCGGAGGCTATTTTTAGGGTTCGCATGCAGTGTTTTTCAATGCATGTCGGGTTTTTCTTTATGGGTTTTTCGAGAGCTTCGCAACGGTGTGACTTGCAAGCAGAGAAGATCGAGTTTTGAGGACTTACTATTTTTAGCCAGTGCATGCATACAGACCAGTTTTCTGGGTTTTTCTGGGTTTTTTGAGATCCCGCGGGCAATATGACATACAAAACCATCTGGCAGTGGATGAGTCACTTTTCAGACAATTTCTATTTTTAGCAGGTACACTCCGGCAGTCGCCCAACACTCCAGTCCAGCAAGCAGAACGACATGCAGAAGGAACGAAGTCAAACGGAGACCGTTCGGGATACATGCAAATCAAATTAGGGTTTCCACTTTTATAGAGGGTAAAATCCAAAAATAGCCGAAACAAAGTACCCCACCCATGTCAGCACACTTCAAGGTACCTGCTGGCAAAATTTGAGCAAAGTCGGAGAACTTACTATTTTTAGTAAGTCAGAGCACGGCTATAAATAGCAGGTCTGCACCCGAGGTTGGCATCCGAGTAACACTCAAGCTATCAAGATCAAGCGTTGCAACTTTCAGGCAAAACGGAGCTACTGAAGTCAGAAAGTCAAAACTTACTATAAATAGCAGGTGGCTATAAATAGCAAGTCAGGGCAGAGGACTGGCAGAACAGGTTCACCAGGCAGAGAAGATCATATGATGAAATTTTCAGGCAAAACGGAGCCTTAGGGGTTGAAAATCAAGGGACTTGCTAAAAATAGCACAACTTGCTAAAAATAGAATGCGTAAACAAAGGCAGGCAGAGGCATGGAAATTATTCTAAGTGTGGGAAAACGAAAGCACACCCATGAAAATGCGCCCACCTTGATGGAAGCCTTGAAAAGTTTCTAAGGCAAAAACGAAAGCACACCCATGAAAATGCGCCCACCTTGATGACTCTCTCAAAAAGTTTCTAAGTCATAAAATCAAAGTAGCCCCTTCCAAATGCGCCCATGGTGAAAGTGAAAGCTCACATGTGTAAATGCGCCCACCTAGCAAAACAGAAGCATGGGGTCTCATTTGCGCCCAAGGAAGAAGAGGATAGGTGAAAAGCGGCTAAGTATGAAATTGAAAGTGCAACACCTCATTTGCGCCCAAGGGTAGTGATGCCTTGAAAAGTTCTAAGGCGTGGAAAGTGAAAGCGCACCTAGTGATTTGCGCCCTCACCTCAAGGATTGAAGACTCAAAACGTCTAAGGCAAAAAGAATGAAAGTAGACCCATGTAAATGCGCCCTCCTTGATGACTCTCTCAAAACGCCTAAGGTCAAAATGGAAGCTTGGCCTAGCAAATGCGCCCATGATGAAGAAGGATGGTGGAGGCCGAAATTCTTCTAAGGCATAAAATGAAAGTAGAGAGGTCAGAATGCGCCCTCAAGAAGATACATGGCTTGAAGAAATTCTAAGTGGTGAAAATAAAACCAGACACACCCATATGCGCCCAAGGCAAGATAAAGTGGCTAAGACTTGGAGAAATTTCTAAGTCAAGAAAATGAAAGCTCAAGGCCCCATATGCGCCCAAGGTTGCTGGAGAAAATTTCCTAAGGCAACGAAATAAAAGTGGAACCTAGCAAATGCGCCCTCACCTTGAAAGGATATTCTAAGTGTTTGAGAATTTTCTAAGTGAGAAATCAAGGCTTGCATGAGTAAAA
>VCHN02000014.1:10487364-10526318 GCA_007115665.2 Sequoiadendron giganteum
TCAAGTCTACAAATGGAAACTGGTAGGAGGAAGTATGAAATGCGCCCAGCTTGCAGGAATGAAGGCTGGCATCAAAAATGTCTCAAGTATTAAGAATTCCTCCTCATAGGCTAAAATGCACCCAAGGGGAATGAACAAGCATGAAAAGTTTCTAAATGTTAAAAATTGCAGCTCCCACCTCTATATGTGCCCTAGTCATGGAGTAGGCAAGGAGGTAAAGTTTCTAAGTGATGAAGAATGGAAGTAGACACATGAAAGTGCGCCCAAGATGAGAAGGCAAGCTAGAGGCATGAGAAATTTTCTAAGGCTGAAAAACAAAAGCATAGAGTGGTAAATGCACCCAAGAGGGAAAGTGTTTAAAAATATTCTAAGTGTTTGAAGAGTTCCTCCTCCACCTCTAAAATGTGCCCATGTTGGGGAGATGATGGAAAATATTCTAAGGCGAGTTGAAATAAAAGCAGCACCCCTAGAATGCGCCCTCAATGACATAGAAACTTTAAAAAGTTTCTAAGTGAGATAAGATGAGAGCTCATGGGCTGAAATGCGCCCAAGGCAATGTGAGGGACTTAGAAATTTTCTAAGTCATGCAATGTTAAGACACCACTAGGAAAATGCGCCCAAGGTAAGCAAGGGTCTAAGGGATTTTTCCTAAGTTAGAAAATAGAGGTGGAGGACCTCAAATGCGCCCAGCTCACAAGGTTACATGGAGGACATCGCAAGAGAATTTCAAGGTGTGGAAAATACCTCCTCCCTAGGTGAAGTGCGCCCAGCAAGAGAAGTGACAAGATAAAAGTATTCTAAGTCACAAAATAGAAACACAAGGTGGAAATGCGCCCAGCAAAGGAAGTAAACATAAAGGAAAAAATTCTAAGTGCTAAAATGGAAGTAGCATGTGGGAAATGCGCCATCATGAAGGGAGGTTGTTGAAAAATTTCCTAAGTGTTGAAGTTCCTCCATTACATGCTCAATGCGCCCAAGCTTAAAATTCCTCCTCCACATGTTAGCTTGCTGGTTGAAATTGTTCTAAGGCGTGAAGAATGGAAGCTCCCTAGCTGAATGCACCCAAGCAAGGAACATGGCTTGAAAATATTTCTAAGTCATCAAATGGAAGTAGCCTCTCTCATATGCGCCCAAGGGGTGAAGTGGCTCTAAAAAAAATTCTCTAAGTAAGGTGAAGTGGAATTCCATAAGGTCAAATACGCCCAAGTAGTGGGAGGTGACATGCAAGGAAACGCCTAAGGCACAAAAATGAAAGTGAAGGTGGTCAAATGCGCCCTTGAAGAGAGGAGTTTGAAAATTCTTAAAAGGCTGGAAAAGTTAAAATAAACATTGGCAGAGAATATTTTCAAGGGCGAGAAAAATTAAATGTACCCCATGGGTAATAAAGTTGGGAAAATTTCTAAGTGAAAGGTAGAAGTTTCTAAGACTTGTAAATTTTCCTCCTCAAAGTATGAAATGCGCCCAAGGTAATAAAAGGTTGAAGAATATTTCCTAAGGCAGAGGAAACATTATGCATAAGGGTCAAAATATGCCCTAAGTAACAAGGTGAGTTAACAAAGTTTTAATATTTTCTAAGGCATTTCCCAAGGGGAAATTAGAAAATACGCCTAGAGGAGGTGATGTTGAAGTTTTCCAAGTGCAAGTACAAGGTGAACTATGCCCGTGAGCGAGAAAGAAATTCTTTAGCAAAACAAGAAGGATGCCAAGGCATGAAAAGTGAGGGTTGCAGGTGTGGAATACGTCCAGAATAAAAATGGAATCAACCTTAGCAAATTTTATTATTTTTCAAAAATAATAAAAATTAAACTTACCCCTTCGTCTGGATACACATGAAAATGAAGATTTATGAGGGGAAATTTCTTCTGGGTATTGGACATTTCCCACTGGGAGATGATTTAAAGATTTTCCACACCTTGATCGTGTTGTTTCGACAGAAATTTTGCATGGCACCTGTTGATGAATTTCCTAGGCGAAAATAAATTTTCTAAGGCAAAAATAAAAAGAAATGTTTTTACAAAGAAATGCCTCAGCTGGTGATGTCAAAGTGAGCGCCTAGATTACGGTGGATGAAATTTATAAAGCAGACAAAATTGTCTAAGGAAAGGGAAGATAAAACAACAAGGGGTCAAATACACCCACAAGGAGGAGGTGAAATTTGTCTAAGGTATGAAGAATTTGAAGATGAAATGAAGCTCAAACATCAAGCGTTCAAATGAATCCTCAAGGTGAAATATTTTCTAAGGCACAAACTCCAGGCACAAGGTGGTGAATGCACCCTTGAAGAAGACTTCACGAAATGAATACCATGCACCCAGATGTTGAAAAGTTATAAAAGTTTGCTAGAAAAATGATGATCTCTATCAAGATCCGGAGATCAATCAGTCAGAACCTGGAAATTAGGTAAGTAAAGTGAAGTTATATTATAAGTGTTCTGATGCTCTTCTTTTGTTTGCCAGGATGAACACTGGAGCCAAGGCGTGAGAACTTGAGGTGATGAAGATGGACAACATTACAACTTTGGAAAAGGAAAAGGCATTGAAGATTTGTCTAAGGCATTGAGAACGTGGTGCAAAAGGGGCTAAATACGCCCAAGGCAGTGAGTTGAAGAAATGTGAAAGTTACAAGAGAGAAACGGATCCAAGAGTGAAAGCAACAGGAGGACTTAACGAAGAAGAGATTTTTGCAAGGAGGATTTGAACCAAGTGTTGTTGCCTCCTCCTAACGCAACAAAATTGGCAGGCAGAACAGTGGGAACGCGTTTCTGGACGAGAATCTTCTAGAAGAGGATAGTGGGCACTAATTGCTCATAATGGTTCTTGCAGAGGAGTGGAGAATATTCTATGCATTCATTGCCCCACTCCTCTCTATGGCGGTTTTTAAGGCAAAAACCCTAATTAGGGCATATATGGCTCGATTTGAGCCCTTCATTGTAATTGAATCTGAACCGTCCACTGAGATGGGCTTATTATAAAAAGGGCATCCCCCCTCATTTGTAATCTATTAGACATTAGATCAAGAGTTGAATCAGAGCTAGAGAGTAGAAGACATCTAGTGATTAGCTTAGAGGTTTAGCTTAGATTGAGGAGGGAAGAAAACTTTCCTTTGAAAGTTTTGTAAACGGTTGTTGTGAACACTTTTCATAATACAAAGAGTTTCATTGCTTGGTGATTTCTTCTTTTGTTATGAGTAGCTAGCAAGGCCATTTCATCTTTCCAATTCAAACTAGATAGAGTAAAATAGACTTTCATTTCATGCAAGTAGTTGTTAGCTGTGGAGTGTGGAATTTAATTTGAGCAAGTCTTCTTTCGTCCATACCACTAGCGGGCTTGCTGACGGTAAGTCCGCCTTCCGTGGTCAACTGGAGTAATAGCACTTAACTTCGATTGTGGCTCATATGTCCATATGCATCGTTGTGATGGTATGAACATGTTGTGTCATGATTTGAACACTTTTCTCATCCTTTGAAGATTGCACCGACTTTGTGGAGGTTGTCTAAAGGGAGGCAAAGCAGAGTCTGGTTCAAAGATTGTTTAGGTTGATCCCCACATTCCATCCTTTAGAAGTAGATTTTAGAATTCCCAACCTACCCGCCCCTCGGCCCCCCCTTTTCCTTTTCAATTCAGCATTTTCCGGTTAATTTAGAAGTCAGAGCCTCATTGTCAAATTATGCATGTCTTAACTGCTTCACAAAGTTGAACAACTATGTAAGTCCCCTTGGAATACCCAACATATTCACATCAACCAACTGAGTCTATTCGCAATAAAAGGAACCTTGGAGTTGAACGCATGAACTTTCACGCAATCTTAGCATGCGGAATACTTTGATCAAGAGAGAATAGAGTGATCGTTGGACATTTTATTCTGTATTGGTGTTGTCACAAAACACACGTCAACAGGTCCTACTTTGTATATAGTTAGATTGGGTTGCTTTTCCCACTCTCCTTTTTGGTTTGTTAGCCTTTGGGTTTTTGGTTTTGCTGTTTCTTCCCTTGAGTTGTCCGTTCAAGTGGTTTTGGTTTTTGTTTGGAATGGACATAGATTTTGGGTTTCTCGTTGCGGGGGTGATAATATTTTCCTTACACAGTTTGGTCTACTTCCATTGGATCTTATGGATTTGTGCAAATGATAGATTACCAAGGTTGTTTTCCTCTTATCATCATCCGGTTTCGTATAGGCTCGATTCAGAAGGTCAATCAGTTATTGTGTCTTAACACATAAGTCTGAGATCATAATGTCCTATCTGTTCAACAAGCTACTTTGAATCATTTTGGTTTCTTGGGAGAAGTTACGGCAAATGAAGATTTTACATCTTGCTTCAGCGCCACTGCAATTCTCAAACCCATTGGTAGCTTCATTGCTTGCCAACCAATTATGGAATTGATGGAAAATCAAGAAAGAAAAAGAAAATATGCTAAAAGAGAAATATCAAAAGAAAGAACAATGAAAGAAATATCATACTTTGAATATTGGTTTTGGGAATATACGGATAACTCCACCGGGGCTATGGACACCTGACCGACAGTGGAGCAATGATCATGAGAATTGTAGCGACAACCTCGTCAAGGCTATGGACGCCTGACTGGCAATGAGGCAATGTCTAGGATGCTTTTGAAGTTAAGGTACTTGTACAGCTTGCCGTAGTCAATCTCGAGGGTCAAGATGGTTTATAGATGATATAAACGTACAATCAGAAGATCTCGGATGAAGTTGTCTTGATCCAATATCGGATTCTTCTCCCCTTTTGAGTAAGTATCCTTTCTGTATGATGGTTAGAGGGGATTGGCCAAGGTTTAATCTTCAAAGTGTTTTTCAACATTTTCCCGTGGAGTCGCCAGATGTTGTGACCTTTTCCCACATCACCCCATCCAAGATGGGGACCCCCTAATTTTTGCTCCATTCTGGTCTTTTGGCTTGGGGTTCTCTCTCTCTCTCTGGTCTTTTGGTTCTTCCGAGGATGTCCCATCATTTGACCTAGGTTGAAATGTTAGCTAAGTCTGTGAAATTAGGGTTTTTATCCTTCAGGCTTGTTTGAGGTCAAATAAGGTTATCAAAGTAAAATATGAGCGTAGTAGTACAATCAGAAGGCTCAAGGCAGGATCCCACTGAATTTTCACTGAAATCCGACAACTTACTAGTTTTAGTAAGTACTCAACCTAGGACCTATTTTATCAGAATTTCAGGATTCTGACTGCATCAGCACTTCTAGGTAACTTCAAGGTGCCTGCACGTAAAATTTGAACAAATTCTGACAATTTGATATTTTTAGCAATTCTGGTTTCAAGAGCCATTTTCAGGGTTTGCACATATGCTGTTTAAATGCATGTCTGGAGAATGTATCTGGGTTTTCCAAGACCTTCGCAGTGATATGACATGCAAGTCGAGATGATGACTTTCAGCAATTCAGCCTTCAAAGGCTATTTTTAGGGTTTGCATGCAAAATTTTTTAGAGTTTGTCAGGATATTCTATCTGGGATTTTCAGGAGCTTTGCAACGATGTGACATGCAAACAAAATAGATCATTTTTCAGGGATTTACTATTTTTAGCCAGTGCCCGCATGCGGACCAGTTTTTTGGATTTTTTTGGGTTTTTTGAGATCCCACGAGCAGTTTGACATGCAAACTCATCCGACATTAGATTGACCACTTTCTAGGCACTTACTATAAATAGCAGGTTCATTCCAGCAGCTCCCCGACACTTCAATTCAGCAAGCAGAACAACATACAACAAAAATCAAGTCAAACGGAAACCGTTAAGGGCACATGCAAGTCAAATTAGGGTTTCCACTATTATGCCTAAAATAGGTGGTGAAACACAAAAGTTGTTAAAATGAAGTACACCATCATGCATCTTCCAGGCTACCTACTGGCAAAATTTGAGTAAAATTTGGATACTTACTATTTTTAGTAAGTCACTTCATGGCTACAAATAGCGTGTTTATGCCAAGGGTAGGTGTGAACGGGTCACTTAAAACATCAAGATCATGTGTACCAAATTTCAGGTCAAACGAAGCTGCAGAGGTCAATCAATTTTAGGATTTGCTAAAAATAGCAGGATGGCTAAAAATAACAGACAAGCTTCAACAACAGGTATAAACAAGGTAGCAAGGCCACAAGGAACGTATCACACCAGTTCCAAATTCAAAACAGAGGAAAAGCCTTGGGGATCCACACTTCTCTGAATTTGCTAAAAATAGAGTGGCAAGGGGTAGCTGGGGGTGAAGATTTCCAAGTCGAAGCTGACAAGAGAAAGCATTAAATGCGCCCAAGGTGAGGTGGTGGCATGAAAGAAATTCTAAGTAAGAAAAATGGAAGTAGCATTTCCCAAATGCGGCCCTTAAGTGTTGAAATTCCTCCTCATGGGGTGAAATGCGCCTAAGATTGAGAAGGCATAGCAAAAATATTCTAATGTGTTGGAAATTCCTTCCCACCCCTTCAAATGTGCCCAAGGTGGCTACAAGAAAAACGTGGTGAAAAGAAATGTGCTAAGGCATAAAATTCCTTCACACCCCTTCATATGTGCCCTAGCTAGATCCAAGTTCGTTGAGCATATGTGAAATGTGCCCTCATATGGAAGTGGCATGGGTGAAATGCGTCCACAAGGTTGAAAATGGAAGTTGACTAGGGGAAATGTGCCCTCAAGTGTGAAAAATTCCCTCTCATAGGGTGAAATGCACCCAAAAGTTCCTCTAGCACACAAGAAATGCACCCACAAGGAATGAAGGCAAGGGTGAAAAATGATTAAGGCGTGGGAATTCCTTCCCACCCCTCTAAATGCGCCGAAGAGTTCCTCCACTACATGCTATATGCACCTAAGGTTAAAACAATGAAGGCGTGATTTTGAAAAAGTTTCTAAGTATAAGATACTTCCTCCTCACCCCCTTATATGCACCCTTGTTTGTGAGGGAAGTAAAAGAAGTCTAGGCGTGGAAATCCCTAAGGGGATTAAAGTGAAAGCATGATATGTCAAATGTGCCCTTCATGGGTGAATTAAAATTTGATTATTTTCTAAGGCATTTTCTAGAGCAAAGGTGAGAAATACGCCTAGAAGAGGCAATGATAAAATTTTCTTAACGCAAGATGAAATGCGCCCAGAGACAGAAGCGAAATTCTTTAGAAAGTCAGGAAAAAATGCCAAGGTGAAGACTGCGGGTGTGGGATGTTTCTAGAATAAAAAATGAACAAACCTTAGCAAGATTTATTATTTTTCTCAAAATAATAAAAATCAAACGTACGCCTTCGTCCAGATACCCATGAAAATGGTGAGTTCTGAAGGGGAATTTCTTTTGGGTATTGGACATTTCCCACTGGGAGATGATTTAAACTTGTTCCACACCTTGCTTGCGTTGTTTTGACAGAGATTTTTGCCTGGCACCCAGATTGACAAGGAATGCGAGATTGCCCCAACGCCAGACTAGATTGAGGAAGATATAAATGTGATACAGGCTGATTATGAAACAGTGAGGGATACGCCACTCCCACTCCCAGATTGGTCTGAGCCAGAGATCACGGACTTGGATACACTTTGCATCCCAGTCTTCACATTCACACGGAGTTGGGTGGAGAGGTGTGTAAACCGACTTAAAGACATATCAATCTCCCTTAGTTACAATTTGATGGGAGATCATAGATCACCGACTGCTAGGCAAGGAAGGCAGGTTGCTCAAGCTCCACAGCCACGAGGAAAAGAACCAGTCCGACCTGAACCTCAAAGAATTGAAGAATCCACACATACACCTTCACAAGCACATTCTCCGAGTATGCAGGAAGTTTCACTCTTTGCTGATAAAAGAGAAAAATGGAATGAAGAATAGGTATTGCGAGAGGTAGTTCAGCCACCCCGTAGAGAGTTAGTGTGCCAAAGCATCAACATGCCTAGAGAGGAAAATCAGCAGGAGACAGAGGAAGGAACGACCACTGATACTCAATTTCAGCATGGGATTGAGGCGGCTCTTGAGGATGATGCTACTTTAGATCAAGACGCCCAAAGCTCTGGAGATACCGAGCCTATAGAGGATGATGAGCCTTGTCAGCACAAGGGCATAGAAGAAGTTCATGAGGTAGAGGCCAGAATTGAGCAGCCTTTCGTTATTTCAGACTTACGGCAGGAGGTGCCAGAATGGCTAAGGGACAGGATGAGACATGATCCCGTTGATGAGACTGATTCAGCTGCTGAGATGGAAGAATTGTTGAGTAGGATCAGTGCACCTCCAACGAAAAAGAAGGCCAGAAAGTTCTCTAAAATTTCAACAGATGAGGATGGCTCTCGGACGTTGCACGTAGCTGTGCCTAGGATAGAATGTGATCGAGATGAGGCTGTTCCGGAGAATTATGTGATCACGACTATGGAACTTGGCCGCCCTACTGGAGCACAGGTGGTTGAGGAGTGCGACAATTCATATCAGACACTCAAGCACAAATTGTTCCGTATCGAGGGAAAATACAAAAGATTGAAGCTAGAGCACATAACATTGATTGGCTATGTACAACACTTGTCCCGTCCTTGTGGGCAAGAAAATCCGGCAATTGAGCTCCCAGTCGAATTTCCCAGAGAGTCAATTAGTGGCATAGAAGATTTGAAAAGAATGGTACAAGAGGCAGATAAGTGGGTTGCCAATGTCCATGTTGAGACAAAAAAGTTTATGGAGGATCTTGCACATGCCTATCGGCAAGCCTCCGACATTATGGCAAGAATGGAGGCAGTTAACCATGCTTGGGGTGAGGCTCATATCTATCAAACGAGAGTTGTTCTTGGCCTACGAGCTTTGATGCACACACCTCTACAGGCTTTGGTTGATGGAGGCGTGATTCAAGAAGGTGATAGATATGACTTCGCCGACCGGTACTCTTTAGTGGTCACGGGCCGAGGATTCTATGATGCATCACAGGCAGATTCGGTCAGGGTTAGAAAGGCCATGACAAATATTTTTGATGAAGTCCTCAATACGCTAGAGGCTATCTTTGCCATAAGGCTGACTTCTGAGGAGGTAACTGCAGATGGTTTGAAGAGTAGATATGCACCATTTTTTTCGGAGGTGAAGGCCTTTGTTTAGGATGATTTCGAGAACACCTCCTTCTTTTGCAACATTATTCAGTATACCCAGGATGCTCTAGTTGCCTAGAAGAAATCTTGTGCCCGACATGGGCAAACAGTTACAGTGTTGGAATTTCACTTGGATCATATCCCTCCCATTTCAGATCAGGAAGTTGAGGCTGTGTTGACCAGGTTCATTGATTTTGCAGCCAGAGAAAAGGTGAAAGGAAACGCCCTTCTGGATGATGATCTTCTGGAAGGGGATGATGTGCATTGATTGCAGATAATGGTTCCTGCAGAGGAGTGGAGAATCTCCAGTGCATTCATTGCCCCACTCCTTTCAGTGGCGGTTTTTAGGGCTAAAACCTTAATTAGGGCATATTTGGCTCAATCTGAGCCTTCCATTGTATTTGATTCTAAGCCATCCATTGGACTGGGCTTGATATAAAAGGGGCATCCCCCCTCATTTCTAAGATATCAGAGTTAGACAAAATTAGAGATAGAGTTGAGCTAGAGAGTAGAGAAGGCATTTAGTGGGTAGTTAGAAGTTAGCTTAGATTGAAGAGGAAAGAAAACTTTCCCTTTGAAAGTTTTGTAAACGGTTGTTGTGAATACTTTTCATTATATAAAGAGTTTCATTGCTTGGTGATTTCTTCTTTTGTTATGAGCAGCTAGCAAGGCCTTTTCATCTTTCCAATTCGAAGTAGATAGAGTAAATTAGATTTTATTTCATGCAAGTAGTTGTTAGTTGTGGAATGTGGCGTTTTATTTGAGCAAGTCTTCTTTCATCCATACCACTAGTGGGCTCGCTTACGGTGAGTTTGCCTTGTGTGGTCAACTGGAGTATTGGCACTTTAACTTCGATTGTGATTCATATGTCCATATGCATCGTTGTGATGGTATGTGCATGTTGAGTCATAATTTGAACACCTTTCTCATCCTTTGAAGATTGCACCGATTTTGTAGAAGTTGTCCGAAGGGAGGCGAAGCAAAGTCTTGTTCGAAGCTTGTTGAAGTTGATCCTCGCATTCCACCTTTAGAAGTAGACACTAGAATCCCTTCCCTTGTTCCTTTGAAATTCAATATTTTTTTGGTTAATCTAGGAATCAGAGCATCATCGTCAAATCATTCGCGTCTTAACTGCTTCACAAGTTGAACAATTGTGTAAGCCCCTTGGAATACCCAACATATTCACATCAAACCAATTGAGGCTCTCCCCTTGCATAAGGAACCTTGGAGTTGAACGCATGATCTTTCACGTAATCTTAGCATGCAGGACACTTTGATCAAGAGAGGATAGAGTATCCGTTGGAAACTTTATTCTATATTGGTGCGGTCATAAAACACCCGTCAACAATATTCTTTCCAAGATGTAAACCATCAAAGAAGCATTGGAATCAATAAAGACAGATTATTTGCATTTGCTCTCAGATAGGGATAATGCCATTAAGTTTGTGGAGGAGACCTATGATGCCTACCAAGAGAAGGAGAAAGAGGTTGATAGGTTTTGCCTTGATCTTACCTTAGCTCATCATTCTTTATGGAAAACAGAAAATCAATTTCCTATTGCAGCCACACTTATGGAACGAGAAGCGAATACAAGGCTAATGGAGATCAAGCAAATAGTTGAAGGAATAAATGAATTCCATAATGTTGAAACAATGCATAATAGCAAAGAAATTCAATATGTTGATGGTGATTGGAACGTAAATCAAGAATGTGCACTCTTGAGTTGGGAAGAGAATTTGCCTCAAAAAGGGATAGCTTGTAGCCATGAGCTAGATGTTAGATCTAGTAATATGTGTGGTGTTCATCACATTATATTTTAAGGACCATTAACTAATG
Source organism: Sequoiadendron giganteum (assembly GCA_007115665.2). Classification (NCBI taxonomy): domain Eukaryota; kingdom Viridiplantae; phylum Streptophyta; class Pinopsida; order Cupressales; family Cupressaceae; genus Sequoiadendron; species Sequoiadendron giganteum. The sequence goes on from VCHN02000014.1 coordinate 10,498,241, forward strand.
ATGGGAATCCTCGAGTTGACGAAGATGTGCATAATTCTATGAAGACACCAACGAAAGGGATGAAGGAAATATTGTTTCTATGATTGTGTACAATAATCCACTGTCTTTACATAATTTGTTAAATCATAAGGTGATTGACAATTTCTATGTGGATGACGTTGGCAAGAGGTTTTATGATTTTGACATGCATGATTTTATAGTTAAGCATGAGATAAGGTTGGTGGATCCAAGCTATATATCAGGGAACACTCTCTTGGGATGTTTAGTAAATGAACATTTAATGGTGTCCAAACTTGAACTTGCTGGTCTTCACTCAGCATTAACCAAGGGAAGAGTACCACCTATCTTAAGATGGTTGATTTGGTCGGATCTCAGAAATATGCATCAAATTGTGGGAAAATTTTCAGATTTGGCCATTTGGTTTCTAGATTGTGCATTGTTGATTAGTGGTTATTCTAAAATGCTGGTCATGAAATGTTGAAACTTTGCGTTGATGTTTGCATCTGATTACATGGATTTGTGTGCACGAGACTTTCACTATAGCTCTTGGAGATATCTTGGGAATTCTTCCCAATGTGTTGAAATTTATTTGCAGTTGGGAATTCGTGCTTGGAATTCTCAACATGGTTTAATGAAAATTGTTACAAGTAGAAAGAGCGATCCTTGGAGAGATAAGGACTCAATTTTCAGAGTCTTTGGTGTTGTCCCCATCTTTACCAATCATTTGATGGTTCTTTTGGTTCATCTACTGGTGGATTGGAGAGATACTTTGAAATATACCCCTTAATTTTTGCCTTTAATTTTCAGTCACAACAATGCAAATCATGCACCCGTTAAGAATTAGCTCTAAACCAAAACACAGCTAAAACAACTCTAACCAAGAATACGCCCTAAAACCATTTAAGGAGGAGGGGCGGGCATATTGTCATAGGATCCCTAGGATCTAATAACTTGATTAACAACTGAAAATAGAGAGCTAAACTCAACAGCAAGAATGTGCGCACAAGATCCTTTTGCGAGGCGAGGTGCTAACATATGGTGGAGTGCTAGATATTAAATTGAAATACAACTTCTGCTGATGTAGGCATCCACAACTGGTGGGAGTACTCCACTTATTTCGTGGGTGTGATTATTACAAACATTTAAAGGCGGCAAGCCAGCCAATTAACCTCTCTTCCACTTAAACTATGGGGGGTATACAATCCACACAACCACCTAATTACGTGGGGGGAATTACAACAAAGTAAATTGCAACAAGTAAACAAATTGCTGTTAATACTACTAAACAACTCACAAACGATTAATCAATAGTTGCAATGTATCAACAATGTAATGTCCCCAATTTAGCCCTACGCTCTTCTTGTGGTTTTTGCCTATTTCCGAAAATCTGTAGGCTATTCAGTAAGCAAAATTAGGATTTCCAATGTTTCCTGCTCAGCTTGGTTTACTGTGGTTTTGATGCATCTTTACTATTTTTAGCAATGGCTATTTTTAGTAAGTCTATATTGGGCAGTATCTTCATAAGCAGTGTTGTGCAGTTCATCATCCAATTTTGGTAATATCTTAGTTTTCAATTTGATGGTGGTTTGTGCCTTGGGCTAAGTTCATACTTAGCTAAAATGTGTTTTGGAGTTGTACCCCACGCCTAGCTTAATGACTTTAAGTTGTTTTTAAGTTGGGGCCATAAAGTAAAATACATTTAATAAGTTTATTAAATGTTTATTCATCATCTAAGTGGGACGACTTGAAGGGTGGAATAAAGTGTTTAATTGATATTTCAAATGAAACCTTTTTTATGAAAGTGGCGTCCCTTTTGGAAAGTGAAGAGTTTCTTTGGAAGTTCAAATGTTTCATCTTCTTTTGGTGAGAGCTTATTTATTGGCGCTTTTTCCTTTGTATCTCATCTTTGAAAATTGGAAAGTAGTGTTATGCTGCTGGTTTGAAACCAGAACTTAGCTAAGGGGAAGCTTAGCATCTTCACTCCATCCTTCGAGCTTGCAACTATGGCTTCCTAGGTGGATTATCATGGTTGTATTTCACATTGAAATACAGATGGAGCTTCAATTGTTGGAATTGAGCAGGTTGCTGATGTAAAACTTGTTTTTACAAGTAGTTGTTTTGGCCTGGCTGAAGCTATTTTCTGTTCATAGCTGCAAGTCAGATTTTTGTATGGTTTTGGGTGTTAGCCCATGCTGTTCTATTGTGGAGGGCGCCCCTTTCTGCAAGTTTGCAGATTTTATCTTTGAGTTTCTGAATTTTCGACCCTCCTTGTAGGTCGTACCTTCCATCTTATTGCATTGGGATTCGTGCTTGCTGTTTCTCTTTGTTTTGAGCTCGATTTCTCAGTGGAGTTTGGACGCCTAGCTTCCAGCTGTTGTTCGACTGTGGTAGGGAAGCATTCGGAGCTGTTTCAAAGGAGTTCCGTCTAAATTGGTGAATTCTCTCTTTGTTGATTTGATTTTCTATGTTTCTTGTTTTTGATCAGATTAGTTTGAAATTGTTTAATGCTGTTCTAAGTCTCTTTCTATATCATTTGGCATTGTAAATGTTAGAGGACGTGATACTCTAACCATTGGACATTTTGGGAATTCTTGGTTATCATATTGCAGATGTTTATTAATCAATTGTAAGTTGTTTAGTAGTACTAACAGCATTTTGTTTGTTGCTGCAATTTATTTGTTTGTAATTCCCCCCACGCAATTAAGTGGTTGTGTGGATTGTATACCCTCCACAGTTTAAGTGGAAGTGAAGTTAATTGGCTGACTTGCCGCCTATAAATGTTTGTAATAATCACACCCACGTAATAAGTGGAGTATTCCCACCGCTTGTGGATGCTTGCATTTGTAGAAGAAGTTTACTTTCAGTTAATCTAGCACTCCACCATATGTTAGCACTTCGCCTTGCAAAAGGATCTTGCGTGCACATTCTTGGTGTCAAGTTTAGCTCTTCATTTCCTATTGTAATTCAAGCTATTAGATCCTAGGGATCGTCTGACCATATGCCTGCCCCTCCTCCTTAAATGGTTTTAGGGCGCATTCTTGGTTAGAGTTATTTCAGTTATGTTTTGGTTTAAGAGCTAATTCTTAACGGGTGCATGATTTCCATTGTTGTAACTGAAAATTAAAGGCAAAATACTAAGGGGTATATTTCAAACAATGAATTCAGAAAAATGAGCAATGGTGAGAGTATCACTTCCTCTAACATTTACATTGCCAAAATGATATAGAAAGAAACTTAGAACAACATTATAACAATTTCAAACTAATTTGATCAGAAACAGGAAATACAAAAAATCAGATCAGCAAAGAGAGAATTCACGAAATTGGACGTATCTTCTTCAATTCAGCTCGGAAAGCTCTCAAACCACAGCCAATCAACAACTAAGAGCTAGGCGTTCAATCTCCATTGAGAAAACGAGCCCAAAACAGAGAGAAATAGCTGGCACGATTCCCAAGGCAGTCAAAAAGGAAGGTACAACCTCCAGGAAGGGTCGACCTTCTCCCAAAAATCAGAAACTCAATGATAAAATCTACAAGCTTGCAAAAAGGGGTGCCCTCCATAGTAGAACAGCATGGGCTAACACCCAGAACAAAACCAAAATCTGAATTGAAACTATGAATAGAAAATAGCTTCAGTTAGGCCAAAACAGCAACTTGCAAAAACAGGTTTTACATCAACAACTTGTTCAACTCAAACAATTGAAGCTCCATCTGTATTTCAAAGTGAAATACAACTATGATGATCCACCTAGGAAGCCATAGTTGCAGGCCCGAAGGATGGATTGAATTCGCTAAGCTTCCCCTTAGCCAGGTTTTGGATTCAAACCAGCAACATAACCGTACTATTCAATTTCCAAGATGAGATACAAAGGAAAAGGCGCCAATATATAAGCTTTCACCAAAAGAAGATGAAACATTTGAACTTCCAAGAAACTCTTCCTTTTCCCAAAAGGGACACCATTCTCCAAAAAGGCTTCATTTAAATAACAAACAAACTCTTTATTCCACCCTTCAAGTCATCCCACTTAAGCTAATGAATAAACAATTAAATGTATCTTACTTTATGGCCCCAACTTAAAAACCACTTAAAGTCATTAAGCTAGGCGTGGGGTACAACTCCAAAACACAATTTAACTAAGTATGAACTTAGTCCAAGGAACAAACCAGCATTAAACTGGAAACTGAGATATTACCAAAATCTGGATAATGAACTGCACAACACTGTTGATGAAGATACTGCCAAAGATAGACTTACTAAAAATAGCCATTGTTAAAAATAGTAAAAACGCATCAAAACCACAGTAAACCAAGCTGAGCAGGAAACATTGGAAATCTTAATTTGCTTACTGAATAGCCTACAGATTTCCGGAAATAGGCTAATAGTTCATAACAAGGTCATCACTGAAAAGGGGACATTACAGTCCGCCCTTCCTAGAATTGCTTGTCTCCAAGCAATTGCAAATCTGGATGTTGCAAAATCTGCTCATTTTCCCATGTAGCATCCTCTATAGGCAAATTCTTCCACTTAACCAAATACTCCTTGATTGACCTTTTCCTCAAAGGGCGTTCTCTAAACTCAATAATTGCCTTAGGAATCAAAACAAGTTGTCCTTCCTCATCCAATGGAGGCAATTCTGTTGATGCAACACATTTATGACCCAAAGCTTTCTTAAGTCTAGAAACATGAAACACATTATGCACTTTGCTGCTTGATGGTAATTCTAACTCATAAGCCATTTCTCTCACTCTTCTGATGATCTTGAAAGGCCCATAAAAACGTGGCTTAAGTTTTTCAGCCCCACCCTTCTTGAGAGTAGATTGTCTGTAAGGTTGGAGTCTCAAATATACCAAATCACCAACCTCAAAAGATCGCTTAGTACGTTGCTGGTCAGCATATAATTTTTGTTGATTCTGAGCATGCTGGATATTGTCCCTCAATGACTTGAGAATGTCTTGACTTTGTTGCAACTTATCTTTTTCCTGAGGATCTCTATAATCGCCAAAAACAAGATCTACAAAGCTTGGAGCTTCATACCCATACAAAGCCATGAAAGGAGACATTCGGATAGACATATGATAAGATGAATTGTAACAATATTCACCCAAGTGGAGCCATCTCACCCATGCTTTTTGCTGTCCTGAGACATAGTTTCTGAGATAACCCTCTAACCACTTATTGACAATTTCAGTTTGTCCATCAGTTTGAGGGTGATAACTAGTGCTCGGAGTAAGCACTGTACCACATAATTTAAACAACTTTTGCCAAAAGGTGCTCAAAAATTTACTATCTCATCACTCACAATATTCTTTGGAATCCCATGCAACCAAAACACCTCATGGAAGAACAAATCAGCAACTTGTGCTGCTGTAAATGAACTAGTAATGGCCAAGAAATGAGCGAACTTGGTCAATCTATCAACCACAACAAAGATACAATCCCTTCCTTGCACCTTTGGCAACCCGGTAATAAAATACATAGAAATACTCTCCCATTTCTAATTCGGAATTGGTAAGGGCTGCAAGTAACCAGCAAGAAAAGCATGCTCATTTTTATTTGCTTGACATATATGACATTCTCTAACATAATTCAAAACTTCATTTTTTAACCCTTTCCATGAAAATCTTTCACGGATCTGTTTGTAAGTCTTGAAGTAACCCTGGTGACCAGCGAGAGGTATGTCATGGAATGAAAGTAGAATCTTCTTTTTTAAGTTAGAATCTGATGCCAAAAAGATTCTATCTTTATATTAGATTAGCCCATCGACCGGCTTGTATCTATCATCCTGAAAAGTGCCTTCAACAATGCTGGTTGCAAAGGAATTCTTAGCGTAATCAGCTAAAATCTGCTCCTTCCATTTTGCAGAAATCTCAAATAAAGAGCACAAATGAGGCTTCCTAGATAATGCATCAGCAACTATGTTATTTTTCCCTTTGACATATTCAATGTCAAAGTCGTAAGCTTGTAGCTTACTCATCCATTTCTGTTGCCTCTCATTCAAATCCTTTTGATGCAAAAAGTGTCTAAGACTGTTATGATCAATTTTAACAATGAATTTACTCCCAACCAAGTACTGCCTAAACTTGGCTAATGCATGCATGATTGCAAGCATTTCTTTGTCATAAATTGAATAGGTCCTTTTAGCTCTTAATTTTCTGTTCTCAAAGACAATGGGATGCTTGTCTTGCATGAGAACAACTCCAATTCCTTCTCCCGAAGCGTCACATTGTAATTCAAAAGTTTTGGAGAAGTCTGGTAAGGCCAAAACTGGACACGAGCTCATTATCTATTTGAACTTATCAAAAACCTCTTGAGCATTTTGAGACCATGCAAATGCCCCCTTCTTAGTGAGGTCGGTCAAAGGAGTAGCCATGTGAGAGTATCCTTTGACAAACCGTCGGTAGAAACCACAAAGTCCTAAGAATCCCTTCAGATGTGTCAAATTCTTAGGTGGAGGCCAATCCAGGACTGCCTTGATTTTATCTGGATCAACTCCAACTCCCTTAGAGCTGATTATATGGCCAAGTTAGAGTAGTTCTGCCATTCCAAATTCACACTTTGATTCCTTGGCATATAGGCATTCTGATTCAAGGATACTAAGCACCTCATCTAAATGTTCGAGATGCTCCTTCCAAGACTTGCTGTAGATGAGAATATCATTGAAGAAGATCAACACAAATTTCCTCATCTGCTTCTGAAAAATTATGTTCATGCAAGACTGAAAAGTTGCTGGAGCATTAGTCAAACCAAATGGCATGACTAGAAATTCATAATGCCCAAAATGACATCGAAAAGCAAATTTTTCAATGTCAGCTTCTCTCATCCTGATTTGATGCTACCCAGATCTGAGATCAATCTTGGAAAAATACATTGCACCATGGAGCTCGTCAAGAAGCTCATCAATTGTAGGAATAGGATATTGGTTCTTGATAGTTTTCTGATTCAAAGCACGGTAATCAACACACATGCGCATAGTACCATCTTTCTTTTTTACAAGAACCACAGCTGAAGCAAAAGGGCTTTTGCTTGGACGAATATGACCCATCTCCAAAAGCTCTTTGATGGCTTTTTCAATCTCATCCTTCTGCTTCTTGGGATACCGGTAGGGAGTAGTAATAACCAGTTTTGCCCCATCTTCAAGCTCCATAATATGTTTAGCCCCCCTTTCAGGTGGTCTTCCAGGAGGTATACTGCCAAAAACTTTACTCCTCTTTGTGATTAAAGACTGAACATCTAGGTGGTAGTGTCTTTTGTCCTCCACTGGACTAGAGGGCAAAATTAAACATTCAGCTGCCCATTCAACATGATCATGCCGAATCAACTTCTCCATTCTTTTGAAAGACACAATTCAAGGACCTCCATTGGACAATCCTCTTAAAATCACCATTTTTCCCTCTGCCTGGAACTTCAATTCCATTGTTTGTAAGTTCAAAGTGATCTCACCAAGAGATCGCAGCCATTGAATCCCAAGCACAACATCCGTTTCTCCAATTCCTACAACATAGAAATCATCTTTGACTTCATAAGTTCCCAATTGCATGGATAGGTTGGAGATCTTTCGGTTGCAAGAAATTGTGAATCCATTTGCTACCATGACTTTGAATCCTTCAAATTCTTCAGTCTTGAGCCCTCTTCTTGCAACTAGCCCTTCATCAATGAAGTTATGTGTTGCTCTAGTATCAATTAGAGCAACCATTCTTTGCCCACTAAGCATACCACGAACCCTGAAAGATTCTTTCTTCTGGAAACTAGTTAGTTGAGCAAAGGTATCTCCACTTCCTTGCCTTTTTTCAGGTTCTTCAGGAACTTTTTCCTCATCACTATACTCATATTCATATTGCTGTTCTGGAAAATCAGATTCTGATTCATAATTAGAATAAGCTCCCATGTGATGTGAAAAACCTTTACCATAGCATCTATGCCCTCTAGACCATGGCTCACGACATGTATAACAAACCCCTTCTTTTCTTAACTTTTCACGCAGCTCTTCATCCATTTTAGGTGGAAACTTTTTGAAGGGAGTAGGGAATTGTTTCTTTTCCTTCTTATGAACAAATGGTTTTGAAGGAAACTTAGGCCTTGGAGCAGCCAATTCCATGTTTCTAGCTTTCCTTATTGCTTCCTCAAGACTTGGTGGGTCGAATGCTTTAACCCATCCTTTCAATGGATCCATAAGACCTTCAGAGAACAAAACAACAAGCCTTCTCTCAGTGATGTTGGGCACCATCACGGAAAGTCTTTGAAAATCAATAATATAAGCATCCAAGGAACCCTGCTGTTTCAACTGAGCAAGCTCACGGAACTTGATTTTTGGATCCTTGGTATCAAACCTTTCGATCAGCTTGTTGGTAAAATCTTCATATGTATGAATGAGGTTATGGCCAAGAGTGACCAAACCGTGGTACCACCACTTGTGTGCTGCTCCATCCAACTGCAAAGTTGCAAATTTGATGGCGTCTTCTTCTGGCATAGGCCTGAGTGATAGGTAATTGTCCAACTTCTGGACCCATGAACGAGTTGTGCACTTGTCACTTCCATCATAATGAACCAAGGTGACTTTGGCAAGTGCGTGTTGGTACAAAGCCTTCCGAGTCAAGTACAAACCCTAACCAAATGATGAAACTCGAAAGAACAACCCTAGATTCTAAAGCGCTTCCTGAATGACACGACACCCCCTTCACAAATGGGATCCCCCTTTATTCTCAACTAAACTAAGCAACAACTAAACTAAGGAAAGCAAAGCGGACCAAGCCAAGCAAAGACGGAAATGAAAACCTACTCTAACAAGACAAAATTTCGAATGAACAAGACCCGAAGGACAAAAATGTATATAATTCCCAGCATGACTTCGTAGGACATTCAGTGGCAACACAACAGTAGTGATAGTGCGGAGCCTAGCAAATTTATCTTTGAACTCAAAAAAGTAATCTTTCACAATATAGATCTCAAACTCAAGCAAAACTTCAGGAAAGATTAGCAATTGAGGCAACTCATCTAGACCATGATTAATCCACAAGCAAGTTGTTTTTCCTAGGCCTCTATAGTCAAATTCATAACGTTCAAAGTCAAGAGCAAGGAGAGAGACAGCCTGGTGTTCTTCATGCTTGAGCGGAGACTCTTGATCGTTGTACATCGACCTACCATGTGAAGAGAGATTCCAAACACCCTCAGGAGGTCGCCATTGATGATATGTGGTTCCATTTGCATCTATGACATGCAAAATTTTACTTGTTGGTTCATCTTGAGACCCTCTTGGAAGTAGACTCAGCGCCCCTTCGAATTGTTCATCACTCTTTGCTTCATCTTCAAATTGATATTCTTCTTTTATCCATTCATCTTCAGGTGGTCTCAATTGGTGATACAATACTTCGTTTTCACCAACATCATGCTCATGGAATTCTAACTCATCCTTGAAACCTTGGAACGACTCTTTTGTATCCTCATGTTGAATAGACCAAGAATCTTTGTGCACATCTGCAAGCTTGTCCTCCTTAATAGGCTGGTTCTCAAATATAAAGGGTAGCGCCCCTCCGAATTGTTCTGTTTGTGGGCGGGAGGCGGGACATTCGAAATATGATGATTGTTCTTCATACGCTTCTTTTGATGTCACAACTTGATCACCGTTTTGCCCATCCTTTTGATCACTTTCTCCAAGGGTACTTGAAATTTCTTTTCTCGTGACAGCTTGCAGTTTTTCAATTGGATCTTCTCTTTGTGGTGTAGATGAATACTCAACAAGGATCTCCTCTTTTTCTTGGATTGGTGAAGCATCAAGTGATAGGTCTTCGTGACAATTTTCCGAACCTTGATCGTTGCCCACAATTTCTTCATTCTCTTGAACGTCTTCTATTGTTTCCTTCATTTCAACGCCTTCTTCCTTTGGCGCAATGTTCGGAACTTCATTTTCAACTGCAATTTCTTTTGGCTCAATCGTGATATCTTCTTGAAACTCACTCCCTTGATTGTCACATGATGTGGTGCTATCCTCCTTCCATGTTTCATCTTCTAGGCATTCCTCCTTTGGTGCAAGGTATGCTGGCTGAATGTGTGCCTCTTTGCACTCCTCTGAGAATTCTGCATTGCATATACTTGGATGCTCCAAATATCCTAACTGATGTTGCACTTGACTGATGGCCTCCTTGCATAATTGGCAAGTGGATTCTGAATGCCTCTCATTGTGAATTCTACACCAGCTAGTTAACAGGATGCATTCCACGGGCACCTTTTCAACGCTCAACTGCTTCTTGCTTCTTTCTTTGTATCTCTCAAACAATTCACTGAGACTTGGACCTTCTGGCACCACTGGTCTGAAAATATCTCGAAAGAAAATTTCTTGGTGCAAAGCCTGATGCACCCTTGACAAGAACGTCATACAATTTAATTCATTGTGCCAAGTGGTACCGTGAATTCTGCATCTATCTCTTGCTGCAAAGTCAGATAAACTTCCTGGAGACAACTGCACATTCAAAACTCGATGTAGCAAGGCAAGATCAATTTGAACACCTCCATAGTCATGAGAAAATTGTGGCCGATATCCATCCATCGAGGAATCTCTAATTTTTTATTTTTTTTTTATTTTTTCAAACTTTTCACTTTTTTTGGATTTTTTGATATAAGAGAGATCTAACATATCTCTGATTTGGCATTTTGAACTTTATACTGGTTCAAACCAGTTGAATTTCTCCTCCTCTAAAGATGAACAATCTGAAGTCGCCCTCCTTCTAGCGCCAATTCTGTTGCGTTAGGAGGAGAGGCGAGTATAATTAACAACAATTAGCTCAAGCCCTCCTTCAAAGAGATTTTCGCGTTCAGCCCTCCTTCTAGCGCCAATTCTGTTGACGTGTTTTTTAGGACAACACCAACACAGAATAAAATGTCCAACGGTCACTCTATTCCCTCTTGATCAAAGTATTCCGCATGCTAAGATTGCATGAAAGTTCATGCGTTCAACTCCAAGGTTCCTTTTATTGCGAATAGACTCAGTTGGTTGATGTGAATATGCTGGGTATTCCAAGGGGACTTACGTGAGTTGCTCATTCAGAAGAAAGGATTTTCAAATTTCGGGAAATTTGTCGATGAAGCTTAGGTTCTTAAACTAACCGGATAATGCTGAATGTAAAAGGATATAAGGATTAGAGATGCTACCATCTATTCCTAAAGGGTGGAGGACGAGGATTGGCTTAAACAATCTCCAAACCAGACTTCGCTTCGTCTCCCTTCGGACAACTCTGACAAAGCTGATGCAATCTTCAAAGGATGAATAAGATGTTCAAATTGTGATTCAACATGTGCACTCCGTCACAACGATGCAAATGAACACACGAATCACAACCGAAGTTAGGTACTGATATTCCAGTTGACCACACAAGGCGAACTTACCATCAGCAAGCCCGCTAGTGGTATGGATGAAAGAAGATATGCTCAAACCACGACGCCACACTCCACAATTAACAACTACTTGCATAAAATAAAGTCTATTCTACTCTATCAATCTGAATTGGAAAGACGAAAAGGCCTTGCTAGCTATTCACAATAAAAGATAAAACCACCATGCAATGATAAACCTTTGTATTATGAGAGTTTTCCACAACAACCTCTTACAAAACTTTCAAAGGGAAAGTTTTCCTTCCTTTTCAAACTAAGCTATCTTCTAAGCTAACTCTATCTATTCTAACTTCTATTCTCTCTACTCTCAATCTAATATCTACTTCTAATAATCTTACAAATGAGGGGGGATGCCCCTTTTATAGTTGGCCCAGTCCAACGGACGGCTTAGATTGAATTACAATAAAGGGCTCAGATCGGGCCACATATGCCCTAATTAGGGTTTTTGCCCTAAAAACCGCCACAAAGAGGAGTGGGGCAATGAATGCGCAGAATATTCTCCACTCCTCTACAGGAACCATTATTTGCAATTAATGCCCATTATCTTCTTCTAGAAGATTCTCGTCCGGAAATGCGTTCCCACTGTTCTGCCTGCCAATTCTGTTGCGCTAGGAGGAGGGTAAAAGAGTCTCTAAGATTGTCTCAAGAGTTCGTCCGCTTAGTCGTTTCAATTCCTGGATGCATTTGTAGCTTTCATATTTCTTTAGCTCACTGCCTTGGGCGCACTCAGCCTCTTTTGCATCACGTTCTTGATGCCTTAGCCAAATCTTCACTGCCATTCCTCTTTTCGTGGGAACGTTTTCAACTTTGTCCCAACACTTAGCCATTTCTTTCAACATCTTCTTCCTGCAAAACGAACAAAAAGAAGAGCATCAGAACATTATAATATAAACTCACTTCACTTACCTTATTCTCACGTTTTGACTGCTTGATCTCCGGATCTGGTAGAATTCATCACTTTTCTAGCAAACTTTCATCATGGGCATATCCACCACCTTGCCTGGCGTTTGTGCCTTAGAATATATTTCACCTTGAGGATGCATTTGAACGCTTGATGTTCGAGCTTCAGTTCATTTTCAAATTCCTCCATGCCTTAGACAAATTTCTTCCCTGTGAGTGTATTTGACCCCCTGTTGCTCCATTTTCCCTTAGACAATTTTACCTGCTTTACAAGCCAAAGCATTTTTTTGTAGAAACTTTTCTCGTATTTGCCTTAGAGATTTTATTTATCTGAGCCTTAGGAACTTTGTTGAACGGGTGCCAGGCCAAAATCCCTGCCGAAACAACACGAGCAAGGTGTGGAAGAACCTCAAATCATCTCCCAGTGAGAAATATCCAATACCCAGAAGAAATTTCCCCTCAGAAATCATCGTTTTCATGTGTATCCAAACGAAGGGGTACATTTAATTTTTATTATTTTGAAAATAATAAAATTGCTAAGGTTCACCCGTTTTTTTTACTCTGGAGGAATTCCACGCCTGTAATCTCCATTTTTCCTGCCTTAGTTTTTTCATGCTTCCCTGAAGAAATTCCCTCCTGCATCTGGGAGCATATCACCTTGCACTTAGAGATTTTATACCACCTCCTCCAGGCGTATTTTCTAATTTCCCCTTAGAAAATGCCTTAGAAAATTTATTTTAAATATCTCATCCTTGGGCACCCTTCATAACACATACCTTTACCTTCATTTCCCAAGCAATTTCACGCCTTAAAATTGTGCCTTACACTTAGCAACTTTTCTCAAGTCCCAACTTCCTTGGAGCGTATTTGAAGTCTTCTACTTCCATTTTCTAACTTAGAAATTCCTTCAACATTTCCTTCTCTCTGGGCGTATTCCCTTCAGTGGCATTTTATTTTAATGCCATAGACAAATTCCTAAGTCTTATATCTCCTCCTTACCTTGGGCGCATATGATTCCTTGAACTCTCATTTTCAATGCCTTAGAGATTTCTCAACTTGTCATTTCCTCCTTATTTCTTACTAAGGGCGCATTTGGAAGGTCCAGCTTCCATTTTGTGATACTTAGAAATATTCCAAGTCACATCACTTGCTGGGCGCATTTACCACCTTGTGCTTCTATTTTCCTTTACTTAGAAAATTCTCAATTCAGCTTCACTTGCTGGGCGCATTTACCACCTTGTGCTTCTATTATTGTGACTTAGAATACTTTTTGAGTGGCCTTGCTTGAGGGCGCATTTGATGTCTTCTACTTTTATTTCCCCATGCCTTTGACATCTCCTTCTATCATCTTCCTTGGATGCATATGGAAGGGGTGTCCACCTTCACTTTTCTCCACTTAAACTTATTTACCTCATACTCCTTCTAAGGGCGCATTTAGGGGGCGCTACTTCTATTTTCATGCCTTAGAAATTATTTCAACCAGCAAGCTACCTTGGGCGCATTTTGAAGGGGGAACTTTTATTTTGACACTTAGAAATTTTATTTTGACACTTAGAAATTTTCCAAACTCCCCCACCTCAAGCCAAGGGCGCATTTTATGGGTGGAGCTTCTATTTTGACACTTAGAAATTTTCCAAACTTTCATCCCCTTCATGGGCGCATTTGAGGGGGTGTGCTCTCACTTTAGACAAATTTTGAAGACCCTCAAACCCTTTTGCTTTTCCTTGGGCGCATTTTGACCCCTATGCTTCCATTTTTTACCTTAGAATATTTTCAGGTCATCAGTCTTGAGGTGGGCGCATTTTAGCTAGGAAGCTTTTATTTCTCTTCACTTAGAAAATTTTCAAGCCTTCAGCATTTCCTTGAGGGCGCATTTGAGGAGGCATACTTTCATTTTTGACTTAGAATATTTTTGAAGTGTCTTCAACAACTTGAGGGCGCATTTTCACTAGCATGTTTCCATTTTGTTGCCTTAGGAAATTTTCAAGGCTTTCATTAATATCCTAAGGTGAGGGCGCATTTGAGAGGGTATGCTCTCACTTTCCAGACTTAGAAAATTTTTTATAACTCTGCCTGCCTTCGTCTTCGTCGTCTATTTTGGGCAAGTCAGGCTATTTTTAGAAAGTCCCTTGATTTTCAACCTCTAAGGCTCCGTTTTGCCTGAAAATTTCATCATATGATCTTCTTCACCTTGTGAACCTGTTTTGCCAGTCCTCTGCCCTGACCTGCTATTTATAGCCACCTGCTATTTATAGTAAGTTTTGACTTTCTGACTTCAGTAGCTCCGTTTTGCCTGAAAGTTGCAACGCTTGATCTTGATAGCTTGAGTGTCACTCTGATGCCAACCTCGGGTGCAGACCTGCTATTTATAGCCGTGCCCTGACTTACTAAAAATAGTAAGTTCTCCAATTTCGCTCAAATTTTGCCAGCAGGTACCTTGAAGTGTGCTGACATTGGTGGGGTGCTTCGTTTCGGCTATTTTTTTGATTTTACTCCCTATAAAAGTGGAAACCCTAATTTGACTTGTATGCATCCCGAACGGTCTCCGTTTGACTTCGTTCCTTCTGCATGTCGTTATGTTTGCTGAACTGGAGTGTTGGGGGCGGCTGCCAGAGTGTACCTGCTAAAAATAGAAACTGCCTAAAAAAGTGACTCATCCACTGCCGGATGGTTTTGCATGTTAATTTGCCCGTGGGATCTCAAAAAACCCAGAAAAACCCAGAAAACTGGTCAACTTTTCGGCACTGGCTAAAAATAGTAAGTCCCCGAAATTTGATCCCCTCCGCTTGCATGTCACACTGTTGCGTAGCTCTTGAAAAACCCAGAAGGAATATCCGAACATGCGAGCGGAACTCTGCATGCAAACCCTAAAAATAGCCTCTGAAGGCTGAACTCTGAAAGTGGTCGTCTCGGTTTGCATGTTACACCATCGTGAAGGTCTAGAAAAACCCAGATCAATTCTCCTGTCATTTATCGGAGAATTGTATGTTGAAGCCCTGAAAATAGCTCGTGAAGCCAGAATTGCTAAAAATAGCCAATTGTCTGAATCAGCTCAAATTTCATGCGTAGGCCCTTGGAAGCTGCCTAAATGTGTTGAAGTAGTCAGAATCCCGAAATCCTGATGAAAAGCTCACGGATTGAACACTTGCTAAAAATAGTAAGTCGTCAGAACATGATAAAAATTCAGTGGGAGCCTCCTGGAAGCAATGTTAAGCTTAGCTGCCAATTTACCAGCTTGATCTAATCTTAATCCAGCCTGAAAACCCTAACTTCACAGATTCCCTTCAGACTCGGCCAAAATTTCTAATTAGGTCAAAGAACGGGGACATCCCCGGAAGGACAAAAGATCAAAGAGAGAGAGAGCGAGACGCAAAACAAAATCCAAAAGACCAAAATGGAGCAAAAATTGGGGGTCCCCATTTGAATGGGGCGATGTGTGAAAAAGGTCACAACAGGTGGGAGTACTCCACTTATTTCGTGGGTGTGATTATTACAAACATTTAAAGGCGACAAACCAGCCAATTAACCTCTCTTCCACTTAAATTGTGGGGGGTATACAATCCACACAACCACTTAATTACGTGGGGGGAATTACAACAAAGTAAATCGTAGCAAGTAAACAAATTGCTATTAGTACTACTAAACAGCTTACAAACGATTAATAAACAACTGCAATGTATCAACCATGAATTCCCAAAATGAGAAATGGTTAGAGTATCACTTCCTCTAACATTTACAATGCCAAAATGATATAGAAAGAAACTTAGAACAACATAATAACAATTTCAAACTAATCTGATCAGAAATAGGAAATACAAAAAATCAGATCAGCAAAGAGAGAATTCACCAAATTGGACGTATCTTCTTCAATTCAGCTCGGAAAGCTCTCAAACCACAGCCAATCAACAGCTAAGAGCTAGGCGTCCAATCTCCATTGAGAAAACAAGCCGAAAACAAAGAGAAATAGCTGGAACGATTCCCAAGGTAGTCTAGAAGGAAGGTACGACCTCCAAGAAGAGTCGACCTTCTCCCAAAAATCAGAAACTCAATGATAAAATCTGCAAACTTGCAGAAAGGGGCGCCCTCCATAGTAGAATAGCATGGGCTAACACCGAGAACAAAACTAAAATTTGAATTGAAGCTATGAACAGAAAATAGTTTCAGCCAGGCCAAAACAACAAGTTGCAAAAACAGGTTTTACATCAGCAACCTGTTCAACTCAAACAATTGAAGCTCCATTTGTATTTCAAAGTGAAATACAACCATGCTGATCCACCTTGGAAGCCATAGTTGCAGGCTCGAAGGATGGATTGAATTCGCTAAGCTTCCCCTTAGCCAGGTTCTGGATTCAAACCAACAGCATAACCTTACTATTCAATTTTGAAGATGAGATACAAAGGAAAAGGCGCCAATATATAAGCTTTCACCAAAAAAAGATGAAACATTTGAACTTCCAAGAAACTCTTCCTTTTCCCAAAAGGGACGCCATTCTCCAAAAAGGCTTCATTTAAAATAACAAATAAACTCTTTATTCCACCCTTCAAGTCTTCCCACTTAAGCTAATGAATAAACATTTAATAAAATATTAAATGTATCTTCCTTTATGGCCCCAACTTAAAAACCACTTAAAGTCATTAAGCTAGGTGTGGGGTACAACTCCAAAACACAATTTAACTAAGTATGAATTTAGTCCAAGGCACAAACCACCATCAAACTAGAAACTGAGATATTACCAAAATCTCGATAATGAACTGCACAACACTGCTGATGAAGATACTGCCAAAGATAGACTTACTAAAAATAGCCATTGCTAAAAATAGTAAAAACGCATCAAAACCACAGTAAACCAAGTTGAGCAGGAAACACTGGAAATCCTAATTTGCTTATTGAATAGCCTATAGATTTCCGGAAATAGGCTAACAGTTCATAACAAGGTCATCACTAAAAAGGGGACATTACATACTTCGAACAAAGGATGGTTTAATGACGGGTTGGAGTTTCTTGAGGGGATGTTTGCAGCCTTGGGCATGAATAGTTGTGATATTATGGATGCTGATTTCCAATGTTGCAGAAGCTGTTCAACTCTTTGTATGCTGATTTTCCTAAAATCAAACTTTAGGTGGTTTTTTTTAGATTTCTTGGGCAGCTGGTACATTCATTTTTTCTCTTCACACTCTTTTTCCAGTGATGGTCTATGGCTTCTAAAGTGGGAAATGATGTTTCATTGTTATTTACATCAGGTTTGGGTGGTGCTTATGTTCTTTTCCGGAGGCTTTCATTGTACAATCTCTTGCACTAGTGTTTGGGGCAGCGAACCCTTGCTTGATGGGGTTCAACTTTTTGAGACTTTTGAGGAGAGATTGGTGGAAGTTTACAGAATTTGTCTTGATTATGTTAGAATTACTCAGAGGAGGCATTATACATCCATGTGGAATCTTGAGAATACAATTGCTATGACCTTGCAAAGAGTTGTTTTTTCCTTTGAAAATAGCTATGATGGAGTCACACTTGTTGTTTTGATTTAGTTTGATGTTTTGAGGAGTTATGTTGATGAGAATATTTTTGAGTTGTTTAGATTAATCTTCTTTGCTCTCTAAATGGTGATTGATAGTGGCGTTGCAAATGTTAATTCCTGAGGGTTTATTGGGCATGAAAGGCTGCTAGATTTTGATTCCATTCCTTCCATGTTTTTCAGTTTGAATTTCAAGCATATCATCTCTTCGAAGTTGCAAGGATGGTTTGTGCAATTCTGGTGCAATGATCTCATTGGTATGATTAGAGTGGAGCAGCATCAAGATGGTGGGGTTTTTGGAAGATTGTTATTGGACCCTGGGATCCTATATGTTTGGTGGGATCAATTTGGAGTGTTGTGGCATTACTTGAGGACAAACAATTTTGGGAAGGGCAGATTGTAATGTCCCCATTTTTATCCATACGCTCTTCTATGCTTGCCAGCCTATTCCAAAGGCCCGTACGCTTGTCAAGCTGAAATTAGGGTTTCCATCGTTTGGAGGTTTTTGGCATTTCTCAAAATTTACTATTTTGAGTAAGTTCTAATTTTAGCAGTGATCCAGTTGACATCATCACAATGAGCTTTCCATTTTAGGCAGAGCATTTGAGTATGTTTGAATTTGGGTTTTGAGGTGAGATATTGGAGAAATAAGTTATTACAAGTCATTACTGTTATATTTTTTAACTGACCCTTTGCCCTAGTGTTATGACTTGAAGTTGTTTTAAAAGGTGGTCATAAAGGGTGGAGGCCTCATGGAGGGAATAATTGATATTTTATATTGTTTTAATATACCTTGGGATTTGGATGCCATATTAAGGGAGAATTAAATATTTTGAAAAGTAAAATATTTCAAAAAGATAATGGGCGTCGTTTCTTGGAGGGAAAAGGTGGAAGGTGAAAGGTCATCTGAGAATTCTATTTAAGAGAGTGTTTGCTCCAGCTTTTGGCATCCATCATTTTATGCTAATGTTATATTGTCAAAATGACTTCATGAATTTGGCTTTGAGGAATGCTTACCTCCTAGCATTTGCCCAATTTCGTGTTTGAAAGATAACAGCTAGTTGGTTTTATGGCTGCTTCTCATTCAGACTAGTAGATTGAGCTTCATGGTTGATTAATTTTGAAGATTTCTTAAGTTTCTAGTTGTTGGTTCAGTCATGGCTGAAAGGCAAAATTGAATACAGCTTTAAGGGTGAATTTTATTTGCATATGGGTATTGATCCTATCGAATTATATGCTTGAGGTACCTCTTTTTGTGCAAGGACAGATTTTATAATGAAATGATTGATTTTTAAAGTGGGGTCGACCCTCTCCTAGGGCCATACCATGCATTGAATGAATTGGAATTCGTGTTGGGGTGATTTGCTGAGTTTGAAGCTTGGAAAATGATGCTTACATGGTCGCCTAGCCTATGAAACAAAGTACTTTCAGTTTGATAGGAGTTTACGAAGTGTGGTAAGAGATCTGTCCATTTTGGTGTTTCAATGATTCTTGGTTCAGAATTTGAGTTTGCAGATTTTTATATCAGACTTGTTTAATTTCTTGATTTTGGTTTCTATCTTCAATAATTGAGAGATTATCAAGTGGAAGGTCATCTATTTCATTATACTTGTAAAGATTGTAATAACACTTGAAAATTGCAGTTGTTTTACTTTGTAAGACTGTAAACAGTAGTACTGTTCCTGTCATTTAACTTGCTGCATATTTTATTGTTAATTTTCACATATTTGTAATCTCTGGATGGTTGACCGCCAATGTGGAGAAAGAACAAACTAATCTCTCATTTGTCACCCACTGAAAAGTGGCGAATTCCCACTATTAAGCGGATGCTTGCCGTAGCGGGTGAATTAGTTTAGAATTGTAATATTCTTTCCCCCCACTAATTAAGTGGTAGCGTGGAAATCTCTCATGGCTGGTTCACCGCCTCTTCCTGCTTTTAGTTGTATTTACTTTCAGTCATAATTTAGTTTCCTCCGCCATATGTTAGCACCTCAGCCACATTTGGTCTTATGTTCACATTCTTGGCGTTCAATGCATTTCAGTTGATTCTCTTTTGAAGCTAACGCTAATCAATTGGCGTAGTGTTGGTTTGTGTTGTGACAATTCAAGGAAAAAATTGGTTGGCACATTTCACGTGTGCTCTCAAGTACTCATCAAGGGGAATATAAGCCTTTGCATCATCTGGCAAGCTTTGGTATTTGTTCAAAATTTCGGACGCCTTAGTCTCATACCGCTCTTGAACAACATTTATGTCCTTATCAACATTGTTAGGCCTTGATTTGTTGTTGGTGATTACAACAGTAAGGATCTGCAACATTTGTAACAAAGTTTGATTAAGTTGATCTTGCATCTCCAATTAAGGATTTGATTTTTTTATTCTGCTCCTTCATCTTCTTCTTACCTCGCCTTCTATTCCCTTGTTGCTGCTCCCTTTTGCTTGCTTGCATAAATTCCCTCACGATGGCAGGACCTGAGGCTCTGATACCACTATGAGAAGCATGTCCTAGATGCATAGAAAATAGTAAAGCCAAACACTGATTTCCAGATTAATTGTGAATGAGATATTGAGCCATACGGAGCAATTCACAACTCAAAATGCAAATATCTCACAGTTCACGATAAATATATATAAATCACATAAAGAGTTTTCTCAGAATTGCAAAATAGAGCAGATCATAACCACCAGAGACTAACAAATATAATTCGAATATGGCTTTACGATATAAAGGCGCACTGAATGCACAGATTCACCAAACTTGAAATGTGTTACACCATGAGATTACACCCGCATAGTTTTGGAAAAGCATCAATTGGAAACCATTCACTTGATAACAGGTTGATAATACGCTAGAACCAGATCACCAATCATATGTTCACTTGAGCTAGAAACGCTTAGTCCTGGATGTTCACGCAAGGCTCTCCATACATTGTCATGTCTGTCGTATATGTCTAGGGCTGATTGATAACCACCCTTTGATTCACGTGTGGGCTCCTTGAGATGAAGGTGGCTCTTTGACACAGAAGAATTGTGCACCAGAGTCTACAGTTACGGTGAGGGGTTGTGCAAGACGTGAGCAGATGTCTATGGTGTTGACTCGACACACAATGAGAGACCTTTAGAATAACTCAACAGTGCTTCTGACGGGTCTTGGAGAATGTCGCTATTGTTGGTGCTGAGAATCGAAGGCTATGCAACCACTGTGTAATTCGGTAATCTCCCGATCACCCAAAAGAAGAATAGAAACTTGTGAATTGTGCGCATGAGATAGGAGACTTGCTTGATGATGACCGATAGATAGTGCGATATCCAAAGATGTTGAATGAAGTCGTTTGTAATGACCCTTACCCGGTTTGCCCTAGAATTCACTTGTTGATCAGGTTTAGGGTTTCTTCTTTGCAAATGAATGTTCTTTTTAATAAAGTAATCTTGGTTTGAAATCTGTATTCATCATATTAACAACGTTTACATATACACATTTATCTATTAGCATTAATATCTAGATATCCAAAATATAAGCATAATCATAAATGTAATTTAACAAGCAAGAGGAGTGTCATGGGTGGATCTGCCCTGAAGCCCTCATGTTAGGCACAAGAGTTTGTCTACCACAATCCTCCTTTCCCAACGGCTTAGTACCTGCATTCTCCACTCATGGCAACACCTCAGAAGACACTTGCTCTATTAGGAGAAAGGAACCATAGAGTCCATAGTGGCCTCAAGGCCTACCACCCCTCCATGGCCGTAGTGGAATCCTTAAGTGGGGTTTTTAGGCACCACTCACCCATGGCTTGCCCTCCCTAATAGAGTACAAGCACGAAGAAGACAATCTTTTAGCAATCGAATACATTTACCTTTATTCAAGATTTATTTCATGTCCATCATCAAATATATTTTCATTTATCAAGGGTTCTTTAAGTTCATCATTTCCTAGAATAATTTTTATTATGACAAGATCAAAGAAAGCATTCTATCAATAATTAGATAAGCAATATCTATTTCTTATATTCAAAATATGCTAAAAATTATTGCTAAGTGAGTACATCACCTGATCAGTTGTGTCTTCCCATGACTCTTTATTCCCTAATTGCCTTCCTTCAATTGCTCAAATGTATTCTTGACAATATATTTTATCCTTATTTTCATATTTTGCCTTATCAGATTGTTGAATGAATAATATATTGATTCCCTCCCTCACGATCCCTTTCTTCCAGCCACGATATCCTCTATTATACTCTCCTATGGGAGGTGATCCAAACTAGAGACACACCATTTCCAATGAATAGACACCTCCTTTGTAGATCGTACCTTTCCCTCAACCCAAATCACACCCCTTTTTATCATAACATATAATAATCTTTGTTTTTTAATTGCTGCCTTGTATAAATAACGATTGCTGCTTTTATTTATTCTTTTAAATATAGTAATTGCTTAGGATTGCTGTTGTTTGAGAGGAATCAAGTCTTTTATTTGTTGTTAATATATTTATTTAAATATTTCAAGTTTGATTATTTTATATTGTTTCTTTGTGAAAATTTTATTTAAAATCATTTACAATTAACAGTATTAATTAGTTATGTTTAATATTTCTATAATAATGATTTTATAACTATAATGTTATCTATGAACTGTAGTTATTTATTTTGATATTTGTTTTATTTATTTGTATTTCAATATTTCCTATTTCAACACTAGAATATAATGGCATTAAATTGCTAATTTGTATTTTGTTATTATTATTTTTTATTTATTTGCATTTTGATGTGTTACCATTTTGGGGACATGACAGTCCACCCCACCCAAGATTGCTTGCCCTCAAGCAATCATAATCTAAGATGTGTAATTTGAAGATGTTGCTCTTTATGGTCATGATATTAACTTTGATAGGAGTTGGAAGTTCTAACCTAAATGATGGTTATTCTGGTTATGAGGACAATGTATTGTCTAACATTTTTAAGTTCTACTATTTCTCTTTCAAATCCATGAGTTGGAGCTTGTGAATCGGTATAATAAAACCACATGAATAAAAAATTAACGCAAACACCCAAGTAGCTCAACCAAGCAGGCAAGTAGCTCAACTAGGTAGACCAGTAGCTTGCGTAGGCAAACAAGTAGCTCAAGTAGGCAAACAAGTAGCTCAAGCAAGCAAGCAGCCAGCTCAAGCACACAGGCAGGTAGCTCAAGCAGGCAAACAAGTAGCTCAATCACGCAAGTAAGTAGCTCAAGTAATTAGGCAACCAACTCTAGCAAGTAGGCCAGTAGCTTAAGTAGACAAGCAAGTAGGTCACTAGCTCAAGCAAGTAAGCTAGTAGCTTAAGTAGACAAGCAAGTAGGCAACCAACTCAAGCATGCAAGCAAGTAGCTCAAGCAAGTAGGCAAGTAGGTAGCTTAAGCACATACAGGATGGTAGGAAAGATGCTCTGATACCACTGTAATGTCCCTTACCCGGTTTGCCCTAGAATTCACTTGTTGATTAGGTTTAGGGTTTCTTCTTTCCAAATGAATGTTCTTTTTAATGAAGTAATCTTGGTTTGAAATCTGCATTCACCATATTAACAACATTTCCATATACACATTTATTTGTTAGCATTAATATCTAGATATCCAAAATATAAGCATAATCATAAATGCAATTTAACAAGCAAGAGGAGTGTCATGGGTGGATCCGCCCTAAAGCCCTCATGTTAGGCACGAGAGGTTGTCTACCGCAATCCTCCTTTCCCAACGGCTTAGTACCTGCATTCTTCACTCATGGCAACACCTAGGAAGACACTCGCTCTATTAGGAGAAAGGAACCACAGAGTCCATAGTGGCCTCAAGGCCTACCACTCGTCCATGGCCGTAGCGGAATCCTTAAGTGGGGTTTTTAGGCACCAC
Source organism: Sequoiadendron giganteum (assembly GCA_007115665.2). Classification (NCBI taxonomy): domain Eukaryota; kingdom Viridiplantae; phylum Streptophyta; class Pinopsida; order Cupressales; family Cupressaceae; genus Sequoiadendron; species Sequoiadendron giganteum. The sequence goes on from VCHN02000014.1 coordinate 10,521,910, forward strand.
TCACCCATGGCTCACCCTCCCTAATAGAGTACAAGCACATAGAAGATAATCTTTTAGCAATCGAATACATTTACCTTTATTCAAGATTTATTTCATGCCTATCATCAAATATATTTTCATTTATCAAGGGTTCTTTAAGTTCATCATTTCCTAGAATAATTTTTATTATGACAAGATCAAAGAAAGCATTCTATCAATAATTAGATTAGCAATATCTATTTCTTATATTCAAAATATGCTAAACATTATTGCTAAGTGAGTACATCACCTGATCAGCTTTGTCTTCCCATGACTCTTTATTCCCTAATTGCCTTCCTTCAATTGCTCAAGTGTATTCTTGACAATATATTTTATCCTTATTTTCATATTTTGCCTTATCAGATTGTTGAATGAATAATATATTGATTCCCTCCCTCATGATCCCTTTCTTCCAGCCACGATATCTTCTATTATACTCTCCTATGGGAGGTTATCCAAACTAGAGACACACCATTTCCAATAAATAGACATCTCCTTTGCAGATCGTACCTTTCCCTCAACCCAAATCACACCCCTTTTTATCATAACATATAATAATCTTTGTTTGTTAATTGCTGCCTTGTATAAATAACGTTTGCTGCTTTTATTTATTCTTTTAAATATAGTAATTGCTTAGGATTTCTGCTGTTTGAGAGGAATCAATTCTTTTATTTTTTGTTAATATATCTATTTAAATATTTCAAGTTTGATTATTTTATATTGTTTCTTTGTGAATATTTTATTTATAATCATTTACAATTAACAGTATTAATTAGTTATGTTTTGTATTTCTATAATAATGATTTTATAACTATAATGGCATCTATGAACTGTAGTTATTTATTTTGATATTTGTTTTATTTATTTGTATTTCAATATTTCCTATTTCAACACTAGAATATAATGGCATTAAATCGCTCATTTGTATTTTGTTATTATTATTATTTTTATTTTTTGCATTTTGATGTGTTACCATTTTGGGGACATGACATCGTTGCAATTGTCGTCTCCACCAATGAACCTGAAGATGCCAAATCCAATTAGCTGGAATTGAAGGCAATGAATGGAAATCACGAGTTGCCTGAGTGAGGGTTTCGTCCCACTTAGCTCAGCTACTAGGGGACTACATCCCTAGAATTCTAAGAAGCTACGCTCCAAACTAAATTCGTGATTGATACTAAAACAAGCCAAAAGACCTTGCTTAAATACTTCCCTTGCAAAGGTTGGCCAAAGAGTTTATTAAATTTAAATATTATTTATTTAATAATTTAAATTTATATTTAATATTTTATTTATTATTATTATTTTTAATATTATATTATTATTTAATATTATTTTGAATGAGCATTTAAAAATGCTTTTTTCCACCAATTGGAACTAGGCCACAAATTGGGGACATGACACAAATTGCACCCATTATGGTTAGTCCAATAATCAAAACCAACTGATAGGGAACCCTTCACTTTCTGATTGCCGACATCTCGATGTGGGCAAGGTGAGAGCATACGGTGCAAGGGAATCATTAGCTATAAACTGGGAAAGAAATGAACAATGTTGTAGGCGGCTAGACGACCATTTTGAAAGTAAATATTGGAAATTAAAGGTGGCAGATAAACGACCATGAAAGGTCAACCACTTATTTGGTGGGGGTGTTATTACAATTTTAAAAATTACACACCCAACCACTTATTCAATGGGAGTGAAGCAAACTGAAATATAAATAACTCAAACCACTTATTTAGCGAGAGTATTAAATACAAAATGTAACATGCTGAAAGTAAATAGCTGAAGAATAGTACTGTAATCACCGCTACAATATGCCTTCTTTTACAATGATGTTATGATGATTTTTTGCTGTAACTTTAGTACAATGCTTCACAATATTCCTTATTACAAATATGAATGGGAACATCAAAGGAATATGGCATAAAACTGAAACAACCAAATCTGATATGAAAATGCAGCACAATGAAACACAAACCAGCAAGCTATGGTAACAACAAAATGCTCATAACTCCATCCATACTCATCCAAATGACTCCAAACCAAATGCAAATGAAGCCTAGGTGAAGGGCGACCAAGTACAAGACAATAAACAACTTCAATCAACCTCCAATTTTAATACACACATCCCAATGCAATTCTGGAAATGATAAAACCCTCTTGACAAGGGCGACCAACTCTAGAAAAATGGAGACTTCATATTAAAATCTGAAACTTGGTGAAAGGGGGTGCCCAAGGTAGGAAAGATGGTAGCTTCAATACCAAGAACCAACAAAAAATCCACCAAGGAGTTATGAATGAAAATAAGTTACAACCATACATGAACCAGCGACTACAAAACTGAAATATAACATCAAAACCTTCAACAGTGAAGCTCAATCTGCAATCTCTGGATGAGAAGTAGTCTCAATCAGCTAGGTGTTGTCTTTCAAACACGAAACTGATAATTTGCTAGGAGGTATGTGTTCCTCAAAGCCAAGGGTTTGAAATCATTTCAGCAGCACTTCGTCGTCAATAGCAATGGATACCAAATGATGGAGCAAAGCCCTATATAAATAACACTTTGAGGAGACCTTTCAAATTCCACCTTTTCCCTCCAAAAGGCACGCCCAAGCATAATTGAAATAATTTGATTTTAAAATGCACTTTACCCTCCTTCCTTCTAGGCGTCCAACATTACTTTGCAATAATGATGTTTTAAAAATATTTTAACTCCTCCATAAAGTGGCGTCCAACTCCAAGGCCACACTTAAAAACAACTTTAAGTCATTAGACTAGGCCATGTGGCCCCAAAAAGATAATAAAATATTAAAATGACTTAAATTAGTCAATTTACGATACTGAGCTTTAAAATGTTGAAAGCTAAATATACCCAAACTGCCTTGCCTGAAATAGAAATTACACTGGACCGTTGAACTGCTGCCAATCGAAGCACTACCAGAAATAGAACTTACTAAAAATAGCATATTGCTAAAAATAGTAAGTAGTTCCAAACTCATTTTAAGCACAATCCGGGTAGCCGTCGAAACTTACTAAAAATAGTAAATCCGGAAAGGTTGCCTGATACAAATGCATGTCATACTAGTGTGAAGCTTTCTGAAAACCTAGAAAGAATCCAAAAACGAAATTGCAAAACTCCAACATGCAAACCCCTGAAAACACCAAAAACTTCCAAATAGTTAGAAACCCTTATTTTACCTCCAACGATCCTACGGGCATCCGGAATAGGCTGATGGGCAACTGCACTAACTACTGCTGAGAAAGGGACATTACAGTCCACCCTCCTCGAGATTGCTTGTCCTCAAGCGACCGCAAGTCTGGATGTTGCAAAATATGCTCACCTTCCCATGTAGCATCCTCAATTGGCAAGTTCCTCCATTTCACCAAGTAGTCTTTGATTGTTCTTCTCTTGAAAGAGCACTCTCTAACATCAATTATCACCTCAGAAATCAACACCAACTGTCCCTCTTCGTCCAATGGAGGTAACTCTGAAGTAGCAACAACATTGTTCCCAAACACCTTCTTGAGGCGTGTCACATGAAAGACATTGTGCACCTTGCTACTAGCTGGAAGCTCTAACTCATAAGCCACTTCCCCGATCTGCCTGATGACTTTCAAAGGGCTAGAGAAACGTGGCTTAAGCTTTTCTGCTCCACTCTTCTTGAGAGTAGATTGTCTGTAGAGTTGAAGCCTCAAATAGACCATATCTCCAACCTTAAATGTGCGCTCAACACGTTGCTGATCAGCATATAGCTTCCACTGATTTTGAGCAAGGTGTAGATTTTCCTTCAATGATCTCAAGATATCCTAACTTTGCTGCAACATATCTTTCGCTTGGGGAGCTCTACTATCATTGAACACCAAATCTACAAAGCTAGGAGCTTCATAACCATGGAGAGCCATAAATGGAGACATCTTAATTGACATATGATAGGAAGAGTTATAGCAATACTCTCCCAAATGAAGCCATTTTACACATGTTTTTTGCTGCCTTGACACAATTTCTGAAATAGCCTTCCAACCATTTATTCACTATCTCTGATTGGCCATCCGTTTGTGGGTGATAACTAGTGCTTGGAGTGAACACTGTACCACTCAATCTGAAAATTTCTTGCCAAAATGCACTTAGGAACTTGTTGTCCCTATCATTGACAATGTTTCGTGGCAAACCATGCAAACAAAACACTTCTCTAAAGAACAACTCAGTTACTTGAGCTACTATAAATGAGCCAGTGATGGCAAAGAAATGAGATAACTTTGTTGTCATGTCCCCTTCTAGTTGACATCTCTCAGAGCACAGGATTAGCCTATTATGCGACCCTCGTAGGCTGATGGGATGGATAGAGGGTCTTGTTGGAGCTTGGCTTGGCTTCAGTTGGCAGTATTTT
>VCHN02000014.1:10526418-10593127 GCA_007115665.2 Sequoiadendron giganteum
CCAACAAGAAAGTAACTCAATTGGATAAAACTGAAGTTCCTGTTGTTGGGGAACTAAACGACATTCACATGCAGCTAGCCACGGATCCTAGAATCCAAGGCCGTATTGATATTTCTGTTGTAGATATACCAGACGGGTACGGCATGCTGCTTAGCAGAGACTGGTGCCGAAAGTTGAACGGATATATCGCCACCGACTTTTCTCACATGTGGCTGCCTTGGAGGGGAATCCCTAACCAAATAAGAGTGGAAAGCACACCACGGCTCCGGTTGATGATTACTGAATATGGTGATAACAATGAGGTATTGTTTGCAGAGACTGATTTGGGTTCATACAAGCCCGTGAAACAGGAAGTCCTCATGTTGCAAAGTGTAAATCAAGAAAAACACTTGGAAGGTACGTCTCCCTCTACTGAAATATTGATTGAGGATGACTCAAGCGATGGTGAGGGGATGTTTGAAAATTTTAGAAACTTTGTGCTAAAGAATGTCAAGCAAAAGATGGAATCAGGGAAGAATGTTTCCATCAACAGTATGTTAATGCCCAATTGGTGTAGGATCCATGAGGCATTCCACCCAGAATTCACATGCGCCATGTGTAGAACGGCCATTGAAGAAGTTTCAAAGAGAGTTCCACAAGTCTCTTTGGTGGAAGAACTAGAAGAAATAAATGAGAAGAAAAGCTCCCTGACAAAGGAATGGGTAGAAAGTGAGAAGATCGAGCCCACAATGGAGAAAAATGGTCCCAATACCCATAGCATTCATATAGAAGATCAAGTTTGGACTCTGAGATTTGATGGATCAAAGTCTAACAAAGGGAATGGAGCAGGGTTTGAACTCATCAGCCCCAAGGGAGAGGCATATCTAGGTGCTTGTAGGCTCCAGTTCCCTTGCACCAATAACGTTACTGAGTATGAATCTTTGATTCATGGGTTGATCCTCGCCATAGAGAAAGGTGCCAAAATTGTACATGCCATTGGAGATTCCAACATAGTGGTCCGCCAAGTAAGAGAACAGTATGCTTGCCACGACAAGAGATTGGGACGGTACCGGAACAGAGTCTGGGACTTGATCGAAAGCTTCGATGCATTCAATATCAAGCAAGTATACAGAGCTAAAAATCCAGTGGCTAATTCTCTCGCGCAGGCGGCTAGTTCACTAGAGCCATTAGAGTTGGAAGGTCTAAAGAAGTTCACAGTTGAATTGATCTCCACACCTTCAGTTCCAGATAATATAAAGAATTTCCAGGTGTTTGATGATGATAAGCAGATTTTGGAATTCTTGACTAACTCAGGGGTGTTTGAAGCACAGATTATAGACGAAGAAGAAACCGAAGAAGCGGAATTTGACACCGAAGGGATCTTAAATTTGAAGACAAATGTCATTCCTAGGGGCATGGTGGAGCTAGAAAGACTCTTTGACCCTGATAAACTAAGTAGGAATCAAAGCACCCAAGGGGATGAATGTGAGACAATCAACTTGGGAACTAGTGAGCAAGTAAAGAATGTATTTGTGGGGAAAGTATGCACCCCAACAGAAAGAGAAGGAATAGTGCAAGCATTGAGAGAGTTCTCTGATGTGGTGGCCTGGGGCTACGAAGACTTAAAGACATATGACACTACCTTGATCACGCACACGATCCCGTTGAAGCCGGGAAATAAACCATTCAGGCAAAGACAAAGGCCAGTAAACCCGCTATTGGAACCATTGATATATCAGGAGGTAAGAAAGCTCCTTTCGGCCAGAATAATCTTCCCAATAAGGCACGCAACGTGGGTCGCCAATCTAGTGCCCGTCAGGAAGAAGAACGGAGAGATAAGGTTATGTGTTGACTTCCGCAACCTAAACAGAGCATCCGAGAAGGATAACTATCCCTTGCCCTCGTTGGATGAGGCTTTGCAGATTGTAAATGGTTCCCAGATGATGTCCTTTTTGGACGGTTATTCAGGTTACAACCGGGTAATGGTTGAAGAAGCAGATAGACTAAAAACAGCTTTCACCACTAAGTGGGGAACATTCGCTTACAGAAGAATGCCTTTCGGCCTAATCAACGCCGGGGCCACATTTCAACGAGCTATGGACATCGCCTTCAGAGACTTAGTTGGAAAATGCATTATTATATACATGGATGACTTGACAGTGTTCTCCAAAAAGAGGGAGGATCATGTTGAAGACTTGAGAAAGATCTTCCAGAGATGCAGAAGATTTGGTATTTCCCTCAATTCAAAGAAGTGCGTATTCGGAGTCACCGAAGGAAAATTGTTAGGACATGTCCTCTCAGAACAGGGCATATCAATTGACCCAGACCGCATTGAGGCAATTTCAAAGATCGGCATGCCAGGGAGTCAGAAAGAGTCGAGGTCGTTCTTTGGCAAGATTAATTTTGTGAGAAAATTCATAACTGGATTCGCCGAGATTGTCAGACCACTAAATGAAATGCTGAAAAAGGATGCAAAGATAGAATGGACCCCTCTCACAAAGAAGGCGCTCGAAGAAATCAAACAAGCAATAGTAGATGCTCCGGTGCTAGTTAGTCCGGATTACTCAAAACCATTCTACTTGTACTCCTTCGCTTCAGAACACACTTGCGCAGCGGTCTTGACCCAGAGAGCGGAAGAAAAGGATGAACACCCAATTGCTTTCATGAGTACTCCATTGAAGGAAGCAGAATTAAGGTACGCCAATGTAGAAAAGCAAGCTTACGCCCTAGTAAAAGCAGCTAAGAAGTTCAGGCACTACATCCTAAGGAGCAAAGTACATGCAATAGTTCCAGATGCCACAGTAAAGACATTACTAATGCAAAATGAATTAGGAGAAAGAAGAGGCAAGTGGGTCGCCAGCTTGCAAGAATATGACATAGAGATACAGCCGACGAAGTTAGTCCGAGGACAAGCATTGGCACAAACGATTGCAATGGCAGGACCTGGGCTGGTACAACAAACATATATACTGGAAGAGGTGTCCCCAGGGGAATGGTACGATGACACTGTTTACCATTTATTGAACCACAGGTGTCCTTCACATTTGAATCCAGTGCAACGAAGGGCTTTAAGAATGAAGAGTCAGAGATTCATGCTGCAGGGATCAGTACTTTATAGAAGAAATCACGAAGGTATATATTTGAGATGTGTAGGAAAAAGAGAAGCTAAGCAGCTTATGGAACATTTCCACGAGAAATTCGGGACAGGTCACGGAGGTGGTTTGGCCACAGCTCATCAGATTTCAAGGGCTGGGTATTATTGGCCCACACTTTTTAAGGATGCTTACGAGCATGTAAAGGCTTGTCACATTTGTCAGACAGCTGCGTACAGAGAAAAGAATCCGGCTATGCCCTTGCAACCAGTGATTGAAGTCAGACCATTTGCCAAGTGGGGGTTGGACTTTATTGGAATGATTAACCCACCGTCCTCGGCACAGCACAGGTACATACTGACAGCCACCGACTACTGCACCAAATGGACAGAGGCTCAAGCTCTCAAGCTTTCCACCACAGATGTAGTCATTAAGTTCCTCGAAGAGAATATTATTACAAGGTTTGGATGCCCCCACGCTTTGGTGTGCGACAACGGCCCCGCCTTTTCATCATTGAAGTTTTCAAATTGGGCGTTTGAGCATGGGATTGCACTGAAGTTCTCATCCAACTACTACCCCCAAGGAAATGGACTTGCAGAGTCCACAAATAAGAATTTGCTGAATGCTATCAAGAAACTGTTGGATAAGACCCCCAAGGATTGGCACACACAGTTAAGGTTTGCCTTGTGGGCAGACCGGATTAGAACGAAGAATTCTTTGGGAACATCTCCCTACCATTTGGTGTATGGGCAAGACCCCGTCTTCCCAGTTCAGTTAAGGATCCCTACTCTCCAGTTTATTCAGGAGTATCTGGAAGGCGAAGACCGAATTCAAGTCAGGCTGTCTCAGTTGATGCACTTGGAGGAGAAAAGAGATGAGGCATTGGAAAACCTGGCTAAGCACCAAGGAATCGTGAAAAGATGGTTCGACAAGCAGGCCAAGGTTAAGGCCTTCAGGATTTCAGATTTAGTTTTATGTTGGGATAAAGCCCACGAAAGAAGAGGTGATCACGACAAGTTCGACAAATTGTGGTTGGGCCCGTATCAGGTTTCTGAGATCCTGGGAGATAATGCATTCAGATTGAAAACGCTAACAGGAGAGGATATCCCATTGCCAGTCAATGGGCAGTTCCTCAAGCATTATTTCCAAGCGTAGGGTCCCTCCTGGATCCTACTTTGTACATAGTAGATTAGGTTGTTTTGTTCCCGTCCCCTTTTTGGGTTTTGGTTTTGGTTTGTTGCCCTTTGGGTTTTTGGTTTTGGTGTTTCTTCCCTTGAGTTGTCTGCTCAAGTGGTTTTGGTTTGGGTTCAGAATGGACTTGATTTTAGGGTTTTCCGTTGCAATGGAAGTGATGATATCTTGTCTTGCGCGAATTGGTCTACTGCCATGGGGTTTTTATGAATTTATGCAAACAATAGAATGCCAAGGTTGTTTTCCTTTTGTCATCATCCGGTCTCATAAAAGCTCGACTCGGGAGTTTAATCAGTTATTGTGTCTTAACACATGAGCCTGAGATCATCATGTCCTATTGGTTCAAACAAGCTGCTTTGAGTCATTTTGATTCCTTGGGAGGGATTACGGCAAGTGAAAATTTTAAATCTTGCTTCAACGCCACTGCAATTCTCAAACCCATTGATAGCTTCATTGCTTACCAACCAATTATGGAATTGACGGATAATCAAGAGAAAAGGAGAAAGTATGCTAAAAAGAAATATCAAAAGAAAGAAAATAAAAGAAATATCGTACTTTGAATATTGGTTTGGGAATATACGAGTAACTCCACCGGGGCTATGGACGCCTGGCTGGCAGTGGAGCAATATTCGTGAGAGTTGTAGCGACAACCTCGTCGGGGCTATAGACGCCTGACTGGCAGCGAGGCAATGTCCGGGATGCTTTTGAAGTTAAGATACTTGTATAACCTGCCATAATCGATCTCGGGAGTCACGATGGTTTAGAGATAAGATAAACGCATAAGTCAGGAGATCTCAGATGAAGGTGTTTCGATCCAATATCGGATTCTTCTCCCTTTTTGAGTAAGTATCCTTTCTGTATGATGGTTAGAGGGATTGACCAAGGTTTAATTTTCAAAGTGTTTTTCAACACTTTCCCGTGGAGTCGCCAGATGTTGTGACCTTTTTTCACACATCACCCCATCAAGATGGGGACCCCCTAAATTTTGCTCCAGTCTGGTCTTTTGGCTTTGGTTCGCTCTCTCTCTGGTCTCTGGTCCTTCCGGGGATTGTCCCGTCGTTTGACCCGGGTTGAAATATTGGTCAAGTCTGTGTAATTAGGGTTTTCATCCTTCACGCTTATTTAAGGTCAGACTGAGTTATAAAATTGAAATCTAAGCTTAGAGCAGCAGTCAGAAGACTTCCAGCAGAGTCCCCCTAAATTTTCACTGTATTCTGGCAACTTACTATTTTTAGTAAGTATTCAACTTGGGACTATTTTATTGAGATTTGGGAATTCTGTCAGTTCCACTGCATCCGAGTGACATCAAGCTGTCTACACGTAAATTTTGAGCCAGATCAGACGACTTACTATTTTTGGCATTTTGGGCTTTAAGAGCCATTTTCAGGGTTTCTACATGAGCTTTTCAGATGCATGTCTGGAGAATCCTTCTGGGTTTTCCAAAACCTTCGCAGTGATGTAACATGCAAACCGAGACAACCACTTTCAGAGTTCAGCCTTCGGAAACTATTTTTAGGGTTCGCATGCAGTGTTTTTCAACGCATGTCGGGTTTTTCTTCATGGGTTTTTCGAGAGCTTCGCAACGGTGTGACTTGCAAGCAGAGAAGATCGAGTTTTGAGGACTTACTATTTTTAGCCAATGCATGCATGCAGACCAGTTTTCTGGGTTTTTCTGGGTTTTTTGAGATCCCGCAGGCAATATAACATGCAAAACCATCCGGCAGTGGATGAGTCACTTTTCAGACAGTTTCTATTTTTAGCAGGTACACTCCGGCAGCCGCCCAACACTCCAGTCCAGCAAGCAGAACGACATGCAGAAGGAACGAAGTCAAACGGAGACCGTTCGGGATACATGCAAATCAAATTAGGGTTTCCACTTTTATAGGGGGTAAAATCCAAAAATAGCCAAAACAAAGTACCCCACCCATGTCGATTACCTCCAAGGCACTGGCCGCAAAATTGGATAAAGCCTGAGAACTTTACTATTTTTAGTAAGTCGTATAATTCGCTTATAACAGTAGGTCCGGCACTGAGGTTGGCATCCGAGTAACCCTCAAGCTATCAAGATCAAGCGTTGCAACTTTCAGGCAAAACGGAGCTACTGAAGTCAGAAAGTCAAAACTTACTATAAATAGCAGGTGGCTATAAATAGTAGGTCAGGGCAGAGGACTGACAAAACAGGTTCACAAGGCAGAGAATATCATCTGGTGAAATTTTTCAGGCAAAACGGAGCCTTAGAGGTTGAAAATCAAAGGATTTGCTAAAAATAGCACAACTTGCTAAAAATAGAATGCAAGAGCAGGGGCAGGCAGAGGCTTGAAAATTGTCTAAGGCAGAAATAAAAGTAGACCCATCAAAATGCGCCCACCATGATGACTCTCTCAAAACGCCTAAGGCATAAAATAGAAGCTCATACCTCAAAATGCGCCCACCTTGATGACTCTCTCAAAAAGTTTCTAAGTCATAAAATCAAAGTAGCCCCTTCCAAATGCGCCCATGGTGAAAATGAAAGCTCACATGTGTAAATGCGCCCACCTAGCAAAACAAAAGCATGGGGTCTCATTTGCGCCCAAGGAAGAAGAGGATAGGTGAAAAGCGGCTAAGTATGAAATTGAAAGTGCAACACCTCATTTGCGCCCAAGGGTAGTGATGGCTTGAAAAAGTTCTAAGGCGTGGAAAATGAAAGCTCACCTAGTAAAATGCGCCCATCTCAAGGTAGAGGCTTGAAAAAGTTCTAAGGCATGGAAAGTGAAAGCTCACCTAGTGATTTGCGCCCTCACCTCAAGGATTGAAGACTCAAAGTTTCTAAGGCAAAAAAAATAAAAGTTGCCTAGTGGAAATGCGCCCTCAAGGTAAGTGGTGATGGAAAATGCTTCCTAAGGCGTGGAAATTTAAAGCTTGCCTAGTTAAAATATACGCCTAAAGGGGATGAAAATTTAAATTTTCTCCTAAGTGTGTGAAGTGGAGAAAATTTCCTAAGTCAGGAAAATGAAAGTTCAAGACCCCATATGCGCCCAAGGATATTCTAACTGTTTGAGAATTTTCTAAGTGAGAAATCAAGGCTTGCATGAGTAAAATACACCAAGGTTGCTGGAGAAAATTTCCTAAGGCAACAAAATAAAAGTAGACACATGAAAGTGCGCCAGAGGTGTAAAGTGAAGGAATTTTTTTTTTTGAAATAAGTATTTCATCAAAATGTATACGCCTGTGGTAGAGAAAGTGCTAGAAATTTTTTCTAAGTGATATAACACTTCACTGGGGAAAAATACGCCCTTGGCATGGAAGGATGATTTGATGAGTTTTAAAATTCTCCAAAGGCAGTTGAAAGTTGACGAATTTTTTTTCAAGGGGAAGATTTGATATCGATGAATATTTTCCATGGGTCAAGTGAAAAAATCAAATGAACCCGTTCAAAATGCACCCATGAGTTAACAGAGTTTGAAAATTAATTTCCTAAGGGAAATTTTAATATTTTCAGAAGAAATTCGTTTTGCCTAGATTATTTTCCTGACAGAAGTTAAATCTCAAAGGACGAATTATTTCGAGCACGCAAACAAGTTTTTAATCGCCCGGAGTTGAACGTTTTAATGAGAGAATTTAAATGTCTAAGGCAAATTTTATGAAATCGAGGATTTAAATGACAGACATTTTAAAAAGTTGGAAATAAATTTGCTACTCCCACGAATTTTTTCGAGTTGAATTTATTTAAACACTGCGAGATTTTTAAATGGAATTTTAAATCAAGTCAAGTGATTGTTTTTTCTCGCGAGTTGTTTAAATCGCCAAGAGTTAACTGGCAGACTAAGAGGAAAATTCGAAATTTGAAGAAGAAGGAATCATTATTAATGGCGACTGCCATAATAACCGGCTGACGACTAGCCCACTACTGCGCTTGAACTAGAAGATTCCGAACGAAGATAGTGGGAAATTGATGAAGGTGCTAAAAATAGCCCCAGCACTACTAGCAGGATTCTCCGAGAAGAGTTATTTAAACAATCTCTTCTCTCATTTCTCCTCACATTATTTCGAAGTTGAAGTTGCTGAAGAGGTTCTGGAGAGATTAAAATATTTTCCAAGTGGCTGAGGAGAGAAATTCTGTGAGAGTTTATTTTATTTCGGAGTGTTGAGTTGCTGAAAGTACGAAGTGCTGGAGAAAATCTTCATTTGCCGAGACTCTTTCTTTCGAAAAGCTGAAAGTGTGTTGCTGCGACTTCGAAGTTGAAGGTTGAAGTTATTTTCCGGAGTTGCTGGAGAATTTAATTCTCAAAGAGCCGAAAGTGGAGTTGCTGCGAAGTTTAAACGTTGAGAAGTTGAAGAGGTTGAAATTTCATATTGCTGGCAACTCTTTATTCCTCTAACTGCTGAAGTTGACAAAGTGAAGTCAAGGTTCGAACAATTTGTGCTAGAGAAATTAGCTACATTGCTGAAAGTTATTAGCTTGCTGCGTTTTTTCTTCACCAGTCAGAAGTGCAGTTGCTGAGAGTTGTCTCTAAACTCAGAGATTTTTATGCAGTACGAGGTTTGGAGTTAGAAATTTATGCTGAGAAATTTTATTTTCAAAGCTAACTCCGTATTCGCAGCCATCTCGGGAATTGTTTTATTTTAAAAAATCTGCAGTCTAGCTTATTCTTCTATTTTATTTTGCAGATGGCTGGCGCAAAGGATGTTGCAGGAACAAGCAGAGCCGCAGGCAGAGCTGCAAACACTGAAGCAGGCAAGGCTGGCTCATCTCGACAGGCAATGATTAAGAGGCTCGCTAAGCCATTTCTCCCAAAGTCGGCAATAGTTTCAAAGTTGGCAGGATTGAATGACACCAACCTTGGTTCATTTAATCTGAATGCACTCAAATCGAGGATGTTCGGGCTAGGGGGCCATCAACCATCCGTCACGGCACATAATATAATGAAGAGTGGAATCTACGCAGCTGCTAGTTTTCCGCCAGCAATTCAGTGTCCGGAGCTAATTATGGAGTGCGCCAATCACTACAAGCCAGAACGTAGGACGGTCGTCTCTCCGGATGGTAAACTGCTCGCCAACTTCACACCCGATGCCATCGGAGAAGCATTTGGGATTCCAACTGCCGAGGAGATGTTATACAGGACAAACAAGAGGGCAGATAAGATGTACTCTTCCTCTTTCGAAAGAGTCACTGCAGTCACCAACAGAGTTTGGATGCAGAAGCCGAGGCCACCCCGCACTAAGCTCCCAAAGCAGATAATTGCCGAGGACGTGAAACAAGAATACTGTGATTTGATAATGATGTTGGGCCGGGTGAATGGGAGTGCACAGGCTTACATTTTCGAGCCTTGGATGTTCTACTTCATCGAGATCATCTTGGAAGGAAAGGAGTGTGTCGATTGGGCTAGGATGATTAGCAACCACATCGATGAGCAATTCAGGAGCTTGAAGCTGACGAAGACTTTCTACATGAGCTCATATGTGATTTACATGTTGGCCAGAATGACTAAGTACAGAGGGATTTCGTACAAAGAGCCAATCGGCTGTGCCCCTGGTCAATTCAAAATTCATGAAGCCTGCACACAGCTACATTTGGTTAACATTGCCAACTATAAACGGGCAAATGATGCATTCACAATGCACATCGCGAGGACGCTTCAGCAAAGGACGCAGCAGAGAATATCTAAAGAAGCACAGACATTGATTGAGGAATATGGGTATTGGCTCATCCAATTCCCGAAATTCACATATATTAAGCTGCAAGGGTTCACTTCGTATCCGTATCGGTTACCACGATACCCCACTGATCACATAGTAATGCTTGAGATATCTAGGCAATTGATTGCCTACGATAAGATTCAGAAAAGGAAAAAGAAGGGTGGGCTTGATTTCCCTATCACCATGGGAAATTCCATTGAAGTGTGTCCCTCTTTGCAAGCGGCCCGAGAGGCAGAGGATGAGCTGCAATCTTATCATTTGTCATATCACACAGGCAGGCAGGATTTCGATCCTTACGGGAACATCCGGATGGTACAGAACGTTGAATACCGGCACAGAGCTCATCTGGAGGACTTTTGGGAAAATGCAGTGGATGAGGCTGAGATAAGAAGAAGGATGTTTTCCAGACTTACTCTCAAGTTGATTAGAGAATGTGAGATTATTCCAATTCCCGATCAGGTGGAGGAGGATGTCAACGTCATGCAACCCGACTATGGGTCAGTTAGGGATACTCCTGTCCCACCACCTGATTGGTTCGAGCCAGAGATCATGGACTTGGACACTCTTTCTATCCCGGTGATGACTTTTACCAGGACTTGGGTCGACAGACATGTATGCAGACTTAAGAGCAAGTCGATCGCCCTTACTTACGGCTTGATGGGTGACCCAAGGCCGTTATCGGTAAAAAGAGGGAAACAAATTGCTCAGACATCGAGGGCACAAGTGGAAGTGCCAACCCAGCCGATACCGTTGAGGATAGAACAAGCATCACCCGTGCACTCACAAACTCAATCTTCGAGTTTAAGAGTGGTTTCATTATTTGCCGATCAGAGGGCAGGATTGGAGGAAGAGCGGGGACTTGAGGAGGTAGATCAGCCCAACGCCCGGGAATCAGCTAGTGTCAGTCTATCCAGGGGCGGCCAACAGGAGGAGGAAGAGGAAACAATGGCCGACACCCATTTTCAGCGGATGTTGGACACGACTTTGGAAGAAGAAGAAAACACAGAACAGGGGACCCAAGGGTCGGGAGATACCCAGCTTATAGAGGAGGATGAGCCTGAGCAAACCAGTGCAAGAAGAGAGGAAGTGCACGAGATGGAGGCAACAGAAGAACAGCCCCTTGTCATTTGTAATCCATAGCAGACAGTGCCTGATTGGCTTTCCGACAGAATGAGGAGAGAACCCGAGGATGACACGGATCCAGCCATTGAGATGGAAGAGTTCCTCAGGAGGATCAGTGCGCCACCAGAGAAGAAAAGGGCCCGAAAGGTTTCAAAGATCTCGACCGACGAGTCAGGCTCTCGCACGCTTCAGGTGGCTATTCCGAGGGAAGATTGTGATCGAACCGAGGAGAGGCCTGAAAATTACGTGATCACCACAGTAGAGTTGGGTCGTCCTACGGGAGCCCAAGTTATCGAGGAATTCGATAACTCCTATCAGGCATTGAAGGATCAGTTGCTCCGCACGGAGGGGAAGTATAAGAAATTGAAGAAAGAGCACAAAACCTTGATAGGATATATGCAGAATCTAGCACGTCCAGGTGAACCAGCAGACCCGGCAGTGGAACGTCCATCGGAGCTTCCGAATGAGTCAGTTGTTGCCTTAGAGGATTTGAAGAAAATGGAAGCGGAGGCGGACAAGTGGGTTAGCCGTGTTCATGCTGAGACAGGGAAATTCATGGAGGACCTTGCCGATGCTTATCGACAGGCCTCAAATATTTTGGCACGAATGGATATAGTAGATCAGGCCTGGGGTGATACTCGCATCTATCAAACGAAGACTGTACTTCGTTTGGGGGCTTTGATGCATGTACCTCTAGAAACCTTAGTGGATGGGGGTGTAATTCAGAGAGGTGATAGGTACGATTTCACCAGTTGGTACTCCTCGGTGGTCACGGGCCGTGGATTTCACGACGCAGCAAGGGCAGATTCAGCTAAAGTGAAGAAGGCAATGGGCAACATCTTAAGGGGAGTCCTCAATACATTAGAAGCCATATTTGCTAGAAAGTCGGTCCCAGAGGAGATAACTGCTGATGGTTTGAAGGGTAGACTGCCTCCATTCTTCTCAGCTGCGAAGTCACTTGTCCTGGATGACTTTGAGAATGTCTCCACGTTCTCTAGTATAATTCAGCATACCCAGGACGCCTTGGTGACATGGAGGAAATCTTACACCAGATACGGACAGACGGTAGCAGTCTTGGAGTTTCAGCTCAACCATATTCCACCGATCTCTACACAGGAGGTTGAAGCAGTATTGGCCTGGTTGATCGAGTTTGCTATCCGGGAGAAGGCCAGTGGGAACGCGCTGCTTGATGAGGATCTTCTTGATGATGGTAGTGGGCATTAATTGCTCATTATGATTCCTGCAGGGGAGTGGAGAATATTCTGTGCATTCATTGCCCACTCCTCTCTGTGGCGGTTTTTAGGGCAGAAACCCTAATCAGGACATAGGTGGCTCGATCTGAGCCCTTCATTGTAATTTGATCTGAACCGTCCACTGAATTGGGCTTATTATAAAAGGGGCATCCCCCCTCATTTGTAATCAATTAGAATTAGAATTAGAATCAGAGATAGATCAGAGCTAGAGAGTATTGGAGATAGAAGTTAGAAGTAGAGCTTAGAAGTTAGTTTAGATTGAGGAGGAAAGGAAGTTTTCCCATTGAGGACTTTGTAAGAAGTTGTTGTGAACACTCTCATAATATAAAGATTTATCATTGTTTGGTGGTTCTATCTTCTATTGTGAGTAGCTAGCAAGGCTTGTTCGTCTTTCCAATTCAAGGTAGATAGAGTAAAATAGATTTTATTTCATGCAAGTAGTTGTTAGCTGTGGAGTGTGGCGTTGTGATTTGAGCAAGTCTTCTCGTCCATACCACTAGCGGACTTGCTGATGGTAAGTTCGCCTTGCGTGGTCAACTGGAGTATCAGCACTTAACTTCGATTATGGTTCATGTGTTTGTATGCGTCGTGTTGACGGTATGAACGTGTTGTGTCATAGTTTGAACATTTTCTCATCCTTTGAAGATTGCACCAACTTTGTCGGAGTTGTTCGAAAGGAGACAAAGCAAAGTTTGGTTTGAAGATTGTTTAAGTCGATCCTCGTCCTCCACCCTTTAGAAGTAGATTTGTAGAATCCCTATCCCTATCCCCTTTAAATTCTGCATTTTCCGAGTCAGTTTAGATACCAGAACCATATTGCCAAATCATTCATGTCCTAATTGCTTCACAAAGTCGAACAACTACGTAAGTCCCCTTGAAATAACCAGCAAAACACATCAACCAACTGAGTCTATTCGCGATAAAAGGAACCTTGGAGTCGAACACATGAACTTTCAAGCAATCTTAGCATGTGGGACACTTTGATCAAGAGAGAATAGAGTGACCGTTGGGCAACTTTATTCTGTGCTGGCGCTGTCACAAAAGGCACGTCAACACATCTCTTAGAGCACAGGATTAGCCTATTATGCGACCCTCGTAGGCTGATGGGATGGATAGAGGGTCTTGTTGGAGCTTGGCTTGGCTTCATTTGGCAGTATTTTGATCAGTTGGCTTTCGTTCGGGCTCATTCGGACACCATTTGCTTGAGTTGCTATTTTTAGCAGTATCTGACACTCAGCGAGGCACCCCTGTTATTTTTAGCAGTACAGTTTGGTCTTGCGCAGAATCACTCCATTATTTGCCAGCTTCAGACGGTTCATGAATCGGATATATTTTGAGGGAGATATTAATATTTAATTAATTTAATTAAATATTAATTATTGGAGCTTATATTATAAAGTTATAATATTTTAAATATTATAACTTAACGGGGGTTTTGCTGAAGGGGTCGCCCATCATTGAAGGGGGCCATTTTTAATTATAATTTATAATTAAAAATTGAGATTGAAACTATTGAAATATTAAAAGGGAAAAGTTCGAAATTATTTAAATGATACCTAATTGAGAAAAGTCGAGCTCTTAAAGAATATAAGGGTTTCATCGAAATTCGAGCCATTATCATTGAGTATTGAAATTTGATTAAGTCTTCAACCAGAGCACGGAAGCCAAGGGTTTCAGTCTCAGAGCATTGGGGAACGAGCCATCTCCAGTGAAAGCAATTCAGAGGTTGTGAAATATCATCCAATTTATTGCCAGGCAAAAGATTTCTTCATTCAGAAGAAATTACAAAGCATTCACAGAGGTTTATATCTTCAGGTTTTCAGTGAGAGTTTTATCCAGAGGAGTTCTCCACAGTAAGGCGCCTATTTTGCTTGAATCTGGAAATTCTTAGAAGGGCCGTACTATTTTCATTTATTGCTGTTGTGTACCAGGCCATACCTTTTTGTACCAGGCCGTACCACCATTAAAGAGGGCATATTTTCTCCTTGAAGCAAATTGCCTACCTTTGGTTCAGTCTGTCACTGCCAACTTGGGCGCCTATACTCTTGGCATCATTGAGGGTCACTAGACGGAGGGAGAAAGGTGTATTGATTGCAGCCGTACCAGTTCAAGACCAATTTCTTATTGCAGCAAATCAGGTTTTCATCAAATAAAATATTGCCTTTTAATTTGCTTGTACTTGGATCTTCATTGTAATCATCTCAGAAGAATAATAAATAGTCTGGCATCCATATTCTCAATAGATTCTATAGTTTACAGAGTTGAATGATTTTTATTGAATTTATTATCATTTCTTTGCAAAATCGCATTATCTCTTTTATGCTCAAAAATCACAAAAAAACCAAAACTTCAGAAAACAAACAAAAATAGTCAGATTCAGAGACAGGGGAAACAAGGGGTTCCTACATTTGTCAACTTATCCACCACAACATAGATGCAATCTCTCCCTTGCACCTTTGGCAACCCTGTGATGAAATCCACCACAATACTTTTCCATTTCTGATTGGGAATAGGTAGGGGTTGCAACAACCCAACTGAAAAAGTATGCTCATTCTTGTTCATCTGGAAAGTTTTTCACTCCCTTATGTAGCGTAAGCCTTCATCTTTCAATGCCAAATGCACTTAGGAACTTGTTATCCCTATCACTGACAATGTTTCGTGGCAACCTATGCAAACAAAACACTTCTCTGAAGAACAACTCAGCTACTTGAGCTACTGTAAATGAGTCAGTGATGGCAAAGAAATGAGAGAACTTTGTCAACCTATCCACCACAACATAGATGCAATCTCTCCCTTGCACCTTTGGCAACCCTGTGATGAAATCCATCACAATACTTTCCCATTTCTGATTGGGAATAGGTAGGGGTTGCAACAACCCAACTGAAAAAGTATGCTCATTCTTGTTCATTTGACAAGTTTGTCACTCCCTTGTGTAGTGTAAGCCTTCATCTTTCAATGCCAAAATGCACTTAAGAACTTCTTGTCCCTATCACTGACAATGTTCCGTGGCAACCCATGCAAACAAAACATTTCTCTGAAGAACAACTCAGCTACTTGAGCTGCTGTAAATGAGCCAGTGATGGCAAAGAAATGAGAGAACTTTGTCAACCTATCCACCACAACATAGATGCAATCTCTCCCTTGCACCTTTGGCAACCCTGTGATGAAATCCATCACAGTACTTTCCCATTTCTGATTGGGAATAGGTAGGGGTTGCAACAACCCAACTGAAAAAGTATGCTCATTCTTGTTCATCTGGCAAGTTTGTCACTCCCTTATCTAGCGTAAGGCTTCATCTTTCAGCCCTTTCCATGAAATTTTTTCACGGATCTACTTGTAAGTCTTAAAATACCCTTGATAACCAGCAAGGGGAATGTCATGAAAAGACTGCAAAATCTTCTTCTTGAGCTTAGATTCAAGTACCAAGAAGATTCTACCTTTATACTGTATCAATCCATCAACCAACTGATACCTTTCATCTTGCAAATGACCCTCAACAATGTTGGTTGCAAACTGATTTTTGGCATAATTAGCAACAATTTGCTCCTTCCAATCAGCAATAAGCTTAACCAAAGAATTCAAGTGAGGCCTTCGGGAAAGAGCATCAACCACTATGTTGTTTTTTCCTTTGATGTACTCAATGTCAAAGTCATAATCTTGAATCTTACACACCTACTTCTGCTGCTTTTCATTCAAGTCCTTTTGATGCATGAAGTGCTTGAGCCTGTTATGATCAGTCTTTACCACAAACTTGCTCCCAACCAAGTACTGTTTGAACTTGGCTAATGCATGCATGATTGCAAGCATCTCTTTATCATAAATTGAATATGTTCTTTCAACTCCTCTTAGTTTTTTGCTCTTAAAGATAATAGGGTGTTTGTCTTGCATAAGAACAGCCCCAACTCCTTCACCTTAAGCATCACACTGCAATATAAATGGCTTGGTGAAGTCGGGTAGAGCCAACATTGGACAAGAGCTCATGATTTGCTTGAACTTGTCAAACACCACTTTTGCCTTATCTGACGATAAGAAAGCTCCCTTCTTGGTAAGATCAGTGAGGGGGGCTTCCATCTGAGAATACCCTTTCACAAACCTTTTGTAGAAGCCACACAACCCCAAAAACCCCTTCAAATATGACACATTCTTTGGAGGTGGCCAATCTAGGATTGCTTTGATCTTTTCTGGATCAACTCTAACACCCTTAGAGCTAATAATGTGACCAAGATAGAGCAGCTCCATCATCCCAAATTCACATTTGGACTATTACAAGAGACGGTTAGGAAAACATATCACCCAATATCTCATTTAAATATGATGCTGGTCTAAAAAAGAGAAGCCACGACCCTTGTGTAATTTGGCTGCTAGAACTCACACATAGGTATCCAAGAAACTGACGCCTCTTCCTTTGAACATATATGCCACATAGACCACTTGTTGTGACCTTTTCACACATCACCCCATTCAAGATGGGGACCCCTAATTTTTGCTCCATTCTGGTCTTTTGGCTTTGGTTCTCTCTCTCTCTGGTCGTTCTGTTTTTCCAGGGATGTCCCATCATTTGACCTAAGTTGGAAAGTTAGCTAAGTCTGTGAAATTAGGTTTTTTTTTCCTTTCTTCAAGCTTGTTTGAGGTCAAATAAGGTTATCAAAGTAAAATCTGAGCGTGGCAGTACAATCAAAAGGCTCAAGGTAGGATCCCACTGAATTTTTGCTGAAATCTGACAACTTACTATTTTTAGTAAGTACCTAATATGAGGCCTTTTCCTCAGAACTCCGGGATTCTGACTGCATCAGCACTTCCAGGTAACTTCAAGGTGCCTGCACGTAAAATTTGAACAAATTTTGGCAACTTGCTATTTTTAGCAATTCAGGCTTCAGGAGCCATTTTTTAGGGTTTGAACGTATGATTTTCCAATGCATGATTGGAGAATATTTATGGGTTTTCCAAGACCTTCATAGTGATATGACATGCATGTCGAGATGATGACTTTCAGCGGTTCAGTCTTCAAAGGCTATTTTTAGGGTTTGCATGCAGATTTTTTCAACGCATGTTAGGATATTCCTTATGGGTTTTGCGAGAGCTTCGCAGTGATATGACTTGCAAACAAAATGGATCATTTTTTAGGGACTTACTATTTTTAGCCAGTGCTCGCATGTTGACCAATTTTCTGGGTTTTTTGAGATCCCTCGAGCATTGTGACATGCAAACTCATCCAACATCGGATTGATCGCTTTCCGGGCATTTACTATTTTTAGCAGGCACACTCCAAGCAGCTCCCTGCACTCCAGTTCAACAAGCAGAACGACACACAACAAAAATCAAGTCGAATGGAAACCGTTCTGGGCACATGCAAGTCAAATTAGGGTTTCCACTGTTATGCCTAAAAATAGGGGGTGAAACACAGAAGTTGTCAAAATGAAGTGCACCATCATAATCAACATCTTCCAAGTTGCCTATTGGAAAAATTTGAGCAAAATTTGGGTACTTACTTTTTTTAGTAAGTCACTTCATGGCTATAAATAGCAGGTCTGTGCCAAAGGAAGGAGTGAACAAGTCACTTAAAGCATCAAGATCATATGGATCAAATTTTAGGTCAAACGAAGCTGCAGAGGTCCATCAATTTTAGGGTTTGCTAAAAATAGCATGAGAGCTAAAAATAGCAGACAAGTGTGGACGACAGGTATAAACAAGGTAGCAAGATCACGGGGGGCATAATCACGTCCAGCTCCAGTGTCAAAACAGATGAAAATGCATGGAAGGGAGTACTTTTCCAAATTTGCTAAAAATAGAATAGCAAGAGGTAGCCAGGGCATTGAAAATTTTCAAGTTGAAGCTGACAGGAGAAGGCATGAAATATGCCCATGTCATGGGAAAGAAGGTGCTAAGTGTAAAAACTTCCTTCACACCACCTCATATGCGCCCAGGCAAAGATGGAGCTGATAAATTTTCAAAGTCATGAGAAATTCCTTGAGACCCCTCTAAATGTGCCTAAGGTATGAGAGGATGTTGATGAAAAATGCCAAGTATAAAAATTCCTCCTCATAGGGTGAAATGCGCGCAAGCTTGATTGAAATTTCTCCCCTTTGGATGAAATGCGCCCTCAAAATCCTTCACACTATGCTAAATGCGCCAAGGAAGGGAAGGCAAAAGGGATAAATTTTCTAAGTGGCGGATTTCCTTCACACCACATGAAATGTGCCTAAGAGTGGAAGTTGACATAGTGAAATGCGCCCACAATTTCCTCTTGCATACCTCAAATGCTCCCACAAGGTATGAAGAAGTTGGCAAAATATTCTAAGTGGTGGAAATTACTTCACCACCCCTCAAATGCGCTCTCAAGTGGGAGTCCACATGCTCAAATGCGCCCTCAAAGCTGAAAATGGAAGTGGCATAGGTCAAATGCGCTCAAGTTTGATTGGAAGTTCCTTCACACTAGATGAAATGCGCCCACAAATTCCTCTAGCATCCATGTTCCTACATGACACATGAAACGCGCCCAAGCAAGATGTTAAAATATTTCTGAGTGTTGGCGGATTTCCTTCACACCACCTCATATGCGCCCTTAGGTGGAAGTTAACACATGGAAATGCACCCTTGTCTTTGTGGAGAATTTGATAAAAGAAGTCTAGGCGTGGAAATGCCTAAGGGATTAAAATGGAAACATGATAGGTGAAATGCGTCCTTCAAGGGTAAGATTAGCAAAATTTAATTTTTTTCTAAGGTGTTTTCTAAGGCAAAATGTGAAATACGCCTAAGGAGGGTGGTATTGATAAATTTTCTAGAGGCAAGATCAAATGCGCCTGGGAACAGGGGGGAATTCTTTAGGAAAATCGGGGAAGATGCCAAGGTAGGAAAAATGGAGGCTACAAGTAAGAAATGCACCCAAAATAAAAATGCAATGAACCTTAGCTAATTTTATTATTTTTCAAAATAATAAAAATTAAACGTACCCCTTCGTCCAGATACACATGAAAGCGATGAGTTCTGAAGGGGAATTTTCTTCTGGGTATTGGACATTTCCCACTAGGAGATGATTTAGACTTGTTCCATACCTCACTCGTGTTGTTTTGACAAAGATCTTTGCCCGACACTTGTTTTAATGAATTTCCTAAGCGAAATTAAAATTCCTCTTAAGGCAGATTGAGATGAATGTTTTTGAGAAGTGAACTGGATAACTGGAATAATTTTGCTAGAGCAAGCATGAAATCAAATGCCTTAGCCAGTTGAAA
Organism: Sequoiadendron giganteum; assembly: GCA_007115665.2. Lineage (NCBI taxonomy): Eukaryota > Viridiplantae > Streptophyta > Pinopsida > Cupressales > Cupressaceae > Sequoiadendron > Sequoiadendron giganteum. The sequence continues at coordinate 10,545,961 of VCHN02000014.1, forward strand.
TGAAATTGTTCACGGAGGATACTGGATCTAATATTTTAAAAATTTAAACATAATGAAGCAGGCCTGTGCAGGAGTGATGAATTTTCCAAAAGTTCTAGAAGTCAAATATTCTGATGCTCTGAGTGACAACTGTTACGACTGGCAGAGGAGGGAAAATGGAAATTCAAAAGTTTGCTAAGTTTAGCCTCTTCCAAAATTCGACTTGGCTATAAGACTTCTAAGTCTTTTCATATTTCTCACCAATTACTGAATGTTGAGAAGTTCTAAGTTGATTAAAAAGACGAAGTTGCAAAGAAGAATTTCTCAGAGTGCTGAAGTGCGAACTTGTGAGAAAACTTCTTAGTTGTTGAGAGGTTCTAAGTAGAGTTGCTGAAAGTGCGAAGTTCAGGGGAAACTTCTCAAGTTGCTGAAAGTTCGAATTTGAGAAGAAAGAAAGTGAGTTGCTGAAAGTACGAATTTGCAAAGGTGAAGTTCTAAAAGTGCGAATTTAAAGAGTGAAGTGCGAATTTAAGAGAAGTTTCAAGTTGCTGAAAGTAAATTGCTGTGAACAAATCATTCCAAGTGAAAGGCATTGGGGTTTGCAGCTGGAAATGTCAAAGGGCTGCAGCCTTTTTATTTTCGAAAATCTGTTGGCACCCTCAAAAAGTTATTGTTTTATAAAATCTTATTTTCTAATGACTCTCTTGTATTTTGCAGAATGGTTGAAACAAGCAGAAGAGCTGTAGGAAGAGGAAATCATGCTGAGTCCAGCAGAGCGAGCACATCAAGGCAGGTAGTGATAAAAAAGTTGAGCAAATCTTTCCTGCCAGAGTCAAAGTTTTCTTCGAAATTGGACAAGTTAAGTGACAAAAACCTTGGCTCACTCAACTTGGAGACTTTCAGAAGGCGAATAATGGGAACTGGAGGCCATCATCGGTCAGTCACTTCACACAACATTGTTAGAAGTGGACTTTATGCAGCTGTTGGTTTTCCACCAGCAATCCGATGCCCAGAGCTGATTATGGAATGTGCAAATTGCTACAACACGGACCAGAGGACTATCATTTCACCGGATGGCAAGTTGTTGGCCAACCTTACGCCAGAAGCAATTGGGGAGGCATTTGGAATTCCAGTCCATGAGAAGATGATTTACAAAACGAGAGAGGGCTGAGAGAATGTACTCATCCACATTTGACCGATGTGCTGACTTGATAAATTCCCGGTGGATGAACAAACCTAAGCCAACTCGCACGAAGTTGCCGAAGCAGATAATTTCAGAGGACTTGAGGTAGGAATTTTGCGGGTTAATAATGATGCTAAGCAGAGTCGGAGGGTGCCCCCAAGCGTTCATTTTTGAACCTTGGATGTTCTATTATATCAACCTGGTGCTGGAGGGCAAGGAGTACGTAGACTGGGCATTGATGATCAGTGATAATTTACATGAGTAACTCCGAAGTCTAAGGAGGATGAAAAAATTTTACATGAGCTCCTATATTGTCTACATGTTGGCCCGAATGACAAAATATAGAGGGATTTCGTATAAGGAACCGATTGGGTGTGGCTCTCAGCAGTTTAAAATATATGAGGCTTGTCCGCAGTTACATTTGACAAGCACATCCAATTACAAGAGGGTCAATGATGCCTTCACAATGCATATAACGAGGACTTTGCAGCAAAGGACTCATCATAGAATATCCAAAGAAGCACAAGAGCTGATTGAAAAATTCGAATGTTGGTTTATCTAGTTTCCGAAGTTTACCTATATTAGGCTGCAAGGATTCTCCTCTTACCCATATAGATTGCCCCGGTATCCCACGAACAGGATTGTGATGTTGGAGATATTTAGGCAACTCATTGCCTATGATAAGATTCAAAAGAAGAAGAAGAAGAGTGGACTTGGATTCCCTATTACCATGGGGAATTCTGATGAAATTTGTCCATCACTATAGGCAGCAAGGGAAGCAGAAAATGAACTCCAGTTCTTCCACCTTTCCTACCATACTAGTAGACATCACTGTGATCCCCACAGGAATATCAGATGGATATTGTCCGAGGAGTTCAGGCATAAGGCACAGATTGAGGACTTTTGGGCAAGTGCAGTGGATGAGGTTGAGGTTACGAGGAGGATGTTTTCACGGATACCGTTGGGGATGATTAGGGTATGCGAGATTGCCCCAATGCTAGACCAGATTGAGGAGGATATAAATGTGATACAGGCTGATTATGAAACAGTGAGGGATACGCCACTCCCACTCCCAGATTGGTCCGAGCCAAAGATCACAGACTTGGATACACTTTGCATCCCAGTCTTGACATTCACACGGAGTTGGGTGGAGAGGCGTGTAAACCGACTTAAAGGCAGATTGATCCCCCTTAGTTACAATTTCATGGGAGATCACAGATCACTGACTGTTAGGCAGGGAAGGCAGGTTGCTCAAGCTCCAAAGCCACGAGGAAAAGAACCAGTCCGGCCTGAACCTCAAAGAATTGAAGAATCCACACATACACCTTCACAAGTACATTCTCTGAGTATGTAGGAAGTTTCACTGTTTGCTGATAAAAGAGAAAAATTGAATGAAGAATAGGTATTGCGAGAGGCAGTTCAGCCACCCCGTAGAGAGTGAATGGGCCAAAGCATCAACATGCCTAGAGAGGAAAATCAGCAGGAGACAGAGGAAGGAACGGCCACTAATACTCAATTTCAGCATGAGATTGAGGCGGCTCTTGAGGATGATGCTACTTTAGATCAGGAGGCCCAAAGCTCTAGAGATACCGAGCCTATAGAGGGTGATGAGCCTCGTTAGCACGAGGGCATAGAAGAAGTTCATGAGGTAGAGGCCAGAATTGAGCAGCCCTTCGTTATTTCAGACTTATGGCAGGAGGTGACAGAATGGCTAAGGGATAGGATGAGACATGATCCCGTTGATGAGATTGATCCAGCTGCTGAGATGGAAGAATTGTTGAGTAGGATTAGTGCACCTCCAACGAAGAAGAAGGCCAAAAAGTTCTCTAAAATTTCAACAGATGAGGATGACTCTTGGACGTTGCACGTAGCTATGCCTAGGATAGAATGTGATCGAGATGAGGCTATTCCGGAGAATTATGTGATCATGACTATGGAACTTGGCCGTTGTACTGGAGCACAGGTGGTTGAGGAGTGCGACAATTCATATCAGGCACTCAAGGACAGATTGTTCCGTATCGAGGGAAAATACAAAAGATTGAAGGTAGAGCACATAACATTGATTGGCTATGTACAACACTTGTCCTGTCCTTGTGGGCAAGAAAATCCGGCGATTGAGCTCCCAGTCGAATTTTCCAGAGAGTCAATCAGTGGCTTAGAAGATTTGAAAAGAATGGCACAAGAGGCAGATAAGTGGGTTGCCAATGTCCGTGTTGAGACAAAAAAGTTTATGGAGGGTCTTGCACATGCCTATCGACAAGCCTCCGACATTATGGCAAGAATGGAGGCAGTTAACCATGCTTGGGGTGAGGCTCGTATCTATCAAATGAGAGTTGTTCTTCGCCTACGAGCTTTGATGCACACACCTCTACAGGCTTTGGTTGAAGGAGGCGTGATTCAAGAAGGTGATAGATATGACTTCGTCGACTGGTACTCTTCAGTGGTCACGGGCCGAGGATTCTATGATGCATCATATGTAGATTCGGTCAGAGTTAGAAAGGCCATGACAAATATTTTTGATGGAGTCCTCAATACGATAGAGGCTATCTTTGCCATAAGGCTGACTTCTGAGGAGGTAACTATAGATGGTTTGAAGAGTAGATTGGCACCATTCTTTTTTGAGGTGAAGGCCTTTGTCCGAGATGATTTCGAGAACACCTCCACGTTCTCCAGCATTATTCAAAATACCTAGGATGCTCTAGTTGCCTGGAAGAAATCTTGTGCCTGGCATGGGCAAACAATTGTAGTGTTGGAATTTCAGTTGGATCATATCCCTCCCATTTCAGATCAGGAAGTTGAGGTTGTGTTGACCAGGTTCATCGAGTTTGCAGCTAGGGAAAAACAGAAAAGAAATGCCCTTCTGGATGATGAGCTTCTGGAAGGGGATGATGTGCATTGATTGCAGATAGTGGTTCCTATAGAGGAGTGGAGAATCTCCGGTGCATTCATTCCCCCACTCCTCTCAGTGGCGGTTTTTAGGGCTAAAACCCTAATCAGGGCATATGTGGCTCAATCTGAGCCTTCCATTGTATTTGAATTTGAGCCGTCCACTAGACTGGGCTTGATATAAAAGGGGCATCCCCCCTCATTTCTAAGATATCAGAGTTAGACAAAATCAGAGATAGAGTTGAGCTAGAGAGTGGAGAAGGCATTTAGTGAGTAGTTAGAAGTTAGCTTAGATTGAAGAGGAAAGAAAACTTTCCCTTTGAAAGTTTTGTAAACAGTTGTTGTGAACACTTTTCATAATACAAAGAGTTTCATTGCTTGGTGATTTCTTCTTTTGTTATGAGTAGCTAGCAAGGCCTTTTCATCTTTCCAATTCGAAGTAGATAGAGTAAAGTAGATTTTATTTCATGCAAGTAGTTGTTAGTTGTGGAATGTGGTGCTTGATTTGAGCAAGTCTTCTTTCATCCATACCACTAGCGGGCTCGCTGATGATGAGTTTGCCTTGCGTGGTCCACTGGAGTATTGGCACTTAACTTCGATTGTGATTCATATGTCCATATGCATCGTTGTGATGGTATGTGCATGTTGAGTCATAATTTGAACACCTTTCTCATCCTTTGAAGATTGCACCGATTTTGTAGAAGTTGTCCGAAGGGAGGCAAAGCAAAGTCTGGTTCGAAGCTTGCTGAAGTTGATCCTTGCATTCCACCTTTAGAAGTAGACAATAGAATCCCTACCCTTATTCCTTTTAAATTCAGCATTTTCCCGGTTAATCTAGGAATCAGAGCATCATCGTCAAATCATTCGCGTCTTAACTGCTTCACAAGTTGAACAATTGCGTAAGTCCCCTTGGAATACCCAACATATTCACATCAAACCAACTGAGGCTATCCCCTTGCATAAGGATCCTTGGAGTTGAACGCATGATCTTTCACGCAATCTTAGCATGTGGGACACTTTGATCAAGAGAGGATAGAGTATCCGTTGGAAGCTTTATTCTGTGTTGGTGTGGTCATAAAACACTCGCCAACACCAGCTTTAGACCCCTTAAAGATTACGACAAAATGTTAATAAGCTACGATGAGATATGAAGCATGAACCACCAGGAAAACCCACGAACCTACTCCTCGCGTCTACAATCTGTTGAGTATCAAACGTGCTAGAATTAAGTACAAACCTCTAAGGAGAGGCAGCAATATGGAATAGTCTCAAGTCAGTCCAAGAAAGCCACACGGCATCTCCTCAGCACATTATAATGCCATCGATATCACCCAACAATAGTATTTGGATGTTTTGCGATGAGAAACCATGTCTTAGCTTTCATATAAATGTTTAGCAACAATATATTAATATATCTCCTTGAGGTCGACCAACTCACACAAGGAATTTTGAATAGGATTTCCTTAATAACACTTATGCTATAATCAATTAGCACCTATATGAAAAGTGTATGTAGTAGCATTGAACTAGATATATCGAAACTTTGCAAATTTGTCTCCGAAGGAGATGCACAAATTTGGAACAACCTTTATCATGAAAATGAGAGAAACCTGTATGATTTCTCCTGCTATCAGCTAGGGAGGAATCTTTCACCACCGAACTGATATACCCGTAGGAATTCCCACCTATGGTTTTGGACTCCGAAGAGCTCCACCAAAATACCCAATTAAATAATGAATTAGCCTAATCCCAAATGAACTCTCGTAGCTCTTTTTATTTTCATTCAAGGAAACTTTCGGAAACCTTTTCGAATTTCCCGCCAAAACATTAAACACCTTTTAATAAAGTGACATTGTAAAATACCTTTTAAATACTTCCTTAGTGTCACTTTATAGTAATGCAATAATCTAATTATTTAATATTACCTTTTTAAATGTACTTTTTTTCAGGCAATATCAAATAATAAAATTAATGTCTATTTGGCGAGCCGGAAAATAAGGACATTGATGTTGACGATGACTATGAGCCAACTAGTAAGGATGGGAGTGCTAGTGCCATTGGCACTATTTGTGGTTCTTCTAATTTACCACTATCTACATCATCTATTATGGTGGTGATGATATTTTTGAAGACCCATATGATTTTTGAACAATGATGGTTGATTGTTGATACTTGACATTATTATTTTTTAACTTTCATATATAGCATGACATTCGAGTTTGACTAATATTTGACTATTAATATGGTGGTTGTGTTTATTATATAATATAAGATGTTGTGTGGTGTATTTTGAATTTAATTACTGCTGCAATATGTATATATTTCTGATTTTTATATGTTTTTGTATGGATGAACCCAACTTCAAATTTTTTTTTGTTTGAACCCGCGAACCAAACTCTCACACCCAAACACAAACCAATACCAAGACCGGTAGCTTAGGGGAACATGTTAGGGTTGATGAATTAACAAATATTTAGGTCCTTCCTGTTGTGACCCTTTCACACATCACCCCATCCAAGATGGGGACCCCCTAATTTGTGCTCCATTCTGGTCTTTTGGCTTTGGTTCTCTCTCTCTGATCTTTTGTCCTTCCGGGGATGTCCCGTTTTTTGACCTAGATTGAAATGATTGCCAAGTCTACGAAATTAGGGTTTCCATCCTTTAGGCTTGTTTCAGGTCAAATTGAGTTATCAAGGTGAAATCTAAGAAGAGCAGTGCAATCAAGAAGCTCAAGGCAGGATCCCACTGAAATCCTACTGAAATCTGACAACTTACTATTTTTAGTAAGTACCTAATTTGAGGTCTTTTCCTCAAGATTTCGGGATTCTAATTACTACAGCACATTCAGGCAGCTTCAGAGCACCCACACGTGAAATTTGAACAGATTCAGACAATTGGCTATTTTTAGCAGTTCAACCTTTGGAGGCCATTTTCAAAATTTTAACGTACGATTCTCCAATGCATGATTGCAGAATGGATCTGGGTTTTGCAAGACCTTCGCAACGGTATAACATGCAAACCGAGATGATGACTTTCAGAGTTCAGCCTTCAGAGGCTATTTTTAGGGTTTGCATGCAGTGATTTTCAGTGCATGTCCGGATATTCCATGTGGGTTTTGCGAGAGCTTCGCAGTGGTATGACATGCAAACGGAATGAGTCAGTTTTAAGTGACTTACTATTTTTAGCCGGTGCCGGAACGTTGACCAGTTTTTTGGGTTTTTTGAGATCCCACGGGCACTGTGACATGCAAACTCATCCGACGTCCGATGGACCACTTTCCCGACACTTACTATAAATAGCAGCTTCATCCCAACGGCTACCTAGCACTTCATTCCAGCAAGCAAAGTGGCAAACAGTGGAAATCAAGGCCATTAGGAGCAGTCGGGAGCGCAGGCAAGTCAAATTAGGGTTCACATGCTATGTCTAAAAATAGATGGAACGAAGTACAGAGATGTCAAAGCGAAGCACGCCACCGGGATCAGCATCCTTCAGGCTACCTACTGACAAAATTTGAGCACGATCTGAATACTTACTATTTTTAGTAAGTCATCTCATGGCTATAAATAGCAGGTCTGTGCCTAGGGCAGGTATGAACAGATCACTTACAGCATCAGGAGTAGGTGAAGTGAATTTCAGAGCAAACAGAGATACAGAAATCGATCAATTTTAGGGTTTGCTAAAAATAGCAAATGGCTAAAAATAGTATGTACTGTGCCAAATAAGGTATGAACAAGGTGACAAAAGTCAGTGGAGGCACAGCCACACCTGCTCCAACTCAGAACGAGATGAGATGCAATGAAACCCTAATTTCTCCGAGTTTACTAAAAATAGAAAGCCAAGGCATGGCTAGGGCATTGAAAATGTATAAGTGATGACTGGCATAGAAACCCATGAAATACACTTGAGGTATGGAGAAAATGTTCTAAGTGTAGAATTTCCTTCACACATCCTAAACTGCGCCTTCAAAGATAAAATGGAAGCAACATAGTTGAAACATGCCTAAGGAAGGTGAAGAGCCACTAGATATGGGCGGAATTCCTTCTAACACCCTCAAATGCGCCCAAACATGGAAGTTGCATAGGCTAAATGTGCCCAAGGGAGATGAAAAGTCACTAGGTGGTAGCTCTTTCCATTGCAAAGTTGAAATGCGCCCAAGACATGACGTCTACATGCTCAAATGCGCTTAAGGAAGGTGAAGAGTCATGGAAGGCATGGGAAATTCCTCCCTCCCAAGGCAAATGCACCCACAAGTTCCCCTTCCCTATGGCAAATGCGCCCAAGATAAAAGGATAACAAGGTAACAAGGTAAAAAGTGAAACGTTGAGAAGTGAAAGAAGAAGCGCCAAGGTAAAGAAGTTTCCCCAACCATGTGAAATACGGTTGGAAATGGAAGTTGCCTAGTCAAAATGCGCCCAAGGGAGGTGAAGGGTCACCATGGGCGTGGAAAATTCCTCCTCACACCCTTATTTGCGCTCAAGTTGGAAGTTGCCTATGGCAAATGCGCCCAAGGTTGGAAATGTCATGTGTGGTATGCGCCCAAGGTGTTTTCCTCCTCCACATGCTAAATGCGCCAAAGGTAAAGGTAATGCTAGGGGTGGCGTGATTTTTAAAAAAGGCTAGGGGTCAAATGTTTTTCCTACTCACCATGTGAGATGCGCCCAAGTGAGTTGAACTTGGAAATGAAAATTGCTAAGTATGAGAAAGGAAGTCTAGGCGTGGAATTGCCTAAGGAATGGAATGGAAGCATGGCATGCTAAATGCGCCCTTCAAAGGGTAAGATGATAAAATTTAAATTTTAAAATAAATTCCTAAGGCATTTTCTAAAGAGAAAATGAAAAAACGCCCACAGGTAATGCTAAAATTTCCAGAGTAAAAAAGTCTTCAGAGAGAAAATTCTTCAGAGGGAAAATCAAAGAATAATGCCGAGGTAGAGAAACTTGAGATTGCAAGAGTGGATTCTGAAAAGAATTTTCTTTTGGGTATTGAACGTTTGCAATCCAGAGATGATTCAAACTTACTCCATGCCTCGCTCATATCGTTTCGGTGGATATTTTGCCCAGTACCTATTTTGATAAAATTCCTAAGGCAAATTTAAAGAATTTCTCTAAGGCAAACAAATAAAATGAATAAGAAGTATTTCGCTAGAAGTTTGAACTGAATATTTTTGCCAAAGTGAAGGTGAGATTAAATGACTTAGCCAAACAATTTGAAATTGTCCAAGGAGTGAGTGATTTAATATTTTGAAGAATCAAATGCGATGAGGCAGGCCTGTGCAGAGATGATGAATTCATAATTCTAGAAGTTTGAGATTCCGATGACTCAGATGACAAGTGTTACGACTGGAAAAGAGAGGGAAAGTGGAATTCAAAAAAAATGCTAAGTATAGCGTCTGCTGGAATTCGACCTGGCTATAATATTCTGAGTCCTCTTCATTCTCCTCACAAGTTGCTGAATATAGAGCATTTGGTGAAGCTGAAATACGAGTTTGCAGAGAAGTAAAATATTCTCAAGCTGCTGGAGGAGTTCGAATTTGTGAAGTGTGAAGTTGCTGAAATACGTTTTTTCTGAAGAAGTCTCAAGTTGCTGAAGAGGTGCGAACTTCCTAGTTTCCAGTGGCTGAAAGTGAAAGGTATGATTTAGCTTGCTGAGACTGCAGTTGCTGAGAGGTGCGAATTTGAGAAGAGAGGTTTTGACATTGCTAAGACTGCAGTTGCTGAGAAGTACGAATTTAGGAGAAACTTCACAAGCTTGCTGAAAATGCATTTAGGAGAAGCAAACGAGTTGCTGAAAGTATATTTTAGAGGAGAAGTACGAGTTTGAAGAAGTTTCATAATTGGTGCAAGTACACAAATTTCGTAGTTGAAGTGAGAACATTGAAACGAACAAGACAGTTGAGGTTTGCAGTTGGAAATGGCAAAAGTGTTGCAGCCTTTTTGTTTGAAAATCTGCTGACACCCTCAACAGTGATTATTTATTATTTTAAAATCTTGCTTTCTAACTGTCTTGCCTTTTCGCAGAATGGCTGAATCAAGCAGAAGAGCTGTAGACAGGAACAACCACACTGAATCCAGACAAGCAGTGATCAAGAAATTAAGCAAGTCCTTCCTGCCAGAGTCAAAATTCTCATCAAAGTTGGGCAAGCTGGTAGACACAAATTTAGGCTCATTCAACCTGGAGGCATTCAGAAGGAGGATAATGGGGATTGGAGGCCATCACCCATCAGTGACATCACATAGTATTGTCAGGAGTGGATTGTATGCCGCTTTCCGCTAGCTATCCGATGTCCAGAGCTCATCATGGAATGCGCCCACCACTACAACACAGAACAGAGAACGATCACTTTGCCAGATGGCAAGATATTGGCCAACCTGACACCTGAAGCAATCGGGGAGGCGTTTGGGATTCCAGTGCATGAGAAGATGATCTACAAGACAAAAGAAAGGGCTGAAAAAATGTATTCATCCACAACGGACCGATGTGCTGATTTGATAAACACCAGGTGGATGATCAAGCCCAAGCCAACTTGTACAAAACTACCCGAACAGATAACCTCAGAGGGCTTGAGACAAGAGTTTGGTGATCTCATTATGATGCTGAGCAGAGTTGGAGGGTGCCCCCAAGCGTTCATCTTCGAACCTTGGATGTTCTACTATGTCAACTTGGTACTAGAGGGCAAAGATCACATGGACTAGGCACTATTGATCAGTGACTGCATTCATGAACAGCTACATGGCGTGAGGAGAACGAAAATGTTTTATATGAGCTCTTACCTTGTCTATATGTTGGCTCGCATGACAAAGTATAGAGGGATCTCCTACAAAGAACCAATTGGATGTGGTTCCCATCAGTTTAAAATACATGAGGCTTGTCCACAATTGTATTTGACAAGCACAACTAACTACAAAACGGTCAATGATGCCTTCACGATGCATATCACGAGGACCTTGCAGCAAAGAACCCATCACAGAATATCCAGGGAAGCACAGGAAATGATCGAGAAATTCGGATGTTGGTTTATCCAATTTTCAAAGTTCACATACATAAGGCTGCAAGGATTCTCTTCCTATCCTTATAGATTGCCTCGGTATCCCACCAACAGGATACTGATGCTGGAAGTATCTAGGCAACTTAATGCGTATGATAAGATCCAAAAGAAGAAGAAGAAAGGTGGACTCGGATTCCCAATTACCATGGGGAATTCAGACGAAATTTGCCCATCGCTGCAAGCAGCTAGGGAGGCAGAGAATGAGCTCCAATTCTTCCATCTTTCCTACCATACCAGCAGGCATCATTACGATCCCCACAGGAACATCAGATGGATATTATCAGAAGAGTTTAGGCACAAGGCACAAATCAAAGACTTTTGGGCTAGTGCAGTGGATGAGATCGAGGTTAGGAAAAGAATGTTCTCTCGGATACCGTTGGTGATGTTTAGAGAGTGCGAGATTGTCCCAGTATCGGATCAGATTGAAGAAGGCATAAACGTAGTACAGGCTGACTACGAAACAGTGAGAGATACGCCTCTACCACTCCTAGATTGGTCGGAGCCGTAGATCACCAACTTGGATACACTCTGTATCCCGGTCTTAGCATTTACACGACGTTGGGTAGAGAGGCATGTCAGCTGACTTAAGGGACGATCAATTCCCCTTACGTATAATTTGATGGGAGATCACAGATCACCAACAGTTAGGCAGAGAAGGCAGGTGGATCAAACTCCAGAGCCGAGAGGAAAAGAGTCAGTTCGACCTGAGCCTTTGGTGGTTGGGGAGTCCTTGCATACACCATCTCGGACACATTCTCCGAGTATGTAGGAGGTATCACTATTTGCTGATCAGAGGGAGAGATTGGATGTAGAGCAGACAGTGCAAGTGGCAAGTCAGCCACCTCGCAGAGAATCAGTGGGCCAGAGCATCAACATGCCCCAAGAAGATAATCAGCAAGAAAATCAACAAGAGACAGATGAGGGGACGGCCACGGATACTCAATTTCAGCAGGAGATTGAGGCAACTCTTGATGATGACGCTACATCCGATCAGGATGCCCAGAGCTCAGGAGACACTGAGCATAATTGATAATGATGAGCCTCGTCGAAGCGAAGGCAGAAATGAAGTTCATGAGGTAGAGGCTGAGGTGGAGCGGCCTTATATTATATCGGACACACGACAGGAGGTGCCAGAATGGCTAAGGGATAGAATGAGGCGTGATCCTGTGGATGAGACCGATCCCGCAGCTGAGATGGAGGAATTATTACAGAGGATCAACACACCTCCAGCAAAGAAAAAGGCTAGAAAGTTCTCCAAAATATCCACAGATGAGGATGGGTCTCGAACTTTACATGTGGCAGTGCCTCGGGTAGAGTGTGATCAGGATGAGGCCGTTCCCGAAAATTATGTTGTTACAACTATGGAACTTGGCCGCCCTACTGGAGCACAAGTAGTAAAGGAGTGCGATAATTCCTATGGAGCACTCAAGGATAGATTGTCCTATATTGAGGGCAAATACAAGAAAATGAAGGTAGAGCACAAGACAATGATTGGCTACGTGTAGCACTTGTCCCGTCCTCACATTAGAGGCAATCTTTGCCATGAGGTTGACTTTTGAAGAGGTAACTGCAGATGGATTGAAGAGCATATTGACGCCATTCTTTTATGAGGTGAAGACCTTCACGTAGGATGATTTCGAGAACACTGCTACGTTCTCCAGTATCATACAGAACACCCAGGACACCCTTGTTGCTTGGAAGAAATCATGTGCCCGGCATGGGCAAACAGTTACAGTTTTAGAATTTCAGTTGGATCACATTCCTCCCATTTCGGACCAGGAAGTTGAGGCAGTATTGGCCAAGTTCATCAGATTTGCTGTCAACGAGAAGGAGAAAGGAAACGCCCTTCTGGACGATGACCTTCTGGAGGGAGACGACGTGCATTGATGGCGGTTAGTGGTTCATTGATGAGGAGTGGAGGGCGCATTCATTGCCCCACTCCTCTCAGTGGCGGTTTTTAGGGCTGGAACCCTAATCAGCGCTTAGGTGGCTCGATCTGAGCCTTCCATTGTATTTCGATCTGAGTCGTGCACTGGACTGGGCTAGATATAAAAGGGGTATCCCCCCTCATTTGTAAAATAGTTAGAAGATATCAGAGTTAGACAGAAATCAGAGATAGAGTTGAGCTAGATAGAAGTTAAAGTAGAGCTAGGAGTTAGCTTAGTTGGAAAGGAAAGAAAGACTTTCCCTTTGAAAGTTTTTGTAAAAGATTGTTGTGTAAGACTCTCATAATATAAGGATTTCATTGATTGGTGACTTCATTTTGTGTTGTGGGCAGTTGTCGAGATCTTTTCGTCTTTCCAATTTGAATAGAGTAGAGTAAAGTAGATTTTGTTTTCATGCAAGTAGCGTTAATTGTGGAATGTGACGTTGGTTTGAGCATATCTTCCCGTATCCATACCACTAGCGGACTTGCTGACGGTAAGTCTGCCCCTGCGTGGTCAACTGGAATCTCAGCAGTTAACTTCGATTGTGATTAGTGTGCCCACTTGCTTCGTTGTGAAGGGGTGCGCATGGTGAATCTCAATTTGAACATCTTATCCATCCTTTGAAGATTGGACTAGCTTTATCAGAGTTGTCCGAAGGGGAGACGAAACAAAGTTCGGTTTGAAGATTGTTAAAGCTAGTCCTTACATTCCACCCTTAGAGATAGATAGTAGAATTCCTACCCCTACCTCCTTTAAATTCAGTATTTCCCGGTCCGTTCAAATACCAGAGCATCATAGCCAAAACCTTTCATCTGCTTGGCAAATAAAATCGAACAATTACGTAAGTCCCCTTGGAATACCCAGCATATTCACATCAACCAACTGAGTCTATTCGTGATAAAAGGAACCTTGGAGTTGAACGCATGAACTTTCACGCAATCTTAGCATGCGGAACACTTTGATCAAGAGAGAATAGAGTGACCGTTGGACATTTTATTCTGTGTTGGGGTTGTCATAAAACACACATCAACAGAATTGGCGCTAGAAGGAGGGCTACTATTTTTATAAGCCAAGCAAAAGGAATTATAAAAAGTATAATGTACCTAGATGGCGCTACCTCATAGAGAAGTATTTCTGGTGTTGCAGCCAAATTTGGGATTCAACGACAACCAAGAAGACATCCTTTCAGGATTGAACAATCTCGCGTGGAAGAGAAAGAAGAGTGCAGCTGAGTACATGAGAACAAGCTTCGTGTTGGAAGAAGAAGAAGTGAAAGCTATCAAGATCCAAGTTGCTATTTAAAGAGACTGGTTAAATCAAAGACAACCACTCGCTCCCGTGCGGCACCAATAAAAGAAGCAGCTTCATCTTGGATCGCATCAGTTCATTCTCGCCGGATAAGTTGAAAAGAATTTTGAGGTCCGCACCCAGTTCATCCAAGGAACTTATAGAGCTACCTACCAGAACGAGGAAGAAGAAAGGTACTCGATCAGACGGAGAGGCTCCCTCGAGTGAAGAGATTATATCAAGCGAAGAAGCTCAATCAAGTGAGCAAGCAGTAAGTGGCGAAGAGGTTTCCAGTTTATTCAAAACTCCGCCTAGCATTTCAAGGTTCGCCGAACAGGGACCAGCACGAGATACCACGCCAGTAGCAATCCGGCAGCAACCAATTCAAGTTACGCCAGTTGTTGTTGTGCAGCAAATAGCTCCAGCAACTGTATACTGACGAAGGCAAGCAATGGCTCAGCCTGTTGCAAATGGTGCTACTTGGTTGGTCACCAACCCATCTCCGCTGGAGTTCGCCGACTATCACGACATGCCAAAGAATCCAGAGAGTTTTTGATGCCAAAGAATCCAGAGAGTTTTTGCTCCAAGTTCCACGTCCACGACGTAAACTGCACTGCGGAGGATCACATTAAAATGTTTGAGGACCACCTACGCAATAAACAGATTGCATATGTAGATGTGGCATGCAGGTTGTTCCCCTATTCTTTGGGGGAAGAAGCCCATTATTGGTTCATACATTTACCAGTCGGTTCAATCAGAACATGGGAGCAGATGAAGACGGCCTTCATCAGAAAGTTTGGTATTCCCATCACTCCCGCGGAGTTGTTGAGATAGTTTGTAGAAGTAAGAAGGCAAGAAAAAGAGCCCATTCATGTGTTTAACAATAGATCTCAAAAGGCTCTCACAAGATTACGAACTCCTTACACCATCACAAATGCTAGAGAAAACTACTACGCAGCGCTGGATCCATTAACTGCAATGTTTGTGAGAGAAGCTCACCCCGCTCCAGCAAATATGAACTTAGCTTATGCTAAGGCAATTGAAGTAAGTCAAAACATGGGACAAAATATGACTGGTCCCTCACTATATACTAGCCTGAGTTCTACAAATAGCCAAATACAAACTTGGAATCAGCAAATTCCAGCATTAAATCCAGTTCCACAACTAGCTTACCAGGCAGCTGCCCCATCAAATCAGTTGGTTCTCCATCCTGGAGCACCTACGTCTCAAGCACCGGCAGCACACCCTGTTTATCTGCAGAACATGGTACCACCGATAGACTCAGGAAGAAAGAGATGAAATAAAAGAGTTGGTGGAACAAGTGAAGAAGTTGTCAACTGAGGTGACATACCTCAGAAATCAGAACAATCAGATACAATCCATGCAACGAAATAATCAAGCACACCAAGGTGCTAATCGAGGATATCAAAACAATCCTCCAAATCACCATCAGGATACCCATCAAGGGTACAGTCATGAGAACAATCATGGGTATAGAAACAATAATCAAGGATTCCAGAAGAAATCTTGGAATATGGGGCCCAACAATGGAGGTGTCCCTACACCACTAGATAACCTGCCACCTCCTGAGAACCAACTGACAGACAGAGTATATTTGGTAGAAGCCGCCTTGTCGAGATGGTGTAGATTACACAATACTAGTTAGCATTCTAAGCTTCAATGCCATGAGTTTCAAGTCGCCGTTGACATCTTCAGAGGAGAAGTAAAGAACACAGAACCAGCAGAGAATCCTCCAGTCACGGGGTATGAAATAGTTCCAGCACCCCGATATGATCAGGCCTTGATCTTAGAAGACTTCAAGTTCCCGCCTGAATTCCAAAGTTACAGACCGCCATCAGTTAATCAGAAGTTCCTGCCAGCTTCGGCAAATGGTCCTGTGGGTACGCCAGACACTCAAGCGCCTTCAGAGGCCCATGCTACATACGCATCACCAGATGAACCCCTAAGCAGAGACGGCTACAGTTTCCCGCCTCTTAACAACAGCGTCTTGGTGGAGGGAATCATTGAAGTACAGGCTCTCCAGACAACTGGAAGTGGGCCTCCTAAAGTGTATCAGAGAAGTTATCCCCGACATGAGTTGTTGACCTCGTCAACGCCACCAAACAACTTTTCGACACCACCACATCCCAATGCGAGTAACGTGCCGGTTATGGTAAAAGACTCCCCGGAGTATAGACAACAGGGTCCCACACAAGCAAGATCAAGTGGACCGCAAGCGCCTCAACAGCCTGTTCACCAGATTGAACAGAGACAAAAGGGGGATTCTCCTAGAGAGGACATAAAGAAGATGAGCTCCTGCGTGTTGGAAGAGTTCAAGAAGATAAAAGTAAGTTTGCCACTTTATGAATTGATGAAAGTTTAGGAAGTGAGAGAAACTCTCCTAGGGGCATTGACTGAAAACCCTTCCACGAGAAATACGTCACAAGAGGCACCCAATGTGCCAAGGAATCCCCAGATTCTCGTGCAGCCCCGTCCTACACATAACACAAACATAGTGCAAAATGTGCCCCAAACATCCTATAATTCTTGGGAGGCACAAGAACAGCCCTAGAACTTTGAGGGCATGGTTTTAATATCTTCAGGAACTCCTGGAAAAGCCGAGGCTGAGAGAGGTTCTCAACCTGATGAGACCACAAAGATTAAGCAGAGTACGAGGAATGAGATTCAAAATCGACAAGTTCAACCAGATAAAAGGGATGAAAAGCGAAATGATGTAGCGGATGAAAGAAGAAAACCAGTAGTCTTCTATCAGGGGAAAGATGAACCAGCCCCATTCTTAGTTTCGGTCAGAATATTCGAAAAAATGCTACACAACTGTTTGATTGATTCAGGAGCTTCAAGCAACGTCATGCCTTTAAAGGTATGCGAAAGGTTGGGTCTAATCCTACTCCACACTAACAAGAAAGTAACCTAGCTAGACAAAACAAAAGTTCCCGTTGTTGGAGAACTAAATGACATTTACATGCAGTTAGCAACGGATCCTAGGATCCAGATTCGCATTGATATCTCTGTGGTAGATATACCGGATGGATATGGCATGTTGCTCAGCAGAGATTGGTCCCAAAGATTGAACTGGTACATTGCCACCGACTTCTCTCACATGTGGTTGCCTTGGAGAGGGATTCCCAATCAAATAAGGGTGGAGAGCACACCATGGCTCAGGTTGATGATCACCAAATATGGTGATAACAATGAGGTCTTGTTTACAGAAACTGATCTGGGCTCTTACAAGCCAGTCAAGCAAGAGGTCCTCATGCTGCAAAGTATGATTAAGAAAACACCCCTGGAAAGCACACCCTCCTCTACAGAAGTATTGATTGAAGATGACTCAGGCGAGAGCGAAGGGATGTTTGAAAATTTTACAAATTTTGTGCTGTAAAATGTCAAGCAAAGAATAGAGTCAAGGAAGGATGCCTCCATCAGTAGTATGCTAATGCCTAATTGGTGTAGGATCCATGAGGCATTCCATCCGGAGTTTACATGTGCCATGTGCCATGTGCAAAATGGCCATAGAACAAGTTTCAAAGAGAGTTCCACAAGTCTCTCTGGTAGAAGAACTGGAAGAAGTAAATGAGAGAAGAGACTCCTTGGTGAAGGAGTGGATAGAAAGTGAGAAGATCGAGCCAAACCATTCAGACAAAGGCAAAGGCCGGTGAACCCGCTGCTAGAACCATTGATATATCAGGAGGTAAGGAAGCTCCTTTCGGCCAGAATCATTTTCCCAGTAAGGCACTCGACGTGGGTCGCCAATCTAGTACCCGTTAGGAAGAAGAATGGAGAGATAAGGTTGTGTTGACTTTCGCAACCTAAACAGAGCGTCTGAGAAAGATAATTATCCCTTGCCCTCACTAGATGAAGTGTTGCAAATTGTGAATGGTTCCCAAATGATGTTGTTGTGACCTTTTTCACACATCACCCCATCCAAGACGGGGACCCCCTAAATTTTGCTCCATTCTGGTCTTTTGGCTTTGCGTCTCTCTCTCTCTCTGGTCCCTCCGGGGATGTCCCGTCGTTTGACCCAGGTTGAAATATTGTTCAAGTCTGTGGAATTAGGGTTTTCATCCTTCAGGCTTATTTAAGGTCAAACTGAGTTATAAAATTGAAATCCAGGCTTGGTACAGCAGTCAGAAAGCTTCCAGCGGGGTCCCGTTAAATTTTCACTGTATTCCGGCAACTTGCTATTTTTAGTAAGTATTCAATTTGGGGCTATTTTGTCGAAATTTTGGAATTCTGTCAGTTCCACCACCTTTAGGTAACCTCAAGCTGCTTGCACATAAATTTTGACCCAGATCGGACAACTTGCTATTTTTAGCAGTTCAGGCTTTAGGAGCCATTTTCAGGGGTGAAATGTATGATTCCTCATTGCATGTCCGGAGATTACTTCTGGGTTCCTCGAAACCTTCGCAACGATATAACATGCAAACCGAGACGATCACTTTTAGAGTTCAGCCTTCGGAGGCTATTTTTAGGGTTTGCATGCAGAGTTCTTCAACGCATGTCCGGATATTCCTTCTGGGTTTTTCGAGAGCTACGCAACAGTGTGACATGCAAGCGGAGAAGATCAAATTTCGAGGACTTACTATTTTTAGCCGGTACATGCATGCAGACCAGTTTTCTGGGTTTTTCTAGGTTTCTTGAGATCCCACAGGCAATATGACATGCAAAATCATCCGGCGGTGGATGAGTCACTTTTCAGGCAGTTTCTATTTTTAGCAGGTGCATTCTGGCAACCGCCTAACACTCCAGTTCAGCAAGTAGAACAACATGCAGAAGGAACGAGGACAAACGGAGACCGTTCGGGATACATGCAAGTCAAATTAGGGTTTCCACTTTTATAGGGGGTGAAATCCAAAAATAGTCAAGATAGAGTACCCCACCCATGTCAGCACACTTCAAGGCACTTGCTGGCAAAATTTGAGCAGAATCGGAGAACTTACTATTTTTAGTAAGTCAGGGCACGGCTATAAATAGCGGGTCTGCACCCGAGGTTGGCATCAGAGCGACACTCAAGTTCTCAGGATCAGGTGTGCCACACGGAGGTACCAAAGTCAGAAAGTCAAGAACTTACTATAAATAGCAGGTGGCTATAAATAGCAGGCTGACACGTGGGACTAGCGAAGCGGGTTCACAAGGCAAAGAAGATCAGATGGTGAAATTTTCGTGCCACACGGAGCTACTGAAGTCGGAAAATCAAGGACTTACTATAAATAGCAGGTCAAGGCAGAGGACTGGCAAAACAGATTCACAAGGCAAAGAGGGTCGTATGGCGAAATTTTCAGGCAAAGCGGAGCTATATGGGTCGAAAATCAAGGGACTTTCTAAAAATAGCCTGACTTACCCAAAATAGACGGTGAAGATGAAGGCAGGCAGAGATATGAAAAAGTTTCTAAGTGTTCAAATGGAAGTTGCCCCTGGAAAATGCGCACTCAAGCAAAAGTCTAAGTGTGTGAAAATTGTCTAAGGCAAAAAACGAAAGCTCACCCCATGAAATGCGCCCTCAAGTCAAAGCTTGCATGTGAAAAATGCCCAAGTCACAAAAATAAAAGTAAGCTAGTTAAAATGCGCCCTCATCTTGAAGCTCCTCCATCAAAATGCGCCCAAGGAGGATGTGGCCTAGTAGAAAAAGCGGCTAAGGCATAAAACAAAAGCATGGGGTCTCATTTGCGCCCTCACATGGAAGCTCCTCCCTCATATGCGCCCAAGGTTCTTGGAGCCTAAAAAACGCCTAAGTGTGAGAAAATAAAAGCTTGCCTATGGAAATGCGCCCTCAAGAAGGAGAAAAGGGTAAAAAAGCGGCTAAGGCATGGAAATGAAGGTATAAGGTGTAAAATGCGCCCAAGCTCCTCCCTCATTTGCGCCCAGGGTAAAGTGAAAACCCTCAAAAATATTCTAAGGCGTAAAATGGAAGTTCAAAGACAAAATGCGCCCAGCCAAGGTGAATTTATAAAAATATTCTAAGGCAAAAACGGGAGTAGCCATGTTAAAATGCGCCCAAGCCTAGATGATGCTAAGAAGAAGAACGCCTAAGGTAGAAGGAAATAGAACTTGCAGGGGTGAAATGCGCCCTCAAGGTGAGGAGGTCTTAAAATTTTCTAAGGCGTAAAATCAAAGTTCATGTATGAAAATGCGCCCTCAAGTGTGTGAGAAAGCGGCTAAGGCATGGAAATGAAAGCTTGCCTATGTATTTGCGCCCAAGGAGGATGTGGCCTAGTGGAAAAACGCCTAAGGCAAAAACAAAAGCTTCAAGGTCAAAATGCGCCCCCAGTCAAAAGGAGGAATAGAGGTCTGGAAATATTCTAAGGCACGAAAATAAAAGTTGCCTAGTGGAAATGCGCCCTCAAGGTAAGTGGTGATGGAAAATGCTTCCTAAGGCGTGGAAATTTAAAGCTTGCCTAGTTAAAATATACGCCTAAAGGGGATGAAAATTTAAATTTTCTACTAAGTGTGTGAAGTGGAGAAATTCCTAAGGCATGAGAATTTGAAAATTTGAATAAACGGAAAGAGTGGGTGAGCATGAAAATTTTCCAAACATTTAAACGGGGTTGACGACTTGATAAAATATTTTCTAAGTGAAAATCAAATGAACCCGTTTAAAATGCACCCATGAGTTAACAAAGTTTAAAAATTAATTTCCTAAGGGAAATTTTAATATTTTCAGAAGGGATTCGTTTTGCCTAGATTATTTTCTTGACGGAAATTAAATCTCAAAGGATGAATTATTTCGAGCAGGCAAGTGATTTTAAATCACCCGGAGTTGAATATTTTAAAGAGAGAATTTAAAATGTCTAAGGCAAATTTTATGAAATCGAGGATTTAAATGACAGACATTTTAAAAGTTGGAAATAAATTTACAACTCCCACGAATTTTCGAGTTGGATTCAATTAAACACTGCGAGATTTTAAAGTAGGATTTTAAACCGAATCAAGTGATTTTTCTCGCAAGTTGTTTAAATCACCAAGAGTTTACCGGCAGACTAGAAGGAAAATTCGAAGTTTTACAAGGAAGGAATCATTATTAATGGCAACTGCCATAATGACTGACTGACGACTAGCCCACTACTGCGCTTGAATTAGAAGATTTCGAACGAAAAGAGTGGAGAATTGATGAAGGTGCTAAAAATAGCCCCAGCCTTACTTGGCAGGATTCTTCGAGAAGAATTATTTAAACAGTCTCTTCTCTCATTTCTCCTCACATTTTTCGAAGTTGAAGTTGCTGAAGAAGTTCTTGAGAGATTGAAATATTTTTGAAGTTGTTGAGGAGAGAAATTCCTTGAGAGTTTATTTCAGAGTGTTGAGTTGCTGAAAGGGGGAAGTGCTGGAGATTTTTATTTTTATTTTTCTGCCAAGACTCTTTCTTTCGAAAAGTTGAGAATGTGTTGCTGCAATTTCGAAGTTGAAGGTTGAAGTTGATTTCCGGAGTTGCTGGAAGATTTATCTTTTGAAGTTGCTGCAAAGCATTGAGTTGCAGAAGTTTATTGTGTGCCTAAGGGTTTACTTCGAAGTTGCTGAATATTGAAGTTGCATGAAAATTGAAGCTTGTTGCAAATTTTATTTATTCGAGCTGCTGAAAGTTGAAAGTTGCTGAAGTTGACGGAAGTTGGGGCGAAAGATTTAATTTATTCCGTGTTGAGAAAATAGCCACATTGCTGAAAGTTGTTAGTTGGCTGTGATTTTTTTCGCCTGTCAGAAGTGCAGTCGTTAAAAGCTTCTTTATAAGCTCGAAAGTTTTACACAGTACGAGGTTTGGAGTTAGAAAATTATGCTGAAGAATTCTATTTCCAAAAGCTAACTCCACATCCGCAGTCGCCTCGAAGGCTATTTATTTTATTATAAATCTGCAAGCTAACTTATTGTTATTCTATTCTATTTTGCAGATGGCTGGAGCAAAGGATGTTGCTGGAACAAGCAGAGCCGCAGGCAGAGCTGCAAACACCGAAACGGCCAAGGCTAGCTCATCCCGGCAGGCAATGATTAAGAGGCTCGCCAAGTCAGTTCTTCCAAAGTCGGCAATTGTCTCCAAGCTGGCAGGGTTAAGTGACACCAACCTCGGGTCATTTAATCTAAATGCACTCAAGTCTAGGATGTACGGACTGGGAGGCCATCAACCATCAGTCACGGCACATAACATCATGAAGAGTGGTATCTATGCAGCCGCTGGTTTTCCACCAGCAATTCAGTGCCCGGAGCTAATTATGGAGTGTGCAAACCACTACAAGCCGGAGCGTAGAACCATTGTCTCGCCGGATGGCAAATTGCTTGCCAACTTCACGCCAGATGCCATCGGAGAGGCATTTGGGATTCCTACTGCCGAAAAGATGCTGTACAGATCAAAGGAGAGGGCGGATAAAATGTACTCCACCTCCTTCGAGAGGGTTGCTGCGGTCATCAACAGAGTTTGGATGCAAAAGCCAAAGCCACCTCGCACTAGACTCCCAAAGCAGATAATTGCCGAAGATGTAAAACAGGAATACTGCGACTTGATGATGATGCTGAGCCGAGTAAATGGGAGTGCACAAGCCTACTTCTTCGAGCCATGGATGTTCTACTTCATCGAGATCATATTGGAGGGAAAGGAATGCGTTGACTGGGCAAGAATGATCAGTGATAACATAGATGAGTAGTTCAGGAGCCTGAGGGGGAAGAAAACCTTTTACATGAGCTCGTATGTGATATATATGCTGGCAAGAATGACCAAGTATCGAGGGATTACATACAAGGAGCCGATAGGCTGTGCACCTGATCAGTTCAAAATCCATGAGGCCTGCACACAGTTGCATCTAGCTAACCCTGCCAGTTACAAACGGGCTAATGATGCATTCACAATGCACATCACGAGGACCCTTCAGCGGAGAACGCAGCAAAGAGTATCCAAAGAGGCACAAGCATTGATCGAGGAATACGGATATTGGCTCATCCAATTTTCAAAATTCACTTACATTAGGCTGCAGGGGTTCACTTCGTATCCATACCGGCTACCGAGGTACCCCACCGATCACATTATAATGCTGGAAATATCTACGCAGTTGATCGCCTATGATAAGATTCAGAAAAAGAAGAAGGGTGGACTTGACTTTCCTATTGCCATGGGAAATTCCACTGAGGTGTGTCCCTCTTTGCAGGCAGCTCGAGAGGCAGAGGATGAGCTGCAATTCTATCATCTGTCATATCACACAGGCAGACAAAATTTTGATCCGTACAAAAATATCCGAATGATACAGAACGTCGAGTACTGACACAAGGCCCACATTGAAGACTTTTGGGCAAATGCTGTTGATGAGGTTGAGATAAGGAAAAGGATGTTTTCCAGGCTTCCCATCAAATTGATCAGGGAATGTGAGATCATTCCAGTTCCCGACCAGGTGGAAGAGGATGTCAACGTTATGCAACCCGACTATGGTTCAGTTAGGGATACTTGGGTCCCACCACCTAATTGGTCCGAGCCAAAAATCATGGACTTGGACACGCTCTCTATTCCAGTGTTGACTTTCACAAGGGCTTGGGTCGATCGACATGTATGCAGACTTAAGAGCAGATCGATCGCCGTTACTTATAGCTTGATGGGTGACCCAAGGCCGCTATCGGTGAAGAGGGGAAAACAGGTTGCTCAAACACCAGAAGCACAAGTAGAAGTACCAACCCAACCGACACCGTTGAGGATGGAACAAGCATCACCTATGCACTCACAAACTCGGTCTTCGAGTTTGAGAGTGATTTCATTGTTTGCTGATCAGAGGGCAGGATTGGGTGAAGAGCGGGAGCTTGAGGAGGTGGATCAACCCAACATCCGAGAATCAGGTAGTATAAGCGTCAGAGTATCCAGGGCTGGCCAACAAGAAGAAGAAGATGAAACAGTGGCTGACACTCGTTTCCAACAGATGTTGGACATGACATTGGAGGAAGAGGAAAACACAGAACAGGAGACCCAAGGGTCAGGAGATACACAGCTCGTGGAAGATGATGAGCCAGAGCAAAGCAGTGCAAGAAGAGAAGAGGTGCACGAGGTGGAGGCAACAGAAGAACAGCCCCTCGTCGTTTGCAATCCGCAGCAGACGGTGCCGGATTGGCTTTCAGACAGAATGAGAAGAGAA
Organism: Sequoiadendron giganteum; assembly: GCA_007115665.2. Classification (NCBI taxonomy): domain Eukaryota; kingdom Viridiplantae; phylum Streptophyta; class Pinopsida; order Cupressales; family Cupressaceae; genus Sequoiadendron; species Sequoiadendron giganteum. The sequence continues at coordinate 10,570,378 of VCHN02000014.1, forward strand.
CCCGAGGATGATACGGATCCGGCCATCGAGATGGAGGAGTTCCTCAAGAGGATCAGTGCGCCACCGGAAAAGAAGAGGGCCAGGAAGTTTTCAAAGATCTCGACTGATGAGTCAGGCTCTCGCACGCTTCAGGTGGTTGTTCCGAGAGAGGATTGTGATCGAACCGAGGAGAGGCCCGAGAACTATGTGATCACCACCGTGGAGTTGGGTCGTCCTACGGGAGCCCAAATTGTCGAAGAGTTCGATAACTCCTATCAGGCGCTGAAGGATCAGTTGCTCCGCACATAAGGGAAGTATAAGAAATTGAAGAAGGAGCACAAAACCTTGATAGGATATGTGCAGAGTCTAGCACGTCCAGGTGAATCGGCAAACCCAACGGTAGAACGTCCACCAGAGCTTCTGACGGAGTCAGTTGTTGGCTTAGAAGATTTAAAGAAGATGGAAACGGAAGCAAACAAGTGGGTTAGCCATGTTCGTGCTGAGATAGGGAAATTCATGGAGGACCTCGCCAATGCTTATCGGCAGGCCTCAAGTATTTTGGCACGGATTGACATGGTGGATCAGGCCTGGGGCGATACCCGCATCTATCAGACGAAGACTGTACTTTGTTTGGGGGCTTTGATGCATATACCTCTGCAAACTTTGGTGGATGGAGGTGTGATTCAGGATGGTGACAAGTATGATTTCACCAGTTGGTACTCCTCGGTGGTCACAGGCCGTGGATTTCACGATGCAGCCAAGGCAGATTCGGCCAGAGTGAGGAAAGCAATGGGTAACATCTTGGAGGGAGTCCTTAATACATTAGAAGCCATATTTGCTAGAAAGTTGGCCCCAGAGGAAATAACTGCTGATGGCTTGAAGGATAAACTGGCTCCGTTTTTCTCAGCTGCGAGGTCGCTTGTCCTGGATGACTTTGAGAATGTCTCCACTTTCTCCAGTATATTCAGCATACCCAGGACGCCTTAGCGGCATGGACGAAGTCTTACATCCGGCACGGACAGACGGTAGCGGTATTGGAGTTCCAGCTCAACCACATTCCACCGATTTCTGCCCAGGAGGTTGAAGCGTATTGGCCCGGTTGATCGAGTTTGCTATCCGGGAGAAGGCCAGTGGGAACGCGCTGCTTGATGAGGATCTTCTTGATGATGGTAGTGGGCATTAATTGCTCATTATGATTCCTGCAGGGGAGTGGAGAATATTCTGTGCATTCATTGCCCACTCCTCTCTGTGGCGGTTTTTAGGGCAGAAACCCTAATCAGGGCATAGGTGGCTCAATCTGAGCCCTTTATTGTAATCAGATCTCAACCGTCCACTGAATTGGACCTATTATAAAAGGGGCATCCCCCCTCATTTGTAATTATTAGACATTAGATCAAGAATTGAATCAGAGCGAGAGTAGAAGGCATATAGCATTTAGCTTAGAAGTTAGCTTAGATTGAGGAGGAAAGGAAGTTTTCCCATTGAGGACTTTGTAAGAAGTTGTTGTGAACACTCTCATAATATAAAAATTTATCATTGTTTGGTGGTTCTATCTTCTATTGTGAGCAGCTAGCAAGGCTTGTTCGTCTTTCCAATTCAAGTGGATAGAGTAGAATAGACTTTGTTTATGCAAGTAGTTGTTAATTGTGGAGTGTGGCGTTGTGATTTGAGCATATCTTCTTTCATCCATACCACTAGCGGGCTTACTGATGGTAAGTTCGCCTTGCGTGGTCAACTGGAGTATTAGCACTTAACTTCGATTGTGGCTCATATGTTTGTATGTGTCGTAGTGATGGTATGAACATGTTGTGTCATAGTTTGAACACCTTTCTCATCCTTTGAAGATTGCACCAACTTTGTCGGAGTTGTTCGAAAGGAGACAAAGCAAAGTTTGGTTTGAAGATTGTTTAAGTCGATCCTCGTCCTCCATCCTTTAGAAGTAGATTTGTAGAATCCCTATCCCTATCCCCTTTTAATTCAGCATTTTCCGGGTCAGTCCAGATACCAGGGCGATATTTGTCAAATCTTTCATGTCCTAATTGCTTCACATAATCGAACAACTACGTAAGTCCCCTTGGAATAATCCAGCAAAACACATCAACCAACTAAGTCTATTCGCAATGAAAGGAACCTTGGAGTCGAACACATGAACTTTCAAGCAATCTTAGCATGTGGGACACTTTGATCAAGAGAGAATAGAGTGACCGTTGGACAACTTTATTCTGTGTTGATGTCGTCATAAAAAAACACGTCAACAGATGTCTTTCTTGGACGGTTATTCAGGATACAACCAAGTGATGGTTGAAGAAGCAAATAGATTAAAAACAACTTTCACCACCAAGTGGGGGACTTTTGCATACAGAAGAATGCCTTTTGGCTTAATCAACGCTGGGGCCACATTCCAGCGGGCCATGGACATCGCTTTCCGGGATTTAGTCGGAAAATGCATTATTATATACATGGACAACCTGATCGTGTTTTCCAAGAAAAAAGATCATGTTGAAGACTTGAGGAAGATCTTCCAAAGGTGCAGAAGGTTTGGCATTTCTCTCAATTCCAAGAAATGCGTGTTCGGAGTCACTGAAGGGAAATTGTTGGGACATGTCCTTTCAAAACAGGGCATATCAATTGACCCCGACCGCATCGAAGCGATTTCAAAGATCGGCATGCCAGGGAGTCAGAAAGAATTGAGGTCTTTCTTTGGAAAGATTAATTTTGTGAGAAAGTTTATAACTAGGTTTGTGGAGATCATCAGACCACTAAATGAGATGTTAAAGAAGGATGCAAAGATAGAATGGACCCCTCAAACGAAGAAGGCATTCGAGGAAATCAAACAGGCAATAGTGGATGCTCCGGTACTAGTCAATCCGGACTACTCAAAACCATTCTACCTGTACTCTTTTGCTTCAGAGCACACTTGTGCAGCAGTATTGACCCAGAGGATAGAGGAAAAGGATGAACATCCAATTGCTTTTATGAGTACACCATTAAAAGAAGCAGAATTAAGGTACGCCAATGTAGAAAAGCAAGCTTATGCTCTAGTAAAAATGGCTAAGAAATTCAGGCACTGCATCCTAAGGAGCAAAGTCTATGCAATAGTTCCAGATGCCACAGTGAAGACATTACTGATGCAGAATGAATTAGGAGAAAGAAGAGGCAAGTGGGTCGCCACTTTGCAAGAATATGATATGGAAATACAGCCTATGAAATTAGTTTGAGGACAAGCATTGGCACAAACAATTGCAATGGCAGGACCTGGATTAATACAACAAACTTACGTGTTACAAGAAGTGTCACTGGGGGAATGGTACGATGACACTGTTTACTATTTGTTGAATCACAGATGCCCTTCGCATTTGAATCCAGTGCAGAGAAGAGCTTTAAGAATGAAAAGCCAGAGATTCGTGCTGCAAGGATCAATACTGTATAGAAGAAATCACGAGGGGATTTATCTAAGATGTGTAGGGAAAAGAGAAGCTAGACAGCTAATGGAACACTTCCATGGGAAATTTGGAACAAGTCACGGAGGTGGTTTGGCCACAACACACCAGATTTCAAGAGCGGGATATTATTGGCCTACGCTCTTTAAAGATGCCTATGAACATGTGAAGACTTGCCATATCTGCCAGACAACCGCATGCAGAGAAAAGAATCCAGCTATGCCCTTATAGCCAGTAATTGAGGTCAGGCCATTTGCAAAATGGGGATTGGATTTCATTGGAATGATTAATCCACCTTCCTCGGCACAACACAAGTACATACTAACAGCCATAGATTATTGCACCAAATGGACAGAGGCTCAAGCTCTCAAGCTTTTCACAACAGATGTGGTTATTAAGTTCCTCGAAGAAAATATTATTACAAGGTTTGGATGTCCACACGCTTTGGTGTGCGACAATGGCCCTGCCTTTTCATCATTAAAGTTTTCAAACTGGGCGTTTGAGTATGGGATTGCATTAAAGTTCTCATCTAACTACTACCCGCAGGGGAATGGACTTGCAGAGTCCACAAATAAGAATTTGCTGAATGCTATCAAGAAACTGTTGGATAAGAACCCCAAGGACTGGCACACATAGCTGAGGTTTGCCTTATGGGCAGATAGGACTAGAACAAAGAGTTCTTTGGGAGCATCCCCTTATCACTTGGTATATGGGCAAGACCCAGACTTCCCAGTTCAGCTAAGGATTCCAACTCTTCAGTTTATTCAGGAGTATCTGGAAGGAGAAGACATAGTTCAAGTCAGGTTGTCCCAATTGATCCATTTGGAGGAGAAAAGAGATGAAGCATTGGAAAATTTGGCCAAGCATCAAGGAGTCGTGAAAAGGTGGTTCGACAAATAGGCCAAGATCAAGGCCTTCAGGATTTCAGACTTAGTTTTATGTTGGGATAAGGCCCATGAAAGAAAAGGTGATCACGACAAGTTCGATAAATTATGGCTGGGCCCATATCAGATTTCTGAGATCCTAGGAGATAATGCATTCAGATTGAAAGCATTAACAGGGGAGGATATCCCATTGCCAGTCAATGGGCGGTTCCTCAAGCATTATTTCCAAGTGTAGGCTCCCTCCTGGGTCCTACTTTGTACATAGTTAGGTTAGGTTGTTTTGTTTCCCGCTTTCCCTTTTGGTTTTGGTTTTGGTTTGTTACCCTTTGGGTTTTTGGTTTTGGTGTTTCTTCCCTTGAGTTGTCCGCTCAAGTGGTTTTGGTTTGGGTTTGGAATGGGCATGAATTTTGCGTTTCCCGTTACGTATGGGGTGATGATGTTTATACACAGTTTGGTCTAATGCCATGGGATTTTTATGAATTTGTGCAAATGATATAACACCAAGGTTGTTTTCCTCTTATCATCATCCGGTCTCGTACAAACTCGACTCGGAAGGTTAATCAATTATTGTGTCTTAACACGAGTCTGAGATCATAGTGTCCTATCTACTCAACAAGCTACTTTGAGTCATTTTGGTTTCTTGGGAGAGGTTACGGCAAGTGAAAATTTTACATCTTGCTTTAGCGCCACTGCAATTCTCAAACCCATTGGTAGCTTCATTGCTTGCCAACCAATTATGGAATTGATAGAAAATCAAGAAAGAAAGAAAAGTGCTAAAAGAGAAATATCAAAAAAAAGGAAAAATACAAGAAATATCATACTTAAAACATTGGTTTGGGAATATACGAATAACTCCACCGGGGCTATGGACGCCTGGCTGGCAGTGGAGCAATATTCGTGAGAATTGTAGCGACAACCTCGTCGGGGCTATGGACGCCTGACTGGCAGCAAGGCAATGTCTGGGATGCTTTTGAAGTTAAGATACTTGTATAACTTGCCGTAGTTAATCTCGGGAGTCGGGATGATTTAGAGATGGGATAAATGCATATGTTTAGAGGATCTCAGATGAAGGTGTTTTGATCCAATATCGAGTTCTTCTCCCCTTTTGAGTAAATATCTTTCTGTATGACGGTTAGAGGGGTTTGGCCAAGGTTAATCTTAAAGTGTTTTTCAACACTTTCCCGTGGAGTCGCCAGATGTTGTGACCCTTTCACACATCACCCCTTCCAAGATGGGGACCCCCTAATTTTTGCTCCATTCTGGTCTTTTAGCTTTGGTTCTCTCTATCTCTGATCTTTTGTCCTTCCGGGGATGTCCCGTCTTTTGACCTAGATTGAAATGATTGCCAAGTCTACGAAATTAGGGTTTCCATCCTTTAGGCTTGTTTTAGGTCAAATTGAGTTATCAAGGTGAAATCTAAGTGTAGCAGTGCAATCAAGAAGCTCAAGGCAGGATCCCACTGAAATCCTACTGAAATCCGACAACTTACTATTTTTAGTAAGTACCTAATCTGAGGTCTTTTCCTCGGGATTTTGGGATTCTAATTACTTCAGCACATTCAGGCAGCTTCAGAGCACCCACACGTGAAATTTGAACAGATTCAGACAACTGGCTATTTTTAGCAGTTCAGCCTTTGGAGGCCATTTTCAGGATTTAAACGTACGATTCTCCAATGCATGACTGGAGAATGGATCTGGCTTTTTCAAGACCTTCGCAACGATATAACATGCAAACCGAGATGATGACTTTCAGAGTTCAGCCTTCAGAGGCTATTTTTAGGGTTTGCATGCAGTGATTTTCAGTGCATGTCCGGATATTCCATGTGGGTTTTGCGAGAGCTTCGCAGTGGTATGACATGCAAACGGAATGAGTCAGTTTTAAGGGACTTACAATTTTTAGCCGGTGCTGGAACATTGACCAGTTTTTTGGGTTTTTCTGGGTTTTTTGAGATCCCACGGGCACTGTGACATGCGAACTCATCCGACGTCCGATGGACCACTTTCCGGATACTTACTATAAATAGCAGCTTCAGCCCAGCGGCTACCCAACACTTCATTCCAACAAGCAAAGTGGCAAACAGTGGAAATCAAGGCCATCAGGAGCAGTCGGGAGCGCAAGCAAGTCAGATTAGGGTTCCCATGCTATGTCTAAAAATAGATGGAACAAAGTACAAAGATGTCAAAGCGAAGCACGCCACCGGGATCAACATCCTTCAGGCTACTTACTGACAAAATTTGAGCATGATCTGAATACTTACTATTTTTAGTAAGTCATCTCATGGCTATAAATAGCAGGTTTGTGCCTAGGGCAGGTATGAATAGATCACTTACAGCATCAAGAGCAGGTGAAGTGAATTTCAGAGCAAACAGAGATACAGAAATCGATCAATTTTAGGGTTTGCTAAAAATAGCAAATGGCTAAAAATAGTATGTACTATGCCAGATAAGGTATGAACAAGGTGACAAAAGTAAGTGGAGGCACAGCCATGCCAGCTCCAACTCAGAACGAGATGAGATGCAATGAAACCCTAATTTCTCCGAGTTTACTAAAAATAGAAAGCCAAGGCATGGCTAGGGCATTGAAAATGTATAAGTGATGACTAGCATAGAAACCCATGAAATACGCTTGAGGTATGGAGAAAATGTTCTAAGTGTAGAATTTCCTTCACACATCCTAAAATGTGCCTTCAAAGATAAAATGGAAGCAACATAGTTGAAACGCGCCTAAGGAAGGTGAAGAGCCACTAGATATGGGCGGAATTCCTTCTAACACCCTCAAATGCGCCCAAACATGGAAGTTCCATAGGCTAAATGCGCCCAAGGGAGATGAAAAGTCACTAGGTGGTAGCGCTTTCCGTTGCAAAGTTGAAATGTGCCCAACACATGAAGTCTACATGCTCAAATACACCTAAGGAAGGTGAAGAGTCATGGAAGGCATGGGAAGTTCCTCCCTCCCAAGGCAAATGCGCCCAAGATAAAAGGATAACAAGGTAACAAGGTAAAAAGTGAAACGTTGAGAAGTGAAAGAAGAAGCGCCAAGGTAAAGAAGTTTCCCCCACCATGTGAAATACGCTTGGAAATGGAAGTTGCCTAGTCAAAATGCGCCCAAGGGAGGTGAAGGGTCACCATGGGCGTGGAAAATTCCTCCTCACACCCTTATTTGCGCTCAAGTTGGAAGTTGCCTATGGCAAATGCGCCCAAGGTTGGAAATGTCATGTGTGTGTGGTATGCGCCCAAGGTGTTTTCCTCCTCCACATGCTAAATGCGCCAAAGGTAAAGGTAATGCTAGGGGTGGTGTGATTTTAAAAAAGGCTAGGGGTCAAATGTTTTTCCTCCTCACCATGTGAAATGCGCCCAAGTGAGTTGAACTTGGAAATGAAAATTGCTAAGTATGAGAAAGGAAGTCTAGGCGTGGAATTGCCTAAGGAATGGAATGGAAGCATGGCATGCTAAATGCGCCCTTCAGAGGGTAAGATGATAAAATTTAAATTTTAAAATAAATTCCTAAGGCATTTTCTAAAGAGAAAATGAAAATACGCCTACAGGTAATGCTAAAATTTTCAGAGTAAAAAAGTCTTCAGAGAGAAAATTGTTCAGAGGGAAAATCAAAGAATAATGTCGAGGCAGAGAAACTTGAGATTGCAAGAGTGGAAGACATCTGGATGTGAAGAGAAATAAACCTTAGCCATTTTTATTATTTTTAAATAATAAAAAATGAAAAGTACCCCTTCATCCGAATACACATGAAAAGGATGGATTCTGAAAAGAATTTTCTTCTTCGTATTGAACGTTTGCAATCCAGAGATGATTCAAACTTACTCCACGCCTCGCTCATATCGTTTCGATGGATATTTTGCCCAGTGCCTATTTTGATAAAATTCCTAAGGCAAATTTAAAGAAATTCTCTAAGGCAAACAAATAAAATGAATGAGAAGTATTTCGCTAGAAGTTTGAACTAGATAATTTTGCTAAAGCAAAGGTGAGATTAAATGACTTAGCCAAACAATTCGAAATTGTCCAAGGAGTGAGTGATCTAATATTTTGAAGAATCAAATGCAATGAGGCAGGCCTATGCAGAGATGATGAATTCATAATTCTAGAAGTTTGAGATTCTGATGCCTTAGATGACAAGTGTTACGACTGGAAAAGAGAGGGAAAGTGGAATTCAAAAAAAATGCTAAGTATAGCCTCTGCTGGAATTCGACCTGGCTATAATATTCTGAGTCCTCTTCATTCTCCTCACAAGTTGCTGAATACAGAGCATTTGCTAAAGCTGAAATACGAGTTTGCAGAGAAGTAAAATATTCTCAAGCTGCTGGAGGAGTTCGAATTTGTGAAGTGTGAAGTTGCTGAAATACGTTTTTGCTGAAAAAGTCTCAAGTTGCTGAAGAGGTGCGAACTTCCTAGTTTCCAGTAGCTGAAAGTGAAAGGTATGATTTAGCTTGCTGAGACTGCAGTTGCTGAGAGGTGTGAATTTGAGAAGAGAGGTTTTGAAATTGCTAAGACTGCAATTGTTGAGAAGTACGAATTTAGGAGAAACTTCACAAGCTTGCTGAAAACGCATTGAGGAGAAGCAAACGAGTTGCTGAAAGTATATTTTAGAGGAGAAGTACAAGTTTGAAGACGTTTCATAACTGGTGCAAGTACACAAATTTTGCAGTTGAAGTGAGAACATTGAAACGAACAAGACAGTTGAGGTTTGCAGTTGGAACTGGTAGAAGTGTTGCAGCCTTTTTATTTGAAAATCTGCTGACACCCTCAACAATGATTATTTATTATTTTAAAATCATGTTTTCTAACTGTCTTGCCTTTTTGCAGAATGGCTGAATCAAGCAGAAGAGCTGCAGGCAGGAACAACCACACCGAATTCAGACAAGCAGTGATCAAGAAATTAAGCAAGTCCTTCTTGCCAGAGTCAAAATTCTCATCAAAGTTAGGCAAGCTAGCTGACACAAATTTAGGCTCGTTCAACTTGGAGGCGTTCAGAAGGAGGATAATGGGGACTAGAGGCCATCACCCATCAGTGACGTCACACAGTATTGTCAGGAGTGGATTGTATGCCGCTGCCAGTTTTCCGCCAGCTATTCGATGTCCAGAGCTCATCATGGAATGCGCCCACCACTACAGCATAGAACAGAGAACGATCACTTCGCCAGATGGCAAGATATTGGCCAACCTGACACCTGAAGCAATCGAGGAGGCGTTTGGGATTCCAGTGCATGAGAAGATGATCTACAAGACAAAAGAAAGGGCTGAAATAATGTATTCATCCACAACGGACCGGTGTGCTGATTTGATAAACACCAGGTGGATGATCAAACCCAAGCCAACTCGGACAAAACTACCCAAACAGATAATCTCAGAGGACTTGAGACAGGAGTTTGGTGCTCTCATTATGATGCTGAGCAGAGTTGGAGGGTGCCCCCAAGCGTTCATCTTCGAACCTTGGATGTTCTACTATGTCAACTTGGTACTAGAGGGCAAAGATCACATGGACTGGGCACTATTGATCAGTGACTGCATTCATGAGCAGCTCCGTGCGGTGAGGAGAACGAAAATGTTTTATATGAGCTCTTACCTTGTCTATATGCTGGCTCGCATGACAAAGTATAGAGGGATCTCCTACAAGGAACCAATTGGATGTGGTTCTCATCAGTTTAAAATACATGAGGCTTGTCCACAGTTGCATTTGACAAGCACAACTAACTACAAAAGGGTCAATGACGCCTTCACGATGCATATCACGAGGACCTTACAGCAAAGAACCCATCACAGAATATCCAGGGAAGCACAGGAAATGATCGAGAAATTCGGATGTTGGTTTATCCAATTTCCAAAGTTCACCTACATAAGGCTGCAAGGATTCTCTTCCTATCCTTATAGATTGCCTCGGTATCCCTCCAACAGGATAGTGATGGTGGAAGTATCTAGGCAACTTATTGCCTACGATAAGATCCAAAAGAAGAAGAAGAAAGGTGGACTCGGATTCCCAATTACCATGGGGAATTCAGACGAAATCTGCCCATCGCTACAAGCAGCTAGGGAGGCAGAGAATGAGCTCCAATTCTTCCATCTTTCCTACCATACCAGCAGACATCATTACGATCCCCACAGGAACATCAGATGGATATTGTTAGAAGAGTTCAGGCACAAGGCACAAATTGAAGACTTTTGGGCCAGCGCAGTGGATGAGATCGAGGTTAGGAAAAGAATGTTCTCTCGGATACCATTGGTGATGGTTAGAGAGTGCGAGATTGTCCCAGTAACGGATCAGATTGAAGACATAAACGTAGTACAGGCTAACTATGAAACAATGAGAGATACGCCTCTACCACTCCCAGATTGGTCGGAGCTGGAGATCACCGACTTGGATACACTCTGTATCCCGGTCTTAGCATTTACACGGAGTTGCGTAGAGAGGCATGTCAGCCGACTTAAGGGACAATCAATTCCCCTTACGTATAATTTGAGTGGAGATCACAGATCACCAGCAGTTAGGCAGAGAAGGCAGGTGGATCAAACTCCAGAGCCGAGAGGAAAAGAGCCAGTTCGACCTGAGCCTTTGGTGGTTGCGGAGTCCTTGCATACACCATCTCGGACACATTCTCCGAGTATGCAGGAGGTATCACTATTTGCTGATCAGAGGGAGAGATTGGATGTAGAGTAGACAGTGCAAGTGGCAAGTCAGCCACCTCGCAGAGAATCAGTGGGCCAGAGCATCAACATGCCCCAAGAAGACAATCAACAAGAAAATCAACAAGAGACAGATGAGGGGACGGCCACGGATACTCAGTTTCAGCAGGAGATTGAGGCAGCTCTCGTGGATGATGGTAGTTCCGATCAAGATGCCCAGAGCTCAGGAGACACTGAGCCTATTGATAATGATGAGCCTCACTGAAGCGAAGGCAGAAATGAAGTTCATAAGGTAGAGGCCGAGGTGGAGCAGCCTTTTATTATATCGGACACACGACAGGAGGTGTCAGAATGGCTAAGGGATAGAATGAGGCGTGATCCTATGGATGAGACCGATCCCGCAGCTGAGATGGAGGAATTTTTATAGAGGATTAGCGCACCTCCAGCAAAGAAAAAGGCTAGAAAGTTCTCCAAAATATCCATAGATGAGGATGGGTCTCGAACTTTACATGTGGCAGTGCCTCGGGTAGAGTGTTATCGGGATGAGACCGTTCTCGAAAATTATGTTGTTACAACTATGGAACTTGGCCGCCCTACTGGAGCACAAGTAGTAGAGGAGTGCAATAATTCCTATCGAGCACTCAAGGATAGATTGTCCTATATTGAGGGCAAATACAAGAAATTGAAGGTAGAGCACAAGACAATGATTGGCTACATGCAGCACTTGTCCCGTCCTTGTGGGCAAGAGAATCTGGCAATTGAGCTTCCAGCCGAATTTTCCAGAGAGTCGATCAATGGGTTAGAGGATTTGAAGAAAATGGCACAACAGGCAGACAAATGGGTTGCCAGCGTCAGTGCTGAAACAAGGAAGTTTATGGAGGATCTTGCACATGCCTATCGACAAGCCTCCGATATTATGGCAAGGATGGATGCAGTTAACCATGCTTGGGGTGAGGCGCGTATCTATTAGACGAGAGTTGTTCTCCGTTTAGGGGCTTTGATGGGCATACCTCAACAAACTTTGGTTGAGGGAGGTGTTATTTAGCAGGGGGATATATATGATTTCGCCAGATGGTAATCTTCAGTGGTCACAGGCCGGGGATTCTACGATGCATCACAGACAGATTCTGTCAGGGTCAGAAAGGCCATGACAAACATCTTAGATGGAATTCTCAACACATTAGAGGCAATCTTTGCCAAGAGGTTGACTTCTAAAGAGGTAACTGCAAATGGATTGAAGAGCAGATTGACACCATTCTTTTCTGAGGTGAAGACCTTCACGTAGGATGATTTCGAGAACACTGCTACGTTCTCCAGTATCATACAGAACACCCAGGACGCCCTTGTTGCTTGGAAGAAATCATGTGCCCGGCATGGGCAAACAGTTACAGTTTTAGAATTTTAGTTGGATCACATTCCTCCCATCTCGGACCACGAAGTTTAGGCAGTATTGGCCAAGTTCATCAGATTTGCAGTCAGCGAGAAGGAGAAAGGAAACGCCCTTCTGGACGATGACCTTCTGGAGGGAGACGACGTGCATTGATGGCGGTTAGTGGTTCATTGATGAGGAGTGGAGGGCGCACTCATTGCCCCACTCCTCTCAGTGGCGGTTTTTAGGGCTGGAACCCTAATCAGGGCTTAGGTGGCTCGATCTGAGCCTTCCATTGTATTTCGATCTGAGTCGTGCACTGGACTGGGCTAGATATAAAAGGGGTATCCCCCCTCATTTGTAAAATAGTTAGAAGATATCAAAGTTAGACAGAAATCAGAGATAGAGTTGAGCTAGATAGAAGTTAAAGTAGAGCTAGGAGTTAGCTTAGTTGGAAAGGAAAGAAAGACTTTCCCTTTGAAAGTTTTTGTAAAAGATTGTTGTGTAAGACTCTCATAATATAAGGATTTCATTGATTGGTGACTTCATTTTGTGTTGTGGGCAGTTGACGAGATCTTTTCGTCTTTCCAATTCGAATAGAGTAGAGTAAAGTAGATTTTGTTTTCATGCAAGTAGCGTTAATTGTGGAATGTGACTTTGGTTTGAGCATATCTTCCCGTATCCATACCACTGGCGGACTTGCTGACGGTAAGTCTGCCCCTGCGTGGTCAACTGGAATTTCAGCAATTATCTTCGATTGTGATTAGTATGCCCACTTGCTTCGTTGTGAAGGGGTGCGCATGGTGAATCTCAATTTGAACATCTTATCCATCCTTTGAAGATTGCACCAGCTTTGTCAGAGTTGTCCGAAGGGGAGACGAAACAAAGTTCGGTTTGAAGATTGTTAAAGCTAGTCCTTACATTCCACCCTTAGAGATAGATAGTAGAATTCCTACCCCTACCTCCTTTAAATTCAGTATTTCCCGGTCCATTCAAATACCAGAGCATCATAGCCAAAACCTTTCATCTGCTTGGCAAATAAAATCGAACAATTATGTAAGTCCCCTTGGAATACCCAGCATATTCACATCAACCAACTGAGTCTATTCGCGATAAAAGGAACCTTGGAGTTGAACGCATGAACTTTCACGCAATCTTAGCATGCGGAACACTTTGATCGAGAGAGAATAGAGTGACCGTTGGACATTTTATTTTGTGCTGGCGTTGTCATAAAACACACGTCAACACTTCCTTTGTACCTTTAAGGTCCGTGAAGACAAGTAAACACACATAAATTATACCTTCCATAGATGTTTGTCATTTGAAATTTGAAATTTTGGATGAATTTCAATCAACAAAAATCGATGCTTAATCCTATAGCAATAGAGTCAAACCAAAACTAACAATAGCAATGACAATACGATTCACAATTTTAGATAAGCCTAATTCACTTGGCTTTGTCTTGTAGAGCTTACATCCTCAAATGCCTTCTTTCCCTCACAATACAACCTATTCTTAACCATCCATTTCCAGTTCAAACACCCCACATATCAGATTGGAAATATCTTCTATGTAGGAATGCCCATTAGAAAAATTAGTAGGGCTTTGACAAAAAAAGAAATGTTATGGCAAAGTGACAAGCATTTATAAGAGAAAATAGAATGTAAAGATAATAGAAAAACATCAGGAAATGAAGGGTAAAGGGTTTGGAGTGCGTGGGGGAAAAATGGACAGCATTTTCTCTAGATTTTCAACTTTTGTAATTTCAAAAAAAATAAAAATAGATACATATTGGTTTGAATATTTGAAGGCACTCCTTTCTCAATGTGTTTTGTCACATGGATGTTGAAGATGTCTTTTATTGGGCAAAATAAGAACATACTATGTTAAAAAATGAAAATCATGTGGGTTTTTTAATCTCATTTCTAGTCTGCACTGACAACTTGCTATTCATTGTGGAAAACTCAGCTGAATAATTGATGAAAACTAACCAGGTACTTGGCTGACTTGGCTCAGTGAGTAGGAAAACTCACGAGTCACACCATATCAGCCGGGTACTCGGCAAGCTTTCAATCTATATGCACAACCATAAAGTACATTTTCCATTGAGAAGACAAAGGGTTTTTATAATTCCCCAACCGCGCAAAAAATGGGTGCTAAGTAAATACCTGGATGTATTCCATTTAATTGTTGTCTTCATTCTTGGACAAAAGAGTAGATTTTTTCCAACTTGGAGGCCCTTTGTATATAAGTTTCTTTCCTAGAATGTGTTGTTTCTTGAAGCAGCATTATGTCAATCTTGTGAATGTGAATGACTGTTTTGAACAATTATAGTTTACCAATTCCTTATATAGTCCATGAAAGAATTCAGGTTCTTTTTCAAAAAAGTACACTTATATTCTTAAAGAGAGATAAGTACAAGGAAGTGGTCTATTGAGAGATCAGACAAACTTCATGAGAGTTCGTAGCTAAAGAAAGTAGAGATTAGAAGGTAGAAAATAGTAAATATGTCATCCAAGCCTTAGCTGAAGACGAGTAATAGCAAAAGTATAAAAGCTAACCATTACTACAGAAAGGTCACTATGTTGACAAAAGACAAAAACTAGTAGAACAGAGAAAAGCCATGCAATATGAAAAGAAATTCAAATAATCCATATTTTATGAGCTATTCAAAAGTTCCCTTTTGGATGATATGGATCTGCCTTGTGTTCTTTGCATGGGTCATTTTGTTGATATGAGTGTCTGGACTTCATGAACTTTGGGGATCACAAGTGGAGCTTACTTGACATTTTTATTTTCTTCTTTTTATCTTCAAAGACTGTAGAATTCCCAAGTTCTCAATGCTTATGTTCCTCAGTGTGTCTCAATTCTGTTTGAAGCTCCATCCACAAACCACAATCATGTCACCTACACCATGTCTGTTACTCTGTCCTCCACCCTATGACAATGAGTGAGTATTCACCAAAGGAGGCAATGGCCTTCTCCAGAAGCCCAGGCCCTATCAACTGTCAATGCAAAAATTTCACAAGGCTGAAGCCTAGGAAAAAAAAAGATCTATGAGGTATAATTCTGATCCTTCATCCCAGTATGCAGAGTGATCTTTCGCCAAACTAGACATACCATGTCTGAAAGAAAATTGCTCCCATCTTTAAGAAAAACCCTCAAAAGTTTCATTCTTAAAGAATGTGTCTTGATGTGCCAGTTTATGGGGAGCATTTCCAGGACTTAAAATGCATAGGTACCAGGTCCAAGAGAATGAAAACCCCCAGCTTCACTGGATCTGTGATGAGGCATAATGGGTATTTCCTGGTGTATTTGCCTCAAAGATAGAGAAAGATCACATTTTTCATGGGATCGATGGTTGACCAAAAAATTAGGTTTGTTGATGAAACATTGGGCTCCTATGTTCAACCATATGAAAGATCTCCCTGGCACAGTGCCCTTTTGGGTTAGACTCCCTCTTATACCTAGTGAATATTGGCCAGAAGCTTCCTTACCAGATATTGAGAATGCCATAGTTGAATACTTTCTTCCAAGCTCACCAAGAACATAGGGATTTTGGATTATGCTAGAATTTGTGTCAGCCTAAACTTGAATCAACAGCTCCCTAATTGAATCATTCTTGAAATGGATGTTGTGGAATGGGAGAAACCACTAGACTATGATAACAACCCTTAGAGATGTAGACTGTGGCGGGAACATACAAACTTAGAAAGAGGATGCCCATCTGATCTATAAAGAAACTAGTAGAACCTTAGAGAGGACTAAAAGTGTGGACCCCAGTAGGATATCAAGAAGATGGGTTTCCAAAATCCAGATCTGCAAAACATGCAAGAGGACAGTAGTTAGCCAAATAAATTTTGGAAGGACTACAACAGGAAGGAGAAAGATCGGAACAAGACATATAATTCCATCCCTCTATATTCCTTTTGAATTACTAATGGAAGAGGACTAGTGCAAGGATTAGCTGGCACCTTTTGCAGGTGGACCCAAAAGATACTAGGAAGGAAACTCCCATGTTCACTTTGGTCTCCAAAAGTACAAAGAATTACACAAAAGCCCAAGCTCCAAGCAGGAACATTATTAGATGATCTTGTTTCCCAAAATCCTGCAGATCAAAAAATTTTGTGGGAATTGCCTGGAGTGATTTTATTTTCATTCCAAGATGACTTCAATGAGTATAAATTGCACTGACATTTTTCCACATTTATGTTGGTAATAATTAGAAGGCAAGGGGACCTATGTTGCATGCAAGTAATCCATCACTTTGGGTTTTTCACCCTCTAGCTTTTTTCCTCATTGGCAAAGCTTTTGGAACTTACATAATATAAGTCACCCTTGTCTCTCAAGTTTTACTAATAGGACTAACCCAATTACAACTCAATCATGTATTTATGTTAAGCGAAGTCGTCGGTAATAATTACAAGGGCAAGTTTATTAATTTGTTAAGAGTTGCTTGAGTTTTCAAGAGCTGTCATTTAAGAGAGACAACGAGCTTCTTTCTTGGAAGGTCTGACTTGTTAATGCCACCTCTCTTCAACCCTCCGAGTTGTGTTTTAGGTTAGATTTAGCGTAAAATCCATGTTATTGGGCTCATTCAGATATCACTATTGTGGTGTATACCTTTAGAAAAGTTATATTAATATGTATTGAGGTTTGTGCCTTCATTGGTTGGTCACCATCATGTAATGTGTTGTTAAGTTTAGAAGTAGAGGCAAAGCCTCCTACCTATTTAATCAATTCATAATCACATTTCATTTTCTACTTGCAGTAACATATTATTCATTTCTCTTGACATAATCACATTTCCATGTCTCTCTTTTGCTCGTGGAGTATATCATTTGTTTGATTGTGGGCCTGTTTCAGTAGTCTCACAATCTTTTAAAATATTTTGATCCATTTGGTAATCAGGTCAAGATCAAATTTCGAGAAGATAACTTGGAATCAGTTATAGACCACCACCTTTTGCATGACAATCTTCTCCAAGAGTTTTTGCCTGTGATTGAATTAGCATTGAAATGTACTGCATTTGATAGACTCGGACGTCCATCTATGAAGGTAATTTGTAAGCCCATTCTGTAAATTTAAGAGCTTTGATTGTTAATTTGAATGAATTTTCTATTTCGCATTTTTCAAACAGGTCCTCTGACAGTGTTCTGTTTTCCAGGATGTTATACAAATACTGGACCCTTTGCTGAAGAAACATTCTACTTTTCAACAAGAAAACAAACCGCCCATTGTTGAAGCTATTGAAAGTAGCCTTATACCATCTAGCCAAAGATCTACAAATCATACAACATTTACACCATCTGATATCACCTTCACCCTCACTGGGCGTTGACATTCATTAGAAGTCCATCTGTGCAGTAGCCATTTTGCTTTCAATATTCATCTCAGTACTTTCTTCCTACCATTCAATATTTGATTTGTACAGTTAATATCTAAATAAAATTTTGAAAATCAGTTATAATCAAGGTCACAAATCTCTCATTCAGTTTCAACTTTGATTTGAGGTCATCAGCTATAAAAGGCAATCTAACAATAATTTTTAATACATGCTCTCGTAAGTATTAGAAGGTTTAACTAATGGTTAAATGCAAGCTTGCTGCGATCATAGCCTACTGTTATTGGCCTCGTATATTCTTGTAGTGCTATGCAAGAAAGAATTATCACAAACAGTGCATAACTCATTGTTATCATGTTATTCGTAACCTGTTTCTGGATATATTCGTTTAGTTTATTCTTTTTACCGAGTAACCTCAAATGTGATGGAAAAGCAATGAAACTGAAATAGCTTCAAAATTGCACAATTCAGTTTTTGTATTTTCTTTGTAAAGTTTTTTGTTTTTTTTTCACTTACATGGAAAGGCATGGCATTAATGAGCACAATCTGAGTCGGACATTAATGGATATTAGTTTACTTTTATTTCTTGCCTTCTAACGTGGATGCGATTTTCAAGCGAAGTTCGTATTGGTATGCTCCTACTTCATTACTGGGAGTGAATATTTTTAGGCATGATTATGGTTTTCTCATTTTCATTGTAAAGTACATTTTAGTTTAGGATTTTGAACATGGTTCTTTCGCTTAACTCTCCAATCTTGACCTAATGGATGCATACATATAGATCATTATTTTTATGATAGTCAATGATTAAAATATATAGTGGTGATTTCTAATGATTCAAATTAATTAATATGAGTGAAATGAGAAAAATGTTTATTTTTTAACAAAGGATGGTGGAGACAGAATGATTCTACATCATAAAATGCATAGTTTACAGTAATATTTCTATAAAAAGAAGAGATACAATTTAACTGTCTTAACTGTCTTATGAGAAGAGATGAGTCTAGACAAAACTTTAAACTTTTTGATAACTTTCACAATTTATGATTCAACATAAAAATAAATAAAAATAGATTAAAAATTCTCTAAAACTATTTGATCAATTGTTATATTACATAAATATGAATATATTAATATCTAGCACTTTTATCACTGCACTTAATCCCATAGATTACTTAATCATATGAACATTATTGAAACCTTTCATTCATTCACCAACTTCTAATTTATTTATTCTAAATTTCTCAAATTTTATATTAATCAAATTAACCTCAATAAGAGAATTTTGAAGAATGTTTTTTACAAAATCCTAAATAAATAAATATATTATGCATTTATTTCATTCTTTTCTTTTACATATATTCTAAAATATATATATACAATTTCATTTTAGAAAGTTGATACATACCAATTTACATTTATTAAAGAGTTTTTTTTTTTAATTTTACATAAATCTCAATAAAAAAATTCCAATTTTTTTCAAATATTTTATTCTATTAATCTACAATATCATATTTTTTAATAAAATTTACATTAAATCTGTATTTTATTTAAAATCTTTAAAGCAGATTTTTTTACAAATAACAATAAAATATATGTTTTTTAAATTCAATTCTTTTAAATTTTATTCATTCAAATCTATATTTAGTATAATTTAAAACAAAAATTTTTAAATTTTTTTTAGTATTTTCAATCTGTAATGATAATTTTCAAACAAATATATTAATTTTTTTCATAATAAAAAATTTGCAATAATTTTTTTTACATCCAAAAAGATCATAATAATAATTTTGAAAAATAAAATAAATACAAAATTCTTTATAAAGTTTATTAATCTCATATTTCCACCAAAAAAAACCCTCGGCTAGCCTCTGAAAATCTAACCCAAACCACTCTCCTTCCTTTTTTAAGGTGCTTCTTGCCTTAGTATTAAGCACCTCCCTCTCTTTAGCATCACCATAAACCTTATATGTGTCTGCCCTCCCTCTTCCTTTGAAAAAAACTCTCAATTGTCCATTTAACCCTACTAGGGGAGAGTGGCCAATAGTCATGCGAGCTAAATTTGTCAGCATGTAGTTGATTGACTAGAATATTATAGGACCATCATTTTTTTTAATGTGGACTAGCCTCTTATCTATTTACAACTAATGTTTGGAGGTGTTCCCCATAGGTTTTGGGTTCAACTCCACTCCCGGGTTAATAGGTGAGCCTACTTGCATATTGTAGCGTCCACCCACAAGGGACTAGTCTCACCTCAGCTCGCCCCTTTGGATGTTGGGCTAGGTTGAAGGGATACTCCTATCACAAACAAAATAATAATAATTGGTATTTATTGTGCTCAAAAAATTAATTGACTAGCTCTAATTATCACTCATGGAAGTCAGAGTCAGATCCATCTACATCCAAGGATGCTAAAAAAAAGTAGACTCAAAATGAGGAAGCTCTTGGCCTCATAAGAATGCCAATGTCTCCCAAACTATATGTTCATATTGGGAATTGTGTGAAAGCCTATGAAGCATGGGATATCCTCAAAACTATCTATGAATAGTTCAACTGAATCAAGGAAGATACAACTTCAAGATCACTTTGAAGATTTGAGGTATACTAATTTCAAAACTGTTGACGCAAAATTTTGCAAGTAGCAACAGTCTTATGAGAAACTTAGCTACTGGGGGACATAGTGCACTTAGCTAAGTGACCTCCGAATTTTATCGAAGTCGGCTCTTCTTTTTTAGTTGGGGAGGTAAAGGGTTAGAAAGACAACATGAAATATTAAAATCTAGACTAAAGGTGATGCGCCAAATCATGAATAAAACTACTTGGGCATAGTGTTGAAAGCGAAGGCTCGAACAATAAACTGATGTCTATCAAATAGATTATCCATAAGCACTTCAAACATAAGAATACCCTTTAATTGCATAGCATAATCCAATATAACTTCGGCCAACACAGAAGAGTCAAACATGATCTGTATTTATTAAGCTTTAGAAGATTACAAAAGCTGAAAAATAGGCATTCATATGCTATAGGAAAATAAAAGCACAGTCTAAAAATCTTATCAAATGCATGAAAAACAAAAAATGTCGAATTGATTGGCACAGTTTGCAACTTCAAGTTTAATAAAAATATTACAAAGGCTATTCCCAGTGCTCAGGAATTTTTTTGTCTATCTAACAATAACCTAAAAAAAAAATTGCTTAAAAAAGCGAGCCCATCGTCTGAAAGCCACATTGAGAAAGATGCCCTGGCAAAACATCGACGTTCCAAATCTCTTCGGGTCAGCACCGAATAGGAAGATCACCCAATAGCTCGCCAGCAAATCCATCCTCAGAGAAAAGATGGCCATGCAACAACAACAAAGGACACGCGACATCGAAGAAGAAAACGTAGCAGCAAAGGAGAGAAAACGACACAGGTGGTAACTCCCAGATAGCCGGTGCACAAGAATACGCCACGTGTTGAGCACATGGAGCTTGGCAAAAGAATGAGGGACGCCCCAGTGAAAAGCTCTGAGAGGAAGCCATGTGGGTGACACTGAGCAAAAATAACTGCGTAGTGGGCCCAGCTTGGGAAACGGCCAGAGAAAGCCACGCGTCACACGAAACTTGACAGAGGCAAAGCGATACAGAGCAGTAGGAATCTCCATTAGGAGGCCACGTGACAAACGGCAAAAAGTTGCGAGCAATAAAAGACAAGGCGAAGCCGCGAAGGAAAGATAACCGCAAAGGCTAGCGATTCATGAAATAAAGTTCATAATTTGGCAACTCACAAGGACATTTCACCCACAGAATGAAGAACCCCAGAAACCTTGGTTTAGCATCCCATTATCGCTCACAGTTGAGAGAGGGTAGCTTGCAGGCCGGTCCAGACCTTGTTTGACGATACAGAGAGGGCTCGCAGATTTTCGTGCGCCAATTTGAGATTGATGATTGCCTTAAAAGGCGATCTGCTAGAAACCTTCGCCTCCAATTCAAGCTGGAAAAAGAGTTGTGCCAGCTGATGCACGAAACCTTCAATATTTTCAGCTGTCGGAGACTAATCAAAAGATTGGAAAACAGAGAGGTCCTACTTCTTCTCCTCGATCCTTGCAATTATGTGCTTAACACCTGCTACCGCCTGATCTGCGATGAAGGGCGACGGGAGGCCTTGCTGAGTTAAGTGGGAAAATTTCGCCCACATGTCATTGGTAATTTGATTCGATCTGGCTCTGCACTCCGCTACACGTTGGACGGCCTCGTGCATGGAAATGAGAATGTTTACACCCATAGTCACTGTTGTCTGATCCTCAATACCTACACCGCTCAAAGCCTCATCGTAGGTTGTATGCAGCTTGCCCAACAAAAGTCTGGCCTCCAGAACTTTATCGGAAGTCATCTCCTACACCTGCTATATTGTTTTACTAACTGTTCCGCATAGGCTGGTTGCCTGCGCCATAAACTTCAGGGTGGTCTGCAAAGTAATGCATAATGCTTTGACCTTATCCCAGTATGACGCGTATAACTGCTTGGCAATTTCCAATGAGCTCATTTGTGGTGCAGGAGGTTGGGCTCTCAAAAGATCTAACTCTGCAACTCTGTTGCTCAGGTCTGCTCTCAACTCTGATAAGCTTCCGTCCAAAATGGACAGCTGACTCCTTAGAGTGGAAATTTCCTTCTCTTTCTCTCCCAAGGCCAATTCGGCCTATTTCCTTTTTTCAATTTCCGACTCTAGAGCAGCATTCATCTCATTTACTTTATCATTTGTGCTCTATTGGAGCTGCTTCATACCATCATCCCTCTGCTTCAAATCTACATGGAGAGTTGCCTCGTTCGCCTAGTATTGCTCAATTTCATTTTGTAGGATCGGAACGACATCCGCGCCCAAAACTTGAAGCTCACTCACTTTACCCTCCAAGGAATTATTTTCGGCCAGTAGGCGATTAATTTCATTTTCCTAGGTCCTATACTTGTTTGCCCAAATATCAACCTTGCCTTTCAGCTCTTTCGATTGCTCCTCCTTTTTCTTTGCTTGGCAATTGAGCTTGAGGAAGTTGGTGGTCACTACCCTTTGAGTCTCCTCCATTAGCTCGACTTTATCCTACGGACAAGCCTAATGCAAGTCCA
>VCHN02000014.1:10593227-10826574 GCA_007115665.2 Sequoiadendron giganteum
TTCAGCTCTTTCGATTGCTCCTCCTTTTTCTTTGCTTGGCAATTGAGCTTGAGGAAGTTGGTGGTCACTACCCTTTGAGTCTCCTCCATTAGCTCGACTTTATCCTACGGACAAGCCTAATGCAAGTCCAGCCCAATGGCGTTGACAGAATAATCATTTGACGACATTTCTCCAACCGGTTTGATCACATTGGGGGTGATCTTTGCAAACATCAGTGAATTCTAACTCTTGTGGAATACCATTTGCAAAAGAGGCTCTGCCTGTTTGCCCGCATCATTTTCTCTTCTTTTTTGAATTCATCTTGCGCGGGCACTTTTGTTTGCATCCACCTGTGAAAAATATTCCTGGGAAGAAATACCCAATCCACCAACAAAAGGAAACTCCTGAGGGACTGCTAGTGGGAAGGAAAGCGTGCTCAGCACATCGGTGGACTTGCTAGGCCTCGTAATAACTATCGGGGAGAAGGGTGGAATAAACTGGCCACTCGGAGATGATGACAACACGGTATGAGGAAAGGTCAGGGAAGCACCAACTGAAAGGCCGGGCCTCGGGGATGAAAACTGTTGGCTCAAGGTCAGGGCTGGCAACCAATTGTGTTCCAGGGGTGGAATGAAAAGCAGGGGATGGAAATGGAAAATCGGGAGGGAAAATATTTGACTGCCCTAGATATCCAACAATGGGAATAGCTGGTGCAGATGAAATAGTAGGGGAAAACGAAGAGGAGACTAGAGACATAGAAGAGAGAGAAGAGGGAAGAAATAATACCTGAGGTTCCTGAAGAATTGTAGCCGATACCACCGCTTCTTCATGCTGTGACTCCTCCCCTCCAGTAGACGCTCTCGTTCACAGCCGCTTCTCCTCCGGAGAATCCTCAAGGTTCACAATAAATTCTGTCTACAACTAAAACTCCTTGGCCTCTTCCTACCTAATCTAGAGGAGCTGGAAGGCTCCGACGTTTGTGTATTAAAAGAGTCCTCCTGATGTGCATGTTGTCCACTAACAGTCACCCCATGTGTTAGATCTTTTTCAGCGACAGGGGCATTCTGGGTTACCTCCTCTTCGAGTTCCATGGCAACACTTCCTTTCTCATAGAACTTCTCGAAAATCGAAGGGTTTGGGGAGTTCTCACTGTCTGAATGCTCATGCACCCAAATGTCGTCAAACTGATTGTCTGACTCTACCTCCTAGAAAAGGCCGCTTGTTGTCTTTATCTCTTGCCTATATATCCAGAAGTCTCTAATTCTTTATGGCTTCCATTCAAGCCTACTCAACTGACTGCACAACTACGGGCTCATCTTCTGATTTTGGTTGGGCTTCCCCACAACATGGTAAAAGTTCAGCCATGGTGGTCGCCCCTCTTTAGTAGGAAAATATTCAAGGCCTACATAAAATTTCAAATTCCCCTCTTCAACATTTCTCCGAGGGTCCTAGAATGGCCGAGGCTGGTGTGAAATTTTTATGCCAATCTTCGATAGATTATTCTCCAGGTTGTATTTCCATGTGTCAATGATAACAACCAACCCAAGGTTACCCAACTTAGAGTACAAAACCTCCAAGCTATTAACCTTCGAGCTCTTCTTCTTTATTAGTGATATAGAACCGAACATGACCGACAGTGTCAAATAGGAAGTCAAATGCCTTCCTCCCTAGTAGTCATTCTCAACGTTACTCAGTTGCCGCAATGCCTCCAAGGTCAGCACTCTGTCAGAAACAATATGCGGGAGTCGGAAGGGTTCCCAGACAAAACCTTGCGTACGGAGCATAGTGAAATCCGTACCAAAGAACCAATCACAAGGCGACAAGAGGCCTCTCAACCATGATTTCTATCTTGGCGACAATTGCATGGACATGCTGCTCCCAGATCTATCCAAAGCTCGCAAAGTCGGAGCTAGGAACGAATCCGAAATTGCATAATAATCAAAAATTTTCAATGGAATGGGAGTCCATGTCGAAACTGGCTTCCTCACGCCACTTTCATCGAAAATGGCCAGGGCCATGAATTGCTTGAAATAATCAGGATTCTGATGCAAAATCATGTAGACTAGGAAAGAAGAATACCTAAATCTAGAACCAACCTCGAATTCCTGCAGCTGTTGGATCATCCCATCAGTTATAATGTTCGCGAAGTCCATAAGCGGGGGCATGTTGTTCTTTCTCAGCATAAAGCTGAGACTCATTTGGAATTCAAAGACCCCCTTGTCTGTATCCAACCCACAAACTAGTGCCAACATAGAACAAACAAAAGAAGACCCCAATTTTAAAGCACCCAGAGCAATTGGCAATCTGGGAGGTGTTGAAACATTTGTCGGTTGAGCAGTCTCAGTGTGATAAAATTGTTGTGCCAATGGGAGTATTCTCCAGTACTCCTGCATCCTTTGAATGTCAAAATCTTCAACATTCTTGAGTGAGGGGAATGAGACGCATAACATATCTTGCAGGGATTGGGGGCTGATAATTACCCTCAAATTAGGGCCACTTATAACTCCAGTCTGAGGATCGAAGCTTCCTACACATGCCGCCACAATTTTTGGGCAATAATGCACTAGAGGAACCATGTACTGGGGAAGCCCACAATTCCATAAACATTTGTGGAAAGGGTTTGACAATTTCTTCATCTTTTCGCATGCAGCCTCCCTCAGGCTCTTGGGATTCTGAGATAACTCAGGATCCAAAACATATTCCGATCCTCTAATACTAGAGCTTGATTTCTAGGAGAAACCATGCCAAGTTTTTTCTAGTCCACTTCAATGGTAAAGGGCCAAGATTGCTTTGTTGGGATGCTTGGAGTAGCATAAGACTCTTGGCCATATATTTTTACACAAGGCACCGTCAATCTTCGCTCATTAATATTCTCTGGGACTAGGGCTTGTGTTGAACTTCCTGCAATTTCAGCCATTTCTTTGTATCCGCAAGAAGCTTCGCAAACTTTGCAAATGACTTAGCTTCTGAATTTACGCTTTCTCTCTTTGCGAATGACTTAGCCGTTTTCACTCTTTGATAAATTCTCACAATAAATGTCTTTCACGTGCCTAACTTGCTTTTTGGTTTTCGTGAAAAATGACTTAGCAAGTTTACGTGCCAGCCTTTCACATTTAGTTGCTACATGCACCATCAGCTTTTTCATGCGTGCGAAGAGATCGCCAACCTAGAAAAATACTCTTCATATTTAAGGGACATGACTTTGCATGAGGTGGCGCCTGATTTTTCTTGGACAACGCACTAAGATAGCCTTGCCATATCTTTCACAAGCTCTTTTGCATTTACTGATTTTCTGATTGTACTTGGCACATCACCCAAAGGCTTTATCAAAAGATTTGTCTCGATTCAATCGAGACGACAACTCCTCATGCAAACAATTAGCCTATTTTCATTTAATTTGGTAGCTTGAATGAAGCAAGTTGCAACTGTACCTGATCATTCACATCACTTCACACGCTGCGACACTAATTATCAAGGCTTGATAACACCATTTTCCTTTGATGTAATCATATCTTGTCTTGTCGGGCGAACCCCGACTAATCTATAAATAGGGCCCTTAGCAACCTTGCTAATCACAATTACCTTCAGCATTCCTACTTAGTAGGCCCTAGTTAATCTTAGCAATTTCATCCTCTAGCTAGAGTAGCAAGAAATTATGGTGATGCCAATTAGACTAGTTTGCAAAAAGACCTAGACCGCATTTCTAGGAAAGGTTAGGTGTAGGCTCCTGAAGCGCATAACAGGCATAAAAAACCTATTATATGTAAAGGTGATCAAATGGGTCTTGGGAAAAGACTGTGTAGAATACGAGGACCAATATAGGGTAAACACCAGCATCTGCTCTCACTTTGTCGCTTCGCTCCTGGACATCAGCGTTTCCAAATGCAAAATTTTGAAGCTGACCAAGAGATTCTTCCCTCGGCGTTACGTTGGAGGATTGGAGCAAGTAGTGTGGGCCATCGAATTTGATCGTGGGGTCCCTTTTGTTCGCAACCTGCGTCGGCTGCTGCTACATGGAAGACCCGTGCCAACCAGGCCCTTTCTGTTCGGCTTTGAGTTGGAGACCCATGAAGAACATCGCTCCAAGGTTCGTGTTGGCTGCTACTTTCTGATGTAGGTACATCATATTGAACCCTTTTGAAACATGCAATGGTAAGAGGATTTTGAGAGAATGGTGTTTCCTCACCTTGCACCACCAGTTCTTGTTGTTGTTGGTCCATCCTCTATTTGAGAATTGACAAAAAATAATCCCAATTTTATTTTTTTATTTTTTGCCAGCCTCCTCCTTTGTAGCGGATATATATGTATATTTTGATACTGTTACCTATTTTTCACTCTGAGCTCAAAAAGGTAGAGCTGGATGAAGTTTATCAATTATAGGTACATAAATTTTCAGGCTTTGCTGATTAAGTGATCATTGATCATCATTGCGATCATTCCACGTATGAATCATAGTTTTATTGTGCAAATATTTAAAATAGAAAATTGAGGAAATTTGCATAATGATGCTTTTATTCATTTTTGTAAAAATGTTGAATTCCACACAAGCCGTGGAATTAACTTCTTGATTTTTACAATCAAATAAAGAATGCATAAACAATAGTATGCTATACAACTGAAAATAACGAAAGCATAAGGTAAAAGATGATCCATCATTGACTGGAATGACGAATCGTCGACGGTTGAGCTTCAGTTGTGACGTCAGTTTTAGCTCCGTTTTCAGCTTCAACTCCGGTTTCCAACTTCAAAGGCATATGCAGGAAAAAATTAAAATGATGTTAGAGATGGTCTCTAAGCAATGACGGATCAAATCCTATCGTATGTCTACGCTACTGGCAGGAATATAAGATACAGTCGATCAGGCATCCATTCAGATGATTGAAAAAATCAAGAAGGAAGAACGTAATTCAGCATAAGGGGAAAAGATAAAAAATTCAGCTTCTTTCATTTTTGCTAACATGTTTGTTCACTATGCAGGAACAGGTTCATCATGTACGAGATAAAATTATCGGATATGTGGAGTAAAACGGGCTCCCACAAGGGTTGAGCTTGGCATATCAAGAACGACATACTCTCATGTTACATACGAGAGTTCATTAATATTGCCAAAACAGTCAAAAGAAGGTTGCTGAAACGAAGAAATTGATATAAAAGCAGCCCTTTTTGAAGTTATTACTCTATTTCAGCTCTACTTCATTTTTCGCATTACATTAAATGAGGTATTGAGCCTCTTTACATTGAAGAGAAAGGAAACCAAGAGTCGCTATCTAATGGAAAAGTTAGATATTCATCAAGGAGCAGTAAGTAATGCACAACAAAACAACATTTAGCAACAACGCGATAAGTCATGAAAAAGACAATTTACTGTCAAATAATGAACATTTACTATCATCAAGAAGTCCATCAAAATCAGCATCTTATGTTATCTTTTGTAGACAGTCACTGTCAAGCAAAGTAAGCAGCATTAGAAATGATGGAGATATGAGAAATATAGAAACAGTCAGGACTTCCAAATACCCATGCAAGTGCAAAAAAAAAAAATCTAACATCTCTCATGCTAGTCAAAAGACCCAAACAGAATGCTATGTGAACAGATCTGGCCGCAGCCATGAAGGTACTATAATATCCAGAAGTGTATATTATTGTCATAAAGGAGTTTTAAAGCCTTGTAAGGAAAGAGACATGATATTCTATGCATAAATATTACATCCACAAAGCCAATTAACAGTTACTCAACATTGACAGTGGCCCAGAAACGCATCAACAGCGTTTTTTTTTTATCTTTATAGAAGTCATGGAAGGATTATATTGGGTCGAGCCCAGAAATGTTGCAAGATACCCTCACATATTCAGAGAAAAGAATAATTTCTTGTCAATAGCTATCAGGAGGAAGTAAAGCGTAGGCCTGTCATGAATATTGTGTTAAGCAAACACAGTGTCTACCAAAATAAGGAAAGAGGAATTGCCACCAGCAAAGATTAAATAATCAATAGTTATATAACAGTCTAGCAATTTACTGTCATCAAGTGATCAGCAGCAAACTATCAACCAGATATCCATCAAATGAGAGCTACAGGTAAAGCCGCAACCATACCAAAAATATGATCTACAAAAGCGCATAGGAAAGCACTGGAATCACATTAGGCAGAATCTCGTGGGGTTTCACAAGGTAAAACAGGAAATACCAAGAGTTTTTCAAGCCAAGCACGACCAACAAAGGGTTACACAGATGGCGAAAGGATTGAGGAGAATATAGCCGACAATGAATAAACTCTGATGGCGGCCAAAGCACAAAAGGAGACACAAAGCCGTGGCTTATACTCATAGTGGTTGCGCCCTGAAAGATAATCATTCCCAGATAGAAGAAAGACATAATACCCACATGGTATTTCAGAACCAAAACGCAACCAACATGAAGGAGGAGAATAGCCACTTCCAACAATCATAAATGGCGGCCAGAGCAAGCAAAATGTATAGGATGGTCCGTTTTTACTGTTTTAAGAAAGGAATGAGTGAAGCTACAGCCAGCATGAAGAAATTGAAACCCAGAAGTCATTTGCAGACGTGAGGAGTTTTACCCAAAGGGTTCGTCATTTTAGTTTTAAAAGCCAAGAAATGCTACATAGAGGGCTTCTTCCTAAACCCACAAACTTTCATTTTCAAAAGGGCAGAATAATGACCAGAAGCTCGTGGCTTATATATGCTTACAGCAAAAAGGAAAAGGAAAAATATATCATACAAGTAGCGGCCTTTTGGCCATTTTTCTGGTTTCGATACATAGAAGATAGTCACAAGAGAGAAAGGAAAAAATAGCATTACCTTTGTCACGAATTGAAGCTTCGAAGCACTATGGAGAGATAGGCGGAAGAATCATGGGGTTTCATGCTCGAAATCTGTGATTATTTCTTCAGTATGGCAACTTGTGAGTGGAAAAGAGCACTAGGGTAACAAGTCTGGGCTACCATGAGTTGCAGAGGAAATATGTCTCGAATGGAGGTTAGGGCTTCAAACCCTCAGCATGGCCGCTAGAGCTTCTTCTTGAAGCCTTCTCAAAATTCCCAAAGGTGAAATGGAAGTTGAGTTAGGGTTTCGGTAGCCCTTTTGTCAAAAACCCTAAGTCGAATGGGTGTATGAGTAGAAAAATTTTAACTAAGGTTTTTAGAAAAATAATGATCACTTCGTTATTCTTGCTAAGTTTTTGACTTTTTTATTTTAAATGACCTTTTGTGAGGGGGGCCGTAAGTTTTCAATTCATAAAATGAAGGGCATGCGAAATTAAGGCTGAATATTATGCTTGTAATAAAGGTTGAGTGGGTGATTTATTTACTTATACTATGCTTGCATCAATTAAATGCAATCAATTTAATGTTTTTTTGCTTACCTATGTAAAGTAATATTGATTAAATCATAAAACTATAAATCATTTGATTAATATTACTATTTTTAGGCGAAATAACATTAAATTAAGTGAATCCAATAAATGCAAGCATAGAATAAGGCAAAGATGGAGTTTCATTTTGCATGGGCGGATTGATACAAACGAGGTGAAATTTGCATGCTTT
The DNA here is from genome assembly GCA_007115665.2 of Sequoiadendron giganteum. Lineage (NCBI taxonomy): Eukaryota > Viridiplantae > Streptophyta > Pinopsida > Cupressales > Cupressaceae > Sequoiadendron > Sequoiadendron giganteum. Next base: position 10,600,769 of record VCHN02000014.1, read on the forward strand.
AGTCCACTTTTTCAGGGGTTTCAGTTCAGTTCGAGTTGCAGACCAGTTGCACGCTTTATGATTGCCAGTTCGAGTTTGTGTTTACTCATATTTGCATGCTTTAGTCTACTTTTTCAGGGATTTTCACTTGTGCTCGGATTTCGCATTGTAATTGTCATCTTTTCACCTTCTGTTGACTTTCAGTTACTATTCATGCACTTTGGAGTGCCTTTCATATTGTATATATTGAGAAAGTTTATCTTTTTCAAGGGAGTTCTTGTTTTCTGCCTTTGCCTTCAGCAAAGAAGACTATCTTGTAACTCAACATTTATTTACAGATTAATACAGCAGTGTTTTTACAGGTTCAAATCGTGTTATTGCAGAGAATTCCTTCAAGTTTCAGTATTTTAGAATTTTCCTTCAAGTTTCAAGCATCTTTGTCATGTGGGATTGATCAAAGTAATTATTGTGTTGCAATTTTTGAAACCTTTAAATATTTCTGTCTCCTTAGTGAATTATGTATGCATCCAGGTTTAAATTCACTGGTTAAACATTGTGTTAATCGATAATCAAACAGTCTAGTTGTGGAAATCATATTTCCCTTCTAAGATTGTTTCTTTAATAGCCTTTGTTTAAAATATTCAAGTGTTTAAACTTCCAGATCTAGTTGTGCGAATGAAAATAGTGAGTAATTGTTCTGTGAGTTAAGTCTGCAAGTTGGATTCTTCGGTGTATCACCATAAATTAAAAGTTTCATAGTTTAGAATTTAGACTTAGTCTTTCTACCTCTTTCCAAGCCAAGTCAATTAGATTTTTAGGGGATTTTTATTAGGGAACCAACCCTCTCTGGAGATTGATTCTCAGTTTTAGGAAACCCACAGGCCTGAGAATCATTCCATGTTTCAACAGATTGCTGAATTTAACTATTCAAGCGTTCGGGTGCAATCTGAATTGACAATAGATACATGGCCACTAGCCTCCACTATATATAATGTAAATGTTCTAGCAATAATATAATATGCATGTTTTTCATATCTTGGCTCATTTACAATGTATCTCAATTTCTTGCAATACTATTGTCGTTTTCAAAAAGCACTGAGAAAACCCAAAACTTAAAGCAGGAAAAATAATTACATATTTACAATTCACAAACCCACTGCATAAGTAGAACTAATTAAACTTTTTAAGGCGTATTCCATTAACTGGAATACCCAAGGCATTACCTTCCATGTCTTCTAACTCAAAAGAGTTAAATTGTTTGCACTAGATGATTTTAAAAGGCCCTTCCCAAAGACTATAAAACTTTTTGTGTTGGTTGGGCTTTGCCCCGCGCTCGTTGAACTTGAGCACCAAGTCCCCACATTTTAGCTCCTGGTCAGATGTTGTTTTATCAAACCACTTCTTCACTACCTGTTGGCGGCTATTCATGGCCTCGAGAGCATGCTCTTTTTACTCTTGTACTTCCAGTAACTCAGAAAACCATACCTCCATAGCTCCGTTCTGTTCGATTTCAAGAGATTTGAGCAATTAGAGAGCAGGGATTTCCATAGCAATAGGCAGCAATGCCTCCTTCCTGTACACCATCTCATAAGGGGATGTCTTTAATATCTACTTTGGAGTGATACGGTCTGCCCACAACGTTGTTCAAAGGTTTTTATGCCACTCCCTCTGGTGTTCCGAGCCTATCCTTTTGATTAATCTGATGAGGTTTTTGTTTGTGGATTCCGCGAGGCCATCCCCCTGAGGGTAATAATTAGAAGAGCTTTTCAAGAAAACCCCATATTTCAATGCAAATTGGCTCATCTTAGAGCCGAGGAAAGCTTTAGCATTGTTGGAAATAATTGTTTTTGACGGGCCAAATCTGGCTACCAATTCCTCCAAGAAGTTAAAAATTTCTACTTCCGTTGCATTTCTTAATGGCACCACCTTTGCCCATCTGGTGAAGTAGCCAGTTGTTGTCAATATCCACTTGTGTCCCGTTGATGAAAAATGGTTAATCATACCAATGAAGTCCAGACCCCATTGAGCAAAAGGTTCCTCCACTACTATAGGTCTTAGTGGCATAGCAAAATTCTTTCTCTTTCCAACATAAAATTTTCATTCACTACAAGACTTTACTAATGAAAATGATTCATTAAATAATGTTGGCCAAAAATAACCAACACATGATTTTAATTGCAGTAGTTCTTGCAGAAAAGTGCCCTCTAGCTGGGTCATTGTGATATTGATCTAATATTCTTTTGGCTTGTTCCTCATTCACACATCTTAGCAAAACACCATTAAAAATTCTTTTGAAAAGTACTCCTTCTAAGAGAACATAACTGCTATTTTGCAATTAATAGAACTCTCTCTTAAAGGAAGGGAGATTGATCAGATACCTTCCTATTTGTATGAAGTTTATCCTAGCCTCCAGCCAATCGCCCTCAGAGCTTTCTTCATTCAATAACACAGGTTCCAAGACTTCGAGCGCTATCACTGGTTCATTGTTTTCGACGAGGTACTTGCACAGTCCTTTTCCCTTAATAGTCTTGATAGACCTAATCTCAATATCATATTCTAGGATTTTGGTAATCTAGTTAGCTCTTTTCTCGATGATCTCTCCTTCCATAATATATTAACGCACACTAGGATGCGGTACACAAACAATCACCTTATTGTATGATATCAGGTGTCGGAACTTCTTAAGCCCTTTCACAATAGCAAAGGCCTGTCTTTCTACAAAATTGTACCTTACCTCATACTCCTTTAAGGTGCATGAGTAGAAAGCAACAGGAGATTCTTTTTTATCCTCATCATCCTTCTGCATAAACACAGTGGAAATACTGTTTCCACCACCAAAAACATACATGATAAAGTCCTTCGACAGGTTCGGGTTGATTAATATAGGGGCTGAAGAAATAACCTCTTTTATAAGCTCAAAATATTTTCTAGCCTTCGTCGTCCACTTGAAAGTCTGGTCCTTTTTTAGCATCAAGGTAATCAGTCAAACGATCCCTGCAAAGTCTGCAATGAATTGACTGATGAAATTGACCCTACCCAAAAAAGATTGCACTCATTTCTTGTTTACGAGTAGAGGAAGCTCTCAAATTGCATCAACTCTTTCTAGATCAATGGAAATGCCCTCCTTCGAGACAACATATCCCAATAGCTTCTTCTGGGGGACTCCAAACACACTTCTTCGGGTTTAGAGAAATTCTGAATTCCTGGCACTTCTGGAAGACAAGCTCTAAATGATCAAAGTGATCATCGAAAGATTTGGAAAACACTGTCAAGTCATCTAGGTAGATAAGTATAATCTTATGTATTAAATCCCTGAAGGCAATATCCATAGCTCTTTGAAAGGTGGCTCTGGCATTTGAAAGTCCAAAGGGCATCTTAGCATATGCATATGTTCCCCACTTTGTGGTGAATGTTGTTTTGTGTTGGTCTTCCTCCTTTACACGAATCTAATTGTAGCCCAAAAAACCATCCAACATTGAAAACATTTCAGAACCAGCTACGGTTTTGTAGAATTACCTCCATGGAAGGAAGGGGGTAATGATCCTTCAGGGACGCCCTATTCAAGTCTTGAAAGTCTACACACAGTCGTATATCACCATTCTTCTTCCGGACTAGCACCAGGTTAGACACCCAAGTGCTATGTTTGATTGGGAACACTATTCGGGACGCAACCAATTTATTCAAATCTTGTGACATGAGTGACTCAATCTTCGGGTTCACAAGCCTTTGTCTCTGACGAACCAGCTTCGCTCCTTCCAATAGCTCAATTGTATGCTGAATAATCTCGAGATCATATCCCTTAAGATCATCATATGACCAGGCTACTACGCTCGGATATTCCTTGCAAAAGTGCTTTAGCCTGTCTTTATTGTTCTGAGATACTCCCTTATCGACCTTGAGCTTTCTGTCTTCTCTGATATGCAAATCGGCACAGTCACCTTTGTTAGCTACAAGCTTCCTTTTATCTTTCCTTGCATCATCAGAATCAAAAAGGCTCTCCAGAGTGACTAGACCTCTAGGAAGATTGTTGGATTTCAACTGGATTACTTGATCCCCGTAGTCTTCGACGATCTTTAGTTGCAATTGGTCAGCAAATTCCCCAAATGATTGGAAAAATGACGCAATATGAGCATCACTATCGAACACTTTCCAGTCTTGATCATTTTTCAAAACAACAGGTTGTACAATTATTCTCACTACATGTTTATTCTTTAACAACTCAGAGGTTGGCTCAAATTGAGCCCCGACAGTTGCCATCTGGTTAGCTTCGGAGTTCTTCTCTCTCTGTATAGCCTAAATATTAAATGCCTCAAATATTTCAATAAGATCCTAGAACCTATGCTAGTATGATCGCATCCAGACATTCTTTGTAGCAGAAATCCCTCGGATTTGGTTGACCACCAATTCCGAATCTCCGAACACTCTTATTTGCTTTGCGCCCATTTGTTCTGCAAGGCTCAAACCATGGACAAGGCCTTCATATTCTGCTTCGTTATTCGAGCATGCGAACTAGAAACGATAAGACCTCAAGGTATTTTCTTCGGATGGAGGTGTCAAACATATTCTTGCTCCAGCTCCTACTCTACATCTTGCTCCATCAAAGTGCAAACTCCATAACTCTAAGGATGTTTCGCCTTCGAACTCTTTAGTAACTTTGGGCATAATCTGTCATTCCTCATGTATGACATAGGTTCCGAGCCCAGTTGCATGATAATTTCCAAAAGGGTTCGTGTCTATAAACTCATTCAACAAAGCTTCTTCACTCTTTGTCTGGGAGCTAGTTGCTTCTTCTTCCTCCATAAATTCAACATTGAACCTTTCTTCTCGGTAATTGAAGTATGTGTCACTTCAAAGTTGTTCAGGGCCTCATCAGCAACATGTTTGGAATGCAAAGTTTCTGACAATAGTTTCATCTTAGCTCCATGTTTGATTCTCAAGATTAGGTGTGACCAATCAAGTGCTAGATATCCTCCAATATTTGTTGTGAACTCTTGGGACAAACATATCCCAAACAAAGGAGGGATATCAATGAGTACGGTATCCTGGTTCACAGTGATACTAGGGTAGGAAAACAATGTCATAGGCAATCCCTTGATTACCCCGATGGTATCAACTTTATTTCCATCTAGTTGCATGACTCCCTTTTTAAGAAGCTCATATTTTAGCCCCAAAGCATCAACTACTTTCTTAGGCATGACAGTGGTGCTAGCACTAGAGTCGATCATACAATTATGCAATAACTTGTTGCCAATGATAAAAGTTAGAAAGAAAGGCTTAGGTTTAGGCTTACTCTTTTTTTCTAGCTTCGAGCTTTTCTTTCGGTTGATTTTTTAGCACTTTATCTAGGTCTGGCTTGGATATCTTTTCTTCGCTGGGCTGACTAGGAATCTTCACATCTTCCTCTCCTAACAATGCTTTCTGTAATAGCACCTTTTGCTCCGGAATAGCCAAGATATCCCACAAAGAAACATTGGCAGAGGATTTCTTTAGTTGTTCCACCACATTGAACTACATTCGCGGCTGATGAGTCATGGTTGCTTGCTCCTTAGGCCTTATAGTTGGTGTAGGCCTTGTAGTTGGTGTATCCGACTGTTTGGCAACAATCGGGGTGATCATAGGAGCCTTTGCCTTTGGAGGATGTGGGTTCGGAGAGCTGGGAGTGACCACCATAGAATGCTGTGGGATTGCCGACGGGCCTACCGACAGACTGGGCATTGACTGAGATGGACCATTAGTCGACGGAGATGTGAATTCTCCAGTGAGTCTCCGCTTTGAACGCATGTTGTAGTCTGATTGCACTCAGAGCACTTGAGTTACAGGAATGTCATTTGGAAATGTTGATTCTTCTCCTTTCATCCATGAAAAGAGCGCTTGGTTTGGAACTATGTCTAGCTTCTACTCTATGGACATCCCTTGCATTTGAGCAGCGAGGACTGCATTATCCATATGTTGAGAGGCATATGACTGGTTTTCAGGATTAGGTGCGTTGCCTTGGCTACGTTGCTCTGCAATCTTCAGTTACAAATTCCCTCGCGGACAATTTTGGGGCATGTGTGCATCATTACAAGGAAAACACCATAAATTAGTGTCTTCGGCTAAGTTATTTTGTCCTACCACTAGCTCCTTACTTGAACTAGGATGGATGGTCTGCATCGACAGATTCACTAGAACAACTTGGTTATTCGGTTGATCTTGAGTATTGCCGCGTGATCTATCTTGCCAGTGATTTGACTGGTAAGGAGCTTTTCCGCCTTGATAATTTTGGTAAGCCGTCTTCTGATAGCTATACTGTTGCCGCTTCATGGTAGTTAATTCATTTTTCATAGTTTGCATATGTTCTCTCATCTCGTTCATCTCGGTCATCAAGGGTGTAGGCACTGGAGCTACACTCGACATCATTCCCGGGTACACGTACATAGACTGGGGAGGAGTTGCAGAAGCGCTGGTTGAAGCTGCTTCAGCCTCCACGGTGTTGAATTCCAGGAAAAATGGCATGATGGGTCTTGGTGCCAACTTTCCAGCAGTAATAAGGTTATTCTCCGCAGTAACAGTGAGACCGTAAGCATTAGGTACAGTATCTCCACCAAGAGCTTGTCACATCATGGAAATATCAGCATTAATGGACTTCAAATAGAACATGAATGGAAAATCTTGAGGCGACCGACTACCAACAGGAACTCTCTACCAAGTCGAATGAAACTGCGCGTTGAAGTCAGGCAGAGCTTCATGAGGAGCTCGCTTTATGCTCGCCAGCTAATGATATAGCGAAGACCTATCGCCAACATTTGAAAAGCGCTCGTAAAAAGGGGTTCCAAGATCATCCCATGTAGCAATCGTATTAGCTGAAAGATTTATATACTAGTTCAACACCTTTCCTCAGAATGAGGCAGCAAGCAATCTTAGAGCTACGTTTTCATTAGAAACACCATGCACCAGACACACATCTACCACATCTTGTAAGTGCTCTGTCGGTGTCTTCAATTCATCCCTCGAAAACTTAGGGATATATTTTAAAGAAGTGGGGATTGGAGCCCATACTACAGGAGGCACAAGTGCTACTAAAGGACTACCAGCATCCCAGGCTACATAATTTCTAGCGGCCATAGGTGCAAGAGATGGAGGAGAAGGGGGAGGTGAAGGACTACCTTTCCGACCTCTCGGGTGAACAAAAACTAGCGGTGGTACAAGTAGGCCAGGGAATCTTGTAGTTTGTGACCTATTTACAGGCCTATGACTCATACACACTTATATATCAAGTGAATGTGCAAGTTTGGGTCCCACCGGGCATGCCAGAAAAAGAACTGTTGATGCAAAATTTTGCAAGTAGTAGCAGTCTTATGGGAAACTTAGCTATAGGGGGACATAGTGTGCTTAGCTAAGTGACCTCCAGATTTTATCAAAGTCAGCTCTTTGTTTTTAGTTGGGAAGGTAAAGGGTTAGAAAGACAATAAGAAATATTAAAATCTAGACTAAAGGTGATGCGCCAAATCATGAATGAAACTACTTGGGCACAATGCCGAAAGCAAAGGCTCGAACAATAAAATGTTGTATATCAAATAGATTATCCAGAAGCATTTCAAACATAAGAATACCCTTTAATTGCATAGCATAATCCAATATAACTTCGGCCAACACAGAAGATTCAAACATGATCTGTATTTATTAAGTTGTAGAAGATTACAAAAGATGAAGAATAGGCATTCATATGCTATAGGAAAATAAAAGCACAGTCTAAAAATCTTATCAAATGCATGAAAAATAGAAAATGCCGAATTGATTGGCACGGTCTGCAACTTCAAGTTCAATAAAAATATTACAAAGGCTATTCCTAGTGCTCGGGAAGTTTTTTGTCTATCCAACAACAACCTAAAAAAAAAAAGAAAATTTTCTTAAAAAAGTGAGCACATTGCCTGAAAGCCACATTGAGAAAGATGCCCTGGAAAAACATCGACATTCCAAATCTCCTCGAGCCGGCACTGAATAGGAAGATCGCCTAGCAGCGCGCCAACAAATTCGTCCTCAGAGAAAATATGGCCATGCAACAACAACAAAGGACACGCGACATCGAAGAAGAAAACACGACAACAAAGGAGAACAAACGACATAGGTAGCAACTCCCAAATAACTGGCGCACAAGAATATGCCACACGTTGAGCACACGGAACCTGGAAAAAGAATGAGGGACGCCCTAGTGAAAAGCTTTGAGAGGAAGCCACGTGGGTGACGCTGAGTGAAAATAACTGCATAGTGGGCCCAGCTCGGGAAACGGCCAGAGAAAGCCACACGTCACACACACGGAACTTGATAGAGGCAAAGTGATACAAAGTGGAAAGAATCTACATTAAGAGGCCACGTGGCAAATGGAAAAAAATTGTGAGTGATAAAAGACAAAGCGAAACCACAAAGGAAAGATAATCGCAAAGGCTAGCGGTTCGTGAAATAAAGTTCACAAAAACTATGGATAATTTTTTGTTAAAATTTGATGCATTAAATAGTCAATTGAAAGGTTTGGGAGTAAATTTTGAATATCTTAGAGTCATTCATATTGTTCTTAAGAAATGTCTTCTGAAACAATTTCAAGAATTGATTACAAATATTCATGCTCAATTAGCTATTCCTTCATTAGCTAGTCAACTTACTTATGAAGTTTTTAGAAATTTATTACGGTAAGAGGAAGCAAAATTGATTCAATTTGGTAATCTTAAAAATAGAGAGCATGCTTTTATGTCTAAAAATCATAAGAAATATTTTAAACCTCATAATAAACAATATTATAATCCTAAATCTTATCATAACAATACTAATGATCCTAGAAAGAATAATTATTTTAAGAGGCCTCATTGTACTTATTGTGATAAAGATGGTCATTGGTCTAACACTTGTTTTAAGAAACAAAATGATAAAAAACTCATGATGCAAAATAATAAACAAAATAAACCTCATAATAATAGGTTTAACAACAATGCAAGTCAATATAGGTCTTTTACTTGTAATTGTAATGCTTCAACACCTCCTGAATGAGTTATTGATTCCAGTGCTTCTCAACATGTTATTTCTCATAAAGAGGTGTTTGAATCTATGCAACCCGATATGTTTAATGTTCAACTTCAACTTGCTAATAATCATAGTTGTAAAGTAGAAGCAATTGGAGGTGTGAATGCACCTAATGGTAAGTTACATGATATTTTTATGTTCCTGAATTAAAGATATTTTTTCTTTAAGTAGCTAAGCTTTGTCAAGATTACATAATAGAATTCTATAAGGATATGTGCTATGTGATTGATCCAAAACAAAATCATAGTCATTATTAATGGTAAATTAGACAATGATAATGTATTCAAATTTTATGAGTTTGCTCAATCTAAATATTCTTTACTATCTACCATTGATTTTAATGTTTAGCATAAAATACTTAGTCATATCCATGCTAATAATATTGCCTTGATGCAAAAATCTAATATGGTAGAAGGATTTCCTAGCATTGTTCCATCTAAAATTGTATTCACAAGATGCATGAGTGGTAAGATGAATAGGGAGCCCTTTCCACAAGGTAAATCATGGAGGGCACATCATAAGTTACACCTAGTCCATAGTGACCTTTTGGGACCCATGGAGAATAACTATATCCAAAGATCAAGGTATGTACTTACTTTTGTTGATGATTATTCTAGAAGAACTTGGATCTATTTTCTTCAAAGTAAGGATCAAGTTCTTGATATGTTTTTTGAATTTCATAAATTTGTTGAAAGACAATTCAGTTTTAAAATCAAAATTATTAGAACTAATAATGGTAAAAAAATATGTGAATAATTTTTTCAATAGTTTTTAAAATCATTTGGTATTAAACATGAGATAACTATTCCCTGTACACCTCAACAAAATGGTGTAGCAGAAAGGAAGCATAGAACTATTATTGAAATGGCTAGATGTATGTTACATGCAAAGAATATGTCTTATAAATTTTGGGTTGAAGAAATGATTTGTGCTACTTATATCATTAGTAGGACTCCTACAAAATCTTTAAAGGATATAACTCCTGAAGAGGCTTGGTTTGGTAGAAAACTTAATCTTAAGCATTTAAGAATTTTCGGTTCAATTACTTATGTTCATAAACCTAAAGAAAAAGGTAAAAATTAGATTCTAAATCTTCTTATCATATTTTTTTAGGTATGATGAACATTCTAAGGCTTGTTGCAAAGGTGGTTGCCATTGCACCAAAAGATCAACCTGTTAATGCCCGATACAACTGTTGGATTTATACAAGATCCAAGATCCACAAGAGGTGGTTAAACCATGTCACGAAGCCCGAGCACCGCGTTGGCCCACGTCGAGGAGACCAAGGGCGAAACCTTGCAACAATCCCCCCAATGCAAGTGAGGGGTTTGAACTTGTGACCTCAGCTCTGATACGAATTGTTGCAAAGGAAGTTGTCGTTGCACCAAAAGATCAACCTGCCTAATACAACTGTTGGATTTATACAAGATCCAAGAACCACAAGAGGCGGTTAAACCATGTCATGAAGCCTGAGTGCCGCGTTGGCCCACGTCGAGGAGACCAAGGACGAAACCTTGCAACAATCCCCCCAATCCAAGTGAGGGGTTCGAATTTGTGACCTCAGCTCTGATACAAATTGTTGCAAAGGAAGTTGTCGTTGCACCAAAAGATCAACCTGTTAATGCCCAATACAACTGCTGGATTTATACAAGATCCAAGATCCACAGGAGGCGGTTGAACCATGTCACGAAGCCTGAGCACTGTGTTGGACCACACCAAGGAGACCAAGGGTGACACCTTGAAACAAGGCTTATAGATGAGTAAGTTCACCAAGATGGTGCACAAAAATGGGGTTGAAAGTGGCCACTATTTTTCTAAAATCAACTAAACCTGAACTTGGAGGAGTAGTTTGAGATTCATGAACTAAAAATGTAAAGATGCTAAAAGAACAAGAATTATAGTACTCTGAATCTAGTTTCTAAACTACTAATGTTTTTTTCAAAAATAGATAAGATTAAGAGGATCAAATGCTTCACACACACAAAAGTGTCTCCATTTTTCAAAAAAGCATAACATAGTGTCTAGTATGCGCCCCTCAATTTTTTTAGTTGCATTTAGTATTTTCAAAAACTCACTAGTAGAAATATAGTTAAGAGTATGTACTAGAAGTATATTTTTTTTTAATTTTTTATTGAGTATTTTTTTATGATATTTCAAAGTGGATGCATCCTAAAAATCACATAAGTTGCACCAAAATAATCGAAAACACAATTTTTTTCCAAACATTAAAGAATGAAGTGTAGAATAATATTATATAATTTTTTTCAAATTTAGACAAGTAGGTCAAAATTTATTAAAAAAGTCAATATATATGTCTCTGATAACTATGGAAACATTAGTGAAATAAATTTTAAAAGAATATGTTAATGTAGTACAAATCTAAAAGCAATTGTATGGTTAGAAAGCTTAGGAGACGTGTGAAATTATGGTGGTAATTTTTATAAGATTCGTTTTAGAAAAAAAGCACATCAAAATGAAGAAAATGAGCCATCCAAACCTAAGGCTTGTCATTTAAGCGTAAGGCTTATCATCCAAGCCTAAGGCTTACCATCCATGCCTAAGTAGAAGCCAAAACACGCTCGTGTCTTGTGCAAGCCAAAACATGCTCGTGTCTTGTGAAAGCCAAAAAAACGCTTGTGTCTTGTGCAAGCCAAAACACGCTCGTGTATTGTGCAAGCCAAAACACGCTCGTGTCTTGTGCAAGCTAAAACACGCTTGTGTTTTGACTTGCACTAAAATCATCATGCTCTTGAATCTAACTTTCTAGCTTTCTCTCCCTCCATATTTGTCTCTAACTCTCTCTACATCTCTCTTTGTCAATATTCCTTTCTTCGTGCGTCCATTCCTCCCCCAAAATCTATCTATCCCTCTTTGTTCCTCAAAATATCTATATCTCTCCCTCCCTCTCCCTCCCTCCCTCCCCTTTGTACTATTTTTCTCAAATCTCATTCTATCTCTCTCTCTCTCTCTCTCTCCCTATTTCCCTCCTTCCTTTTCTACTCATTTTCTCCCATGTATCTCTTTGTCTCTATGCATCTAACTCTCCCTATCTATATCTCTTCTTTCTCTCTATCTACATATCTCCCTCCCTCTCTCTCTAACTCTCTCTACCTCTCTATCTTTCTCAATACATCTCTATCCAAGCTATAATTCACTCATGTTTCTAGGAAGAAAATGTCTCTGGCCCATGCTCAAAAGTTCATCTTCATAGGACCAAGTGTGTTATAATGTTCTCATGTTCTTATGAAGATAAAAATCCTTTGTATCTCTTTCCATCTTTCTTTACCTCCCTCTCTTTTTCTCTCCCTCCCTCTCTCTCTCACTCCATTTTTCTCTCTCTAATGTGCCCACATTTCTACATGAAGAATTTAGAGTTGAGGGTTTAGGTTTGATGGTTGAGAGTATATTGTTTAGGGTTGAGGGTATAGGTTTAAGTGTTAATTATTAATATGAATATTTAGGGTTTAGTGTGTAGGGTTCAAGGTGTATCTCCTAGTGTTTAGAGTTTATGGTCGATGATAGAGGGTTGAGGGTTTACCTACCTCTTTATATGTCATCTCACATATCCCCCTATTTGCTCTCCTCCCCACCTCTATTTTTCTCTATCTTACTTCTCTCTCTCCCCTAGATCTACCTCTCTTTATCTAACCTCTCTCTCTCCACTACCTACCCCTCTCTCTCTATCTCATATTTCTATCTATCACCCCTTCCTACTTCTCCCATCATCCCTCCTTATCTACCTCCCTCCCTCACTATGTAGATCTCTCTTCTCTCTATCTCACATCTCTCTTTTTCTCTACCTCTCTTCTCTCTATCTCTCTCACATGTCTCTCTCTCCTCTCTCCCTTTAATATATCTAATATATTAATAATTTAGGGTGTAGTGCCTATGATTTATGGGTTTAGGTTTGATGGCTTATGATGGATTTGAGAGTTGATGTTTTAGGGATTAAATTTAATTATGTAAGTTTTAGTGTTAAATTATTAATGTTGGGTTTTAGGGTTTAACATATAGGGTATAAGGTTTATGTATTAGGGTTTAGGTCATAGGGTGTAGGTTTTATGGTAGACGATATAGGGTATATAGCTTAAGGTTGAGAGTATAATATTGATTGATAAGGTCTAGGTTTGAGGGTATAGGAAACTTGAGGGTTGATGGTATAAGGTTTTAGGGTAGAGTGTATAGGCTTTATGATGTAGGTATGAGTGTAGGTTTGAGGGTTGAGGGTATATGATATAGGGTATATGTTTGAGGGTACAACATTTAGGATTAAGTGTATAGGGTTGAAGGTTCACCCTATAGATTTAGGGCCTAGGGTTGAGGGATATGGTTTATGGTTGAGGTTATATGATATAGGGTTTAGGGTTTAGGGTTGTGTATATGGTTGAGGTTTTATTATATAGGCCTTAGGGCCCAAGAATTAGGAATAGGGTTTAGGGTCAAGAGGGTAAATGATATATAGTTGAGGGTTTAGCGTATAGGAATTAGGACCTAGGGTTGAGGGATAGGATTTAGGGTTGAGGGTATAAGGTTGAATATATGGTTAAGGGTTTAACCTATTGGATTTAGTTCCTAGGCTTGAGGGATAGGATTTAGGGTTGAAGGTATAGAGTATAAGTTTTAATATATGGTTAAGGGTTTAACCTATTGGCTTTAGTTCCTAGAGTTGAGGGATAAGGTTTCAGGTTCATGATATAGGGTATACGGTTTGGGTTTATGGGTATAGAGTTTAGGGTTAAGTCTCACATCTCCCCCCTCTCTACTCTCCTCCCCATCTCTATTGTTCTCTATCTCACTTCTCTCTCTCCTCTAGATCTACTTCTCTCTATCTCTATCTCGTCTTTCTATTGATCTCCCCTTCCTACCTCTCCCTACCTCCCTACGTATATATCTCTTCTCTCTATCTCACATCTCTCTTTTAAGGCCTCTCTTCTCTCTATATAACCTCTCTTTATCTCTCTCACGTCTCTCTCTCCTCTCTCAATTTAATATCTCTAATATATTAATTATTTAGGGTGTAGGGCCTATGGTTTATGGTTTTAGGGTTGATGGTTTATGATGGATAGTTGAGAGTTGATGCTTTAGGGACTAAATTTAGTTATGTAGGTTTTAGGGTTTAACATATAGGGTATATAAGGTTTATGTATTAGGGTTTAGGTCATAGGTTTTAGGGTTTATGGTTGACAATATAGGGTTTAGAGTTTAGGGTTGAGAGAATAAGATTGAGTGATAAGGTTTAGGTTTGAGGTTATAGGAACATCGAGGGTTGAAGGTATAAGGTTTAGGGTAGAGTGTATAGGCTTTATGACCTAGGGTTGAGTGTAGTGTTTAGGGTTGATGGTATATGATATAGGGTATAGGGTTGAGGGTATATCATTTAGGATTGAGTCTATAGGGTCAAAGTTTAATCCTATAGGCTTTAAGGCTTAGGATTGAGGGATATGGTTTAGGGTTGAGTTTATATGGTTGAGGGTTTGTTATATAGGCCTTAGGGCCCAAGGTTGAGGGATAAGTTTTAGGATCAAGAGGGTATACTATATAGGGTTGAGGGTTGAGGGTTTATCCAATAGGATTTAGGGCCTAGGTTTGAGGGATAAGGTTTAAGGTTGAGGGTATAGGGTATAGGGTTGAGTATATGGTTAAGGGTTTAACCTATTGTCTTTAGCTCCTAGGGTTGAGGGATAAGGTTTAGGGTTGATGGTATAGGGTATAAGGTTTGGGGTTATATGGTTATATATTTTAGGTTTAAGTCTCACATCTTCCCCATCTCTACTCTCCTCCCCATATTTATTGTTTTCTATCTCACTTCTCTCTCTCTCCCCTTCCTACCTCTCCTCTCATCCCTCCTTGTCTACCTCTCCCTCCCTCCCTATGTAGATCTCTCTTCTCTCTATCTCACCTCTTTATCCATCTCCCATGCCTCTCTCTCCTCTCTCCCTTTAATATCTCTAATATATTAATTATTTATGGTGAAGGGAACATGGTTTATGGGTTTAGGGTTGATGGTTTATGATGGAGAGTTGAGAGTTGAGGGTTTAGGGATTAGATTTAATTAGGTTCTAGTGTTAAATTATTAATGTTGGGTTTTAGGGTTTAACATATAGGGTATAAGGTTTATGTATTAGGGTTTAGGTCATAGGGTGTAGGTTTTATGGTTGACAATATAGGGCATAGGGCATAGGGCTTAGGGTTGAGAGTATAATATTGATTGATAGGGTTTAGGTTTGAGGGTGTAGGAACCTTGAGGGTTGAAGATATAAAGTTTAGTGTAGAGTGTATAATAAATTTTATGACCTAGGTCCGAGTGTAGGGTTTAAGGTTGAGGATATATATAGGGTATATGGTTGAGGGTACAAAATTTAGGATTGAGTGTATAGGGGTGAGGTTTCATCCTATAGGATTTAGGGCCTAGGGTTGAGGGATATGGTTTATGGTTGAGGGTATATGATATAGGGTTTAGGGTTGAGTGTATATGATTGAGGGTTTATTATATAGGCCTTAGGTCCCAAGGTTGATGGATAGGGTTTAGGTTCAAAAGGGTATATGGTATAGGGTTGGGGGTTGAGGGTTTATCCTATAGGATTTAGGGCTTAGGGTTGACATATAGGGTTTAGGGTTGAGGGTATAGGGTTTAGTGTTGTTGGTATATGGTACAAGGTTTATTATATGGTTAAGGGTTTAATCCATTGGCTTTAGTTCCTAGGGTTGAGGGATAAGGTTTAGGGTTAACAATATAGGGTATAAGGTTTGGGGTTATGGGTATAGAGTTCATGGTTAAGTATCACATCTCCCCCTCTCTACTCTCCTCCCAATCTCTATTATTCTCTATCTCACTTATCTCTCTCCCCTAGATCTACCTATCTCTATCTAACCTCTCTCTCTCTCTCCACTATCTACCTCTCTCTATCTCATCTTTCTATCTATCTCTCCTCATCCCTCCTTATTTACCTATCACTCCATACCTACATAGATATATCTTATCTCTATATCACATCTCTCTCTTTCTCTACCTCTCTTCTCTCTATCTCACCCTCTCCATCTGTCCCCCATGTCTCTCTCTCCTCTCTCCCTTTAATATCTCTAATATATTAATTATTTAGGGTGTAGGGCCTATGGTTCATGGTTTTTGAGTTGATAGTTTGTGATGGAGAATTGAGAGTTGAGTGTATAGGGTTGAGGGTTTATCCTATAAGTTTTAGGGCCTAGGGTTGAGGGATAGGGTTTACAACTTAGGGTATAAGGTTTAGGGTTGACTATATAGGGTTTTGGGCTTGGGACCTCTCTATAGGGTTTAGGGTCGAGCACACATATGGTATAGGGTTTAGGACCTAGGGTTGATGGAAATGGTTTAGCATTGATGGTATAGGGTATAGTGTATATGGTTGAGGGTTTAGTGTATAAGATTTAGGCCCTATGGTTGAGGGATAGGGTTTAGGTTTGAGGGTTGTGTGTATAGGATTGAAGGTTTATCCTATAGGGTTTTTGTACCTAGGACCTTTCTATAGGGTTTAGGGTTAAGGGTATAGAGTTTATGGTTGACTTCATATGGTTGATGGTTTATAATATAGGACCTAGGCCTAGGGGTGAGGGATAAGGTTTAGGGTTATGGGTATAGAGTTGGTGGTTTAGGGTTGAGTGTATAAGGTTGAGGGTTTATCCTATAGTCTTTTGGGCCTACAACCTCTCTATAGGGTTTATGGTTGAGGGCATAGGACATAGGGTTCAATATTGAGGGTATAGGGTATAGGGTTAAATATATATAGGATTGAGGGTTTAGAGTATAGCCTCTAGGGCCTAGGTTTGACAGATAAGGGTTTATGGTTGAGGGTACAAATTTGGGGGTTTAGTGTTGAGTGTATAGGGTTGAGGGTTTAGCCTATATGATTTTGGGCTTGCAACCTCTCTATAGGATTTACAATTGAGGGTATAGGGTATATGGTTTAGGATTGATATTATAGGGTATAGGGTTAAATTTATAGGGTTGAGGGTTTAGCATATAGCCTCTAGGGCCTAGGTTTGAGGGATAGGGTTTATGGTTGAGGTTATAGAGTTGGGGATTTAGGGTTGAATGTATATGGTTGAGGGTTTAACCTATAGAATTTTGGGCCTATGACCTCTCTATAGGGTTTAGGGTTGAGGGTATATGGTTTAGGATTCAAGGTATAGGGTATAGGGTTGAATGTATAGTTTTGATGGTTTAGTGTATAGCCTCTAGGGTCTAGGTTTGAGAGATAGGGTTTATTGTTGAGGGTATAGAGTTGGGGGTTTAGGGTTGATTGTATAGGGTTGAGGGTTTAGCCTATAGGATTTTGGACCTACAACCTCTTTATAGTTTTAGGGTTGAGGGAATAAGGTATAGGGTTTAGGATTGAGGGTATAGGGTTGTAATATAGGAAAAAGGAAACCCTATGTTTAATATGTGAAACCTAGGGTTAATTACCTTCATTTTTCAAAATTACATTAGAAGGGAGATTGAAAAAATGAATAGATCAAGACTATCAACCACGAAGGTGAGCCAATCAGATTTGGATCTCCTTTATTAAGGCCTTGAAAGTGGATTGGAAATGATTTGAAATGATTAATATAATTGAGATATATGACCTGATAAGATAAATTCATTATTTTGAAAGCACATAGTTTGAAATAGTAAACTGCAGGCAGATATGAGAAGTACTGGAGATTGTGCACCTATCATAAAAAGTTAGATTTGGCATGCAAAGGAGGACATAGATGCCTAGGGGCATATGGGTACTTGATAGGGGGTTCTGAAACTTATTTTGGGGTCCTTTGGTGTTGGGTATGAGCTTCTGATTCTCGATTGTAAAGTTATCGAAATGTCATCACATAATTATGTAGTTGAGTTTTCGTGGCTTGACAAATTTTAAGGCTTTGAATGCAAAAATTGATAATTTTCCCTCAATCCTCTTCAAACTTGTAACCTGCACATTAAAAGAGAGAAAATGTTGGCCCATTTAGGGGCTTTCCTCAGTCAAATCCTGTGTAATTGTTTCCACTTCCACAATAGCAATGCCAATGATAGGAAGATAATTGAAAGGAAGGAATGATGAAATCACAAAGTGCTGCAACTTACCACCCTTCAATGACTTCCTTGAAGAACTGAAGTCATTCACATCACCTCAAGGATTTGGATCTTGATTTCTTCAATGCTTGAATTCTTTGGACACTTACAACATGGGCTAGCCTTCAGAAAACATGAACATGAACACACATAAACTTTGAAATGATGTTGGATCTTGAATTACTGCAATAACGCTCTAAAAATGTTTCTCTTGACTTGCTCAATAGTGCTCTTGATCATTCAAGTTTTCCAATAGATTTCTAGATGATTTAAAATGATGAAAATACTATGTATTTATATGCAATTGTGCTAATTTCTCAAAAATTAGATCCTAAAATCTGATACTTGAAATTTGAAATTTGAATGTTAAAATACTGACAATAACATATTAAAAATTAGTCCCCAGAAAGATAGGGGGACCCATACACCCATGGCAATATTGGTCCTAGCCCTATCCTCTAGTACTTTTAGTGTCGAGATCAAAACATTAATTGTTTGCATTTATTCAATGCTTGCAATCCTTCAAAAAGTGGTAAAAATAGGCCTTGGAATGGATAATTTAGGCAATTAGGGACTTAATTAGGTCCAATAAACTAAGGGGGAATAAACATAACATGAAATTTTTAAGGGTGGAAATTTTTGACACTACATTTAGCCCCCACTTTAGTGAGAGTATGAACTTATGCTCAAACTCACACTAAAGTAGATAAATATATGTCAAGAGGGGTTCGAATGCACACATATTGAAGAGATAGGATGACAAAGGATCAAGGGAGGTGATCAAGCCCCCAAGATTCAAGATCCCATGGAAAAATGAAACAAGCTCAAAGAAACACACACACACATATGTATAATATGCAGCAAGACAACATACACAAACATACATGTCAAAAAAAACAAAGCATGCACGATGAAAACACACGACATGATGCAACATAAAGATGATGAAGAAATGAAAATAAAAATGATGTCAACACAATGTAAAAATGAAGAGGACACCTTAAAGACAACAAAACCACAAGGTTAGTATGAAAATATTTGAGTTGGTAAGGTAAGGAGACCTCGGTCTTAAATTGTCTCAAATACCAAACATCATCCATAGAATAAAGGAATGCTCCTAGGAGACTGAATACAAATCACTCATGGGCCACATGGCTCCACTAGAAAGCAAGGTGTATTATGCTAGGTGGCCATGTTAAAAAGGGTTTCTCAAGTTCATGACCCAACAAGCTCCATTTCTGAATCCATGAACTATCTTGCAAAAACTCACCTAAGGGGGTACATAAAACTCACCTCAGGAGGTGCATAAAACTCACCTCAGGGGGTGCATAAAAAACACCTTAGGGTGTGCAACAAAACTCACCTCAAGGGGTGAAAAAAAACTCACCTCAGTGGGTGCAACAAAACTCACCTCATGGGGTGCATAAATAACAATAGGATAAGGTTAAAAACTCAATGAGTGTTGTATCAACACCACCACAAGAGACAATAAAAAATGGAATTTTCTCAATATAAAAAAGGTCACACCTTAGGGGATATCACTCATGAAATCACCACCAAGAGAAAACAAGTCATGGAAAAAGAGATTCAAACTCTAGGGAATACTATCCATAGCATTACCACTAGGGGGAATGTCATATGCAAGAAAAGGTCACTCTGTTGAGGGATATCAATCCTAATATAACCACAAAGGAGACACTAATCATAGATCAAGAAGGACACACTTTGATTAACAAGGTCACACTTCCTATGAGATGCATGCTATCATTACTAAGAAGGGACTATTCTTATGCAAACATTGAGCAAGGGACTATATGCCCCCCTTAAAATGTTAGTGTACTTGCTACACTAATGCTTTAAGGAGATAAAGAGAGATCCCTTCCTAAAGGGAATTCACCTAGGAAAAGGCTAGCTAACCGTTTTCCCCCCAAGTTTAGGGATAAAGGTGAGCCAAATATGTTACCCCTTACAAAATGAAAGATGATTGCACAGAGCCTAGTATATACCCTCATGAATGGTAGTGATCATGTTATGACACTACAACTACCACATGGAAAGGATCAAAAAATAATTAATGTTAACATATTATAGGTTCAATTTGATCCCCATAAGGATCAAATTAACTTAATTTCTTCTTTAAAGCACTTCATTCATTAGTAAGATGTCCAAGTGTTCTATGGTACACATAATAAGACATGTTTGTACTATTTCCTTTCTTATCTTCTTGTTCATGGATAGGTGGCAATGTAATATGTCCTAGTTTGAGAAGTGTGTCTAAGGCTCTTTCAATCTTGGTTATAGGATGCAAAAAAGGCAACTTCTTAAGTTTATATTTCTTGGTTGGTATAACAACTATTTGATGTAAAGGTGGAGGATCTTGGTAACCTAGTTCTTTAGTATCTTCATATGGTGTTTATTCCAAGAGGGAATGGACTACATGATCATTCTTTATATCACATCCTTGTTTTATCAAGATTCTAAAGCCTTTCCATAAGTTTGTTCCAAGTTAATGGGTGTGTTTGTAATTTTATGCTCATATGATGGAAGGTTGGTTGATATGCTTTCCTTGTGATTGTTATTGATAGGTTTCTCCATGCATGTTATTTGAGGTATACCTTGAGATTCAGTTTTCGTATGTAACAAAGTGAATGTTTCAAGTGGTGGAATGGTAGGATGTTGTTGGTATGGGGTAGTAGGCCATTGTATTGAGGGATAAAAGGTTGTATTATTCTCAAGATTGTATTAGGAATTCTATATGAACTCATGCATTCTCTCTTCCTCCTTACCTTGGACCTTAAAAATACTTGTAATAGGATCTATGAAGTATCATGGATGTCATTATCAACATTTGAATCATCACCAAACACACAACTTGAAACATCAACCAATGATTTTAAGGACATAATTTTTTTTACCAAAAATACATATCCATAATGAAATTTTGCAATGAGGTTTAGACTGTTAATCCATAGGTGAAGAACAATCAAATAGAAACTATGAATAGAGGCTCCTAAGAGTGTTCTATCAGAAAAAATTGACCTATACCCAAATAATAGGATAAATTTTCCCAAGGGCGTCTAAGTCTTCAACAGGGGTTCTAAAATTTAAAGTTTGGCCAGGTTTTACACTACTTAAGGATTCTACTTCTACTTGCAAACAGTTGCAATAGTAAGTAATTTCCTATAATTTTCTTAATTTGTGCCAATTTGGTGTAAAATGTAAATATGCAACAATGTCAAGAAGATGTTTAAACAAGTTATGAATGAAATTTTTTGATTTGAAATGCAATAATTGACTGATTCTAAAATGCAAATGCCTAGAAATAATTATTTTGATGCAATTTTAAAACACAAGCAATGCACTTTCTTTCAATTTTATGCAATTTTTAGATATTGAGAAAAAATGGAAAGAACACAGAGAGAGAATAGAATGTGACAATAATAAACTGTATTCTTATCAATATGATTCAATGATATGATGGATGTAGTAGAAACCCTGTGGTTATATAGCCAAAGTGAGATACAAGATGTCATAGGATTATGACAAGTGTTTTAATCATATGACATGAGACAACTAATCACACTTACCAAGGTTCACATGTGTTACAAGTCAAAAGATAAGATAAAAAGTAATGAAAACTAACACCTTCTAGAAATATTCCTTCCTAGGACCTAAGTAAACTTAACATGTGTAAATAAGTCCCCTAGTAATGAATTAACTAGGTACAAGACTTTATTTACACCAACACCCCCCCTTAAGTGCAACTTAGGGAGTAGTAGACTATTATGAAAATGACATAAATATGCAAGAATGGGTCCCAGATACTAGGCCATGTTAGGTACCCATGTACATACAATTCAAATTAAATCTCTCACAAACAAAGAAAAGGAGAAAACCTAGTGGGACAAAACTCCTCCCCAAAAGAGAGATGAAATACAAAAAATAAATTCTCTCAATGATGCATGAGAAGGAAGAAACCCATGTGAGGAAAAATACCCCCCATAAGAGAGAGGAAGAAGAGAGAAAAGGAAACCTCCCCTCAATGTTGAGTCTCTTGCAATGATGGTAGAAGCTCGAAATTGAATGTTGAAGATGATCCAATCTCGTTGAACAATGTTCCTCCCCTTAGGAAGAAATAAAACCAAAGATGTATGCAAGATGTTAGTAATATGGATGATGGATGATGATGCATCTGAAGCATGCTCAAGTGTCTCCATGTCGATGCTAAAATCTAACACACTCCAAATAGGCATTCTAGGTGTTCTAGGCCACATTGTTGAAGAGGATAATCTAGAATCTAGTAGAGATGAATGTAGAACATGATCCAAAGACAAGGATATCCCCTCTGAAGAGAAAGAAGCCTCCTCCAAATTTTTTCTAAAAGTATCCACAATCATGTCAAACTATAAAGAATGATCATGTAGAGAATGAACAAGAGGGTCAGAGTGTTCCCTCGCCACAACTGAAGAAGGAGAATCTTCATCAAAGAGAAGATGAATGCTATCAATGATGTCTCCCAAATCTACAAGATGAGACTCCACAAATAAGTCTAAAATACATGTCAAGAAGTCATCACAAGTAGCCAAATCTGAAAGACAATGTATGTCCTATTGCACTGAATCACAAGGAACCCAAATTGTGGAATCACAAGCATCATCAATTGCAACCGCAGATGGAGGAGATAGAATGCATGACTCAAGAACTAGATTTGATGTGAGAAATCCCAAGTTTAAGAAGCCAAAATTCTCCTCTGAATCATAGTTGTGATCACCAGTCAAAGCCACATTGTCATCATCAGAAGAAAAATCAACAAAGGTATACAACCGAGATGAATGATCAAGCACCTCAGTAGTAATGATATCTCTACTCTCTAAGTCTTGAATGATGATTGAATCAGGTGTGAAATCAACAATCCTCCCATCTCCAACATGTATAATTTGATATATGGAAAGAAGATTGTTCATCAAATGAGGAACACACAAAACATCCTAGAAAGTGTTGTACCCAAAATTAATAGAACCCTTCCCAATTACACCCATGTATGTATTGTTTCCCATCGAGATAGGAGACATAGTACAAGGCTGAAAAGAAGAGAATATACACTATGAAGATTCCATGTGATGAGATTCTCTTGAATCTAGAAGCCATCTCCCTGATCCTGAACCTGAAAAAGCACAAAGAGCTTGTCCTTTATTTCCTAATGTATATGCTTGACCTTTGTCCTTTTTAGAATGTTTTGAAGTAGAAGGAGAAGGAGGCGATTCAAACATTCTAAAAGGAAAATCAATCTGATTTTTTTTTAGAATATTTTTCAACTCATCAATATCCTTCTTATAACAATAGTGTTCTTCATGTCCATCCTTCTTGCAATATGTACAAGTAGGCCTCTCCTTCTTAGATGATTCCCCTTTAGAAGAGGATTTTTTCTTTGTTTGATTTGAATGTGGATTATTCTTTGCTTTCTTCTATTTCTTATCTGATTTTGATTCTTTCACCTGACTAATCAACAATTCCTGAGATTTAGAAGTCTTGATGAGACCCATTGAGATAAGCTTTTGTTTCTCATGTATCACCATCTCATAAAATGATGCAAATGAAGGTGTAGTATATGCAAACCCCATAGTCAATCTATGAGTATGAAAACTAGAAACAAAAGAAGCATAATCAAGACCAAGTTTGTTCATTGTATTATAGACCAACTGAATGTCCTTCTTATCAATTCCACATGCTTTACATTGCTCTCTTAGATCATTAACCTTAGTGATGTAGTCTTGGATATTGTCAAAGTCCTTAGGATCAAGGCTCATCATTTCATTATCATTTTGATAGCCTCTTCCTTCATATGTAGTACCATACAATGTTTTCAATTTGTCCCAAGCTTCATGAGAATTTTTACATGATTCAATTTGAAACAACAAATATTGAGAAACTAGTCTACAAAGACATACATGAGGTTTGGTACGTTCAATCATCCATTTTATCTTTTTATTCGCATTTGTAGGTTCAGGTACCTTATTTTCAACATATAGAGAGTGACCTTCAATCATTAGAATACTCCATGCATTTTGATGCCATGTTGAATAATTATATGATGAGAGAAAAGGAACTTTAGAATGATCCATGAAAGAAAGAGATCACAAGAAAACATATCAAATAAATTCACCAAGAGACCCCCCCCAAATCACTCAATCAAGAAATCCCCCAAGCAATATCTGATTTGACACTTTATATTTAGTGAATTTACAGTTGCTAGATGCCAAAAACAACAAGCTATACTTGATCTTAGTGCTTACTTATGTCAAATTAGGCCACAAAATAAAGTATATTTTTTGGTACAAAATGAGATCAATCTGATCATACCACTGAAAATTAGACAAAAAATTATGCACTTTCAAAAAGAATTGCACCCAAAAATGTTACCGTAGGAGCAAGATATGAGCCCCCGAAGTTCCCAAAATGAGGATGAAGCAACAACACCTATGAGAATCTACAAATTATGGAAACACCAAGCACCAAAACTAGAAAATTATTGTACCAATGCGAAGAGCATAAAAAATTATCCCAAATAATAAAAAAATTACTCAAAAAAAAGGAGTCAAAATGACAGAGTTATGGGCCTGTATAGGAGCAAATTTGCATCCCTTAGGAAAATTCCCCTTTTTTCCTTCTCCACTTTAGAAAACCAAACTCAAAGGCTTAATTCCACATAAGCTTTTTGTTCTCCATCCACTTGGCACCTGTTTTGAGTGTCGATAGAGAAATAATTGTTTGAGATGCCTGCGCAAAGCGCTTACGTCCCTGACAGATTCTCGTGTCTAGGGCCTACAACGACATTACACTTTCCATTGGAAGTCAACTTGTAATGCCCTCTTCGGCCGACCGACTTGAATATGGTCATTTCCTTCATCTCCTTCTTCAAATTCACCTCTTCTTCATCCATTTGAGTTATTTAAGATCTTCTACAAGTCTCTTCTTCCTCTAGCTTCATTCCAACTTCTACCTTCTCCCTAGCCTTGCTTACACAATTGCATATAGCTTGTTACAAAAAAATCAAGCTCTCCAATCTCCTCTACATCCTCTCTACAATCTCTCCACAAGCTCTAAGAAACTTCTTCACCATCTCTTCAATCTCCAAACACTTTACACTTCATAGAAGCAACATCGACACTCCATCACTTCAGTAGAGGAAGTGTGGAACAAAACACCATTGCAGCAGAGGCTTGAGTTCCTCTCATTTACTCCCCCAACTAGCCTTGAGCACTTTTGGTGGAGGTGGTAAGCTTCTACTCCTCTCCTCTATTATTTGGTTGAGTAGCATAACATTGTTTTGTAGTGCTTTTGTGTTATTTTGTTCTTTACCATACTTTTCTCTCTATCTATCTTGCTGTCCGTGGAGGTGGGAACACCAAAACAAGGGTTTGACTAAGGAAAACCCCTATACATCCCCAAAAATTTATCTCTCTCTCTCTCTCTCTCTCTTGTGTGCAGGTATTGAAGACATTCATGAGATGGAGGCTTCATCATTCGCACGATTGTAAGAATTCCCTTTCTCTTCTTCTCTTTATCTTTGTCACTTCTATTTCAATCTATTTCAGCTTTATCATTTTCTAGAAGATCTTAGCAATCAGAGTAGAAGTAATCACTTAGCCATTCTTTGTGATAAACTTGCTTTTTGGTCTATACGAGATGCCAATGCGCCTCAGGGACACCAGCGTGCTATGCTGTCATTCGTATTTTGCGCTGACGTCCTTTGGCTAAGAGCTTGTCAGTCTATTCAAAGAATCTTCATGACCTACTCTTTCTGATTCTAGAACTCTCACCACTGTTCCTTAAGGTAGTTTAGGGTAGTACACCCTATGAGGGTCTTTAAATGAAGAGAACTCGTGAGTAGTGAATCCCCCTTCTCTACAAGGCCTCCGAAGTTGAACTACAAAAACAAAAAATCTCATCCGTGAGGGGGGAATTTTTGTTTTAGAAAATGATGATGTCAAAAAATCCTATGATTAAAATTGATGGCTTGCAAACTGTCGCCGTGGAATATACTCCTCCCTGCCAGAATATTCCCTTGGACAAAATATGCTGCAAAATATGCTTTTGTTGGTAACCGATAATGAAATATTCTTTCTATAGCCAAAATCTTCCTGCTTTGACCACCGAATGGAATAAAGTTGGCGGATTTAAATCCTACCACTGGTTTTTGAAAGTTGAAAAGCCATTGTTTTGAAAGCTTTGTACGTCGATTAGAAGTTCGCCAAATTTTTATGCAGAATGTTGTTGGTTTAAGTGAAAGGTGGATGCCGCCAATATAAAAAGTGATCACTGTTTTAGACTTGGGCTACCGATTTTCAACTGTCGAACGGTTTGATTTTCTGATGGTGGATTTGTGTGGAGGCCACGGTGGTGCCACATGGTGCCTATGAAGGGGCTTGTGTACTGCAAAAATAACTGCATAAAACTTTTCTTCTGTCCTTTTATTAATTTTTAATTTTTCAATACAAAGCTTTCAAAATAAAATCAAATCAGTATTATTTGATTTTTTATAAAAAAATTCAAAAATATTTTCTTTTACAAAAATTGTACCATCACTGAAATTATGACAACTTGCCGTACAACTCTTTGGTCAAATTTTTTTTGCCTCACCGGACAATTGCTCCGATTTGGACAAATTGAAAGTTGATCTCAAGGTTTTTGGCCCTTTTGGATGCGATGGAAGGGTCAAATTTGACCCAAAATGCTCCAAAAATGTAGCTACCTTTTGGATCTAGCAATCACTCTTCAACTTCAAACCCTCATAGATTTGGCCTTATATGTCCAATTGGAACAAAAAAAAGGAAAAATTGACTTTCTTGAACACTCTGGACATAATGGTGAGCTTAGATTTGCACCAACAAGCTCCGATTTGAACCTGCAATAAAGAGACAAAAATGGAATCTCCCCAAATCTAGTATTTCTATCAAGTTTTTCTGATTCTCGAGATCATCATACTATGCAAGAGAAGAGCATACTCAAATTTTTAAGATTTACCAATCTCTCTTTAGAAAAAGACTCTCCAATGGCACCCAACCTGCTCTGATACCATGTTAGAATTGGCTATGGCTACCAAGATCTTGAGACCAAATGGAAAGCACAAAGAGAGAGAATAGAATGTGACAAGAATAAATTGTATTCTTATCAATATGATTCAATGATATAATGGATGTAGTAGAAATCCCTTGTTTATATAGCCAAGGTGAGATACAAGGTGTCATAGGATTATGACAAGTGTCTTAATCATATGACATGAGACAACTAATCACACTTACCTAGGTTCACATGTGTTACAAGTTAAAAGATAAGATAATAACTAATAACAACTAACAACTTCTAGAAAGATTCCTTTCCAGGACCTAAGTAAACTTAACATGTGTAAATAAGTCCCCTAGTAATAAACTAACTAGGTACAAAACTTTATTTACACCAACAATATGCTTGAAAACATGCAATTTTTTATTTCAAAATAGATATTTGTAAGTACCTACAGAATGACTAGACTGAGACAAAAAATTGTGAAAAAAATTGTTGATGCACTTGTACAAGGACAGGGTCACCTAAGGGCATCTGAGTCCTTGACAGGAGGTTTGAAAAGTGAAAAACTAAATGTTTAAGTTGTTCTTTAAGGTTTCTATTTATGTTTGCAAATTGGTTTCACATTGACTATTTTCTAGAATTACGTAATGTAAATGAAATGCAAGTGTATGACAATGTTTGAATAAAAAATCACACTTTTAAAGAAATTTTGAACGCAAATATGAACTAAATGACTGAAACAAACCCTAATGTAAGTGATGAAGCAAGCTATGATGCAATATTTTTGGATTTTTATAACATTTTATAATGCAAACATGAAACCCTAATTAATAAATACAAGATAATGCAATGCAAAACCTAGATCTAGGGTGAATGAATGCAATTTTTAGAAGGTCTATGATGTCAAAAGTTAGTTTCACAAAAATGTAATATAGGAAATGTAAGGTAGGGGGGCCAATCACACCAAGGCTCTAGGTCACAGAGATCCGAGAGCAGAGGGCCGCCCTATCTTACCTCAAGCTAATAGGTGTTTAGGACAAGAATTTAGAATGAAGAGCACTCTCAAGTGCTTTTGTCACTCTACAGATCTGAAAGTCTAAATGAGGCTAGACGAGCCAGTTTCTAGAGTCA
The DNA here is from genome assembly GCA_007115665.2 of Sequoiadendron giganteum. Classification (NCBI taxonomy): domain Eukaryota; kingdom Viridiplantae; phylum Streptophyta; class Pinopsida; order Cupressales; family Cupressaceae; genus Sequoiadendron; species Sequoiadendron giganteum. The sequence continues at coordinate 10,629,078 of VCHN02000014.1, forward strand.
AAACTGCACCTTAGACAACTCTCTGTCCGAGGACAACAACACGGGTCTGGGACGATAGTGTGATACACTGGCGTCTCTCTAGCATGTTGGCATCCGTACAGACATAAACATGAAATATAGTGTGGAAAGCAAGAAAACCTACTAACTGTCTAGTTGGCTAATCTTAACGAAATAAACAAAATGATGAAATATGAGAAATAGCTATATAAATGATAAAGAAGGTAGATGAAGATAAGGGTGATGAATATCAACTCACTAAACTCCAGTTCCCTAGTGAGCTCCACACACATGTACACCTACACACAACCAAGAAGGGGGAAATGTTGGGGTTGTATAGGGGTTTGCCTCAGTCAAACCCCTGCTTTGGTGTTTCCACCTCCACAAACAATGAGGAAAGCCACAAAGTAGAAAGTGCGATAAAGGAAATGGAAAGGAAAGTATTGAACACTAAAAAAGATACAATGCTACTTTATCAAACCATAATAGGAAAAGGAAAGTGAAGTGATACCACCTCCACCCAAAGGCTCTCAAGGTCAATGAAGGGGGAATGTAAGGAAATGAGCTTGGAAAAGTCAACACAACCACAATAGTGACGAAGGGAGGTCTCACAAGACTCCAAACCTGCAACTTCTATGGTAGCACAACACATACAAAGATGAAGTTGATGAAGTAACAAGTTTTTGTAATTCTCAATGGAGTTGTGGAAATTGCTAGAACTGTGAAGAAGATCAAGTAGAATACTCTAAAGATTATAGAAGATGGAACGAATGAGAAAGATAGGCATTTCAAGATCAAAATGGGAAGGAAGGATTCATTTTCAGGTCGGTTGGTCGACACAAAGGCGTTATGCCTCATGCCCAACGGAGAGCGTAACATCCCAAAAAACACCAGAGGAAAGAATCTGTCAGGGATGGCAACGTGCCAAGCAGATGTTCATGCACCACGCTCACGTTCCCTTTAAATATTCCCCCACCGACACACAGGACAAATGCCAAGGGGATGGAAGGTAGGTGGGTGATGTGGAATTTTACCTTCGAGTTTGATTTTCTAAGGTGAGGGTATGCAAAAGGGGAATTTACACAAGGGGTACAAATTCGCTCCTATACATTTTTCCTCCACTTTAGCGAGCATGAGTATCAATGAGTGTTTGGTAATGTAGATTGAAGGGTTAGAAATGTATACCTGAACTGTCGAGGAAGCAGACCATGATCTGGTGAGCTCGAAAGTGCAGGGAAGGCAAAGGAATCCATAGGTAATCTCTCCTAAGGAGGTTCAAACAAAAGGAATTTGCAGCTCCATGAAACTACGAAGTTGAACAAAGTACACTGAAGGCCCACAAACCAATGATGGACAAATCCTGCATGATGCAAGTGCTTCACAAGCCCTCAGACCTGCAAAGAAGGAACCCCCTAGGTACTCTCTTATGAAGGAAGCCTAGTGTAAGGGGACACCGCAAATTCAAACTAGAAAGCAACTTCAAAGGTGCACCTGCAAAGCAACATGCTAATCCATAGATAAAATATGTTAGAAAACAAAAGGGAGGGTGCAAAAATATGGGGGGCCAAATTGTGGCCAAAAATTCAAAAAAAATTTGATAGATTATAACATGAGTGTGTTATAACGTGCTCACATTATGGTTTGGTGTGATTGAGCCCAAGTCTTGGCCACATCAAGCCTATAATGTGCTCGCGTTATACCACAAGCACGTTATAATGTGCTCGTGCTATAATGTGAGCATGTTATAGGTTATTAAAATAAAAAAAGAAAATCGAATTCATTTTTATTGTGACTATTTTTTCTGCTGCTTACAGCCAAAAACCCTTCTCTTGTGTGACCACATTCTAGAAGGAGTTAATCTTGCATTTTTTTCATCAATTTTTTTCTATTTTGTCACCATAATGCCGCCACGTCGATGAGGAGGTCAAAAAAGTAAGGATTATTTGTTTTTTGTTGTGAATTTATTGTTAAATTGGTAGTTTTAGGTTGTTTTTTATATTCATTTGTTTAATTTGTAGGAAATATTAATGAACCTCAAAATCCCTCCTAAAAAACTCAACAACTAGAGCAACAAGAACAAGAACAAAATCCTCAACAACAATCTCCTCCACCAATTCCTCAACATCCTCTTGGCACTGAACAAAATTTAATGGGGGTAATTGAAAACAATAAAAAACACATTAAGGAGTTAATCAGGAGGTTGAATGATCCAATAAATTCAACCATGGAAAGAAGAACACTTGCCAGCTCACTTAAGAAATGTTAAATGTAGATTCAATCAACAAAAAATTAAGTGGTTGGGTAGATAGGAGGCAGGTGGCTAAGAATTTTTACATAGATAAATTATCATATAAAGAAGTAAAAGATCAAAAAATTACAAAATATCATTTGTGCTCATTATTCACTGACCCACACACAAACCAAAATATTGACCTTAATTCCAAGATGTTTCCTATCCATTAATGCCACCACCAAGGGATCAAGAATAATTTTTGGGATAGGTGGTACAAGGTTTTTGACTACCCACCATGTAACAATTGCGAAGTCCGACAATATTTTTTGAGGAAATTGTATTGTGAGTTCATCCTGAACAAAATCACCAATTATTTTGATATGATAGACTTCCAAGGGAGAGGTGGGGGGTCAGCACAAGATAGAATCAGTGCACAAAAGGATCCTAGGCAGTAAGCAAGATGAGCTCTCACTAGGTCGGATCATGAGCATGTCGTTATCCCTTCCATCTCAAAGGAGAGTACCAAGGTAGACACTTTGTAGCTAATCAACTCTTTGACCTAGAGTGTCATATAGCATGCCAATCCTATAATACATCACCATCTAGGGGAGTCTTCGAGTGGTAGGCTTCCACCCCATTTGTGTCAAGTTTGCAGGGTGACTTATACATATGACCCCATCAACACTCGAGAGGCTGCTACGAAGGATACGTCTGCAACTACGGAGATGGTGAGGGCACCTGACATTTTGAATGAGGATTATGGCATCGATACTCAAGTAAATGTTACCATGTTCATTGAATTTAATTTATTAAATTTCATTTTTGAAATACAAGATTAACTAATTTAGTTTTATGATTGTAATAAAATTTTAGGGTCATAATTTTGATACTGGATACACCGGCCCTACACCTATTTATTACTCTAATGCATCTACCACTGAGATATGTAGCTAGTAAATAATTATAAATTTATTACATGTGAATAGCATTGTTATATGAATGGTATTCTAATATCTGATTTTGGATGTTGAATAGGCTTATATTGGAGGTTTCATGGGAACAACTCCCAATGCCAATGGAGTTAGAAAAACCTACACACAAGTAATAATATAAAGAGTTTAACTAATAAATTGTACTTAATATATTTGTGTAGTTTATATTCATATCGTTGATTACATTGCATTGCACATATTTCAAACTCAAAGCATTACTTCACATTCCATAACTAATAACTAGAAGTTGATGGATGAAAAAATTTCAACTACAATATAGTTGTTTAGAAAGTCAACATAAGTAGTGATGTAATTACTTCACATAGCATAAGTAATAACTAGGAGCAGCTGCCAATTGCATTTTCTTGTCATGGAATTCCATGAGACCACTTTTTACTAAGGCATCTTTTCAAAAATTTCACTGCCTTGTCTATGTTATGGATGCTTGGAAAAAATATATGAAAGAATAATAGTAAGCAATAGCATAGACAAGGCAATGAGTTGTTTGAAAAAATTCCTCAAAGAAATGTGGTCTCATGGTGATTTCCATCACCATGAGACCCAATTTCTTTGAGGCATTTTTTCAAATAGCTCACTGCCTTTTCTATGCTACCACATTTTCCATACATGTCTACCAAAGCATTTTATCAAATAGTTCACTTCCTTGTTGCTATGGCTAAAAGCCTAAAAAAAGGTGTTTTCCAATAAACTATGGATTCTTGGAAAAAAAACCTAACAAAAAATAATATTAAGCAATAGCATAGAAAAGGCAATGAGTAGTTTGAAAAAATGCCTCCAATAAATGTGGTCTCATGGTGATGGAATGCCATTCCATCACCATGAGACCACATTTCTTAGAGGAATTTTTTTAAACAGATCACCACCTTTTCTATGCTACCACATTTTCCATACATGTCTACCAAAGCATTTTATCAAACAACTCATTTCCTTGTTGCTATGGCTAAAAGCCTTAAAAAGGTGCTTTCCAACAAACTATGGATGCTTGGAAAAAATCTATCAAAGCGTAATAGTAAGCAATAGCATAGACAAGAAAATGCATAGTTTGAAAAAATGACTTAAAGAAATGTGGTCTCATGGTGATGGAATGTCATTCCATCACCATGAGACCACATTTCCTTGAGGCATTTTTCCAAACAATTCACCACCTTTTCTATGCCACCAAATTTTCCACACACGTCTACCAAATCATTTAATCAATCTACTCAATTCCTCACTGCTATGGATAAAATTCTAAATTAGGTGCTTTCCAACAAACTATGGATTATTGGAAAAAATAGATCAAATCATAATAGTAAGCAATAACATAGACAAGGTAGTGAGTATTTTGAAAAAATTCCTCGAAGAAATGTGGTCTCATGGTGATGGAATGTCTATGCCACCACATTTTCCATACATGTCTACCAAAGCATTTTATCAAACAACTTGAACTTCCTTGCTGCTATTTATAAAAGCCTAAATTAGGTGCTTTCCAACAAACTATGGATGCTTGGAAAAAATCTATCAAAGCATAATAGTAAGCAATATCATAGACAAGGCGTTGAGTAGTTTGAAAAAATTCCTCAAAGAAATGTGGTCTCATGGTGATGGGATGCCATTGTATCACCATGAGACCACATTTATTTGAGGCATTTTTTCAAATAGCTCTCCACCTTTTCTATGCTACCACATTTTCCATACATGTCTACCAAAGAATTTTTTCAAACTGCTCACTTCCTTGCTGCTATGGCTAAAAGCCTAAAATACCTTTGCTTTCCAACAAACTATGGATGCTTGGAAAAAACCTATCAAAGCATAATAGTAAGCAATATAATATTCGAGGAAATGAGTAGTTTGAAAAAATGCCTTGAATAAATGTGGTCTCATGGTGATGGAATGCCATTCCATCACCATGAGACCACATTTCTTTGAGGCATTTTTCAAACAACTCATTGCATGAAGAATAGAAACCAAGCCTTTAGCCAAAATTCCCCTCCAAATTCTTTTCAAGGTCCTCGTCCTCATCCTCAATTTAAAAATCCATGGAACCTTCAACCTTTTATTCCACTTGTTCATATCCCCAACCCCCCCTCTTCATGTCATGATCTCCCTCCATCTCATAGCCAAGACCACACTATACCATCCACCCCATCTCTACATAATACCATAGAGAAGGAAATGAACTGTTTGAAAAAATGGCTCAAAGAAATGCAGTCTCATGGTGATGGAATGCCATGAAAAATTTGTTTGTAATGGAATTCCATCACCATGAGACCACATTTCTTTGAGGCATTTTTTCAAACAGCTCATTGCCTTCTCTATGCTACCACAGTTTTTGTACATGTCTACCGAAGCCTTTTATATAATGGTTCATCGCCTTGATGCTATGAATAAAAGCCTAAAATAGGTGCTTTCAAATAAGCTATGGATAGGGCACATAGTAAGTATGATAGTTAGAAATATATAGTTTAATAAGTACTCAAAATTATATTCATTATCTCATACATTATAAACCATGATGTGCATCACTATTGTAGTTTCCGTGATCGAATAATTTGTTGTTTTATTTTCAGATTTTGGAAGTGGATACACCTCCACATGTTCATAGGGAAATGGATCTTGGTGTTTCTTTTGCTATAGACTCCTCGATGCATCTCATAGAGGTATGAGGCAAATTACTAAATTTTAATTTACATTCATTGTTATAGTTGTTAGTTAGTGAAAAATAAAACCACTATTGATTTGTAGTTTAATTTATCTTTGGATGGTCTCTATAGGGCTTCAACACACCACAACATGGGCATGTGAATATTTCCCTTGAGAAGAGAGATCATCTATTGGTGGTAAGTGATTATTTTGTTAAATATATCATTTTTTATAATGCAATTTCTATATATTAATGTCTTTACTTCTTATTGTAATAGATAAAGCTTGATCAGGAACTAAACCCTAGGAGGAGCACTAGGATCACTCCCCGACCTCATAATAAATGATTGATAGACTTATCGCCATCCGACCGACAAGCAAAGGGAAAGAATTTATTTCAAGAGCATGGAGAGTAATGACTTTTGATTTCAAAGCCCTTTGTTGTATGCCTATATGGCATTTTTGTACATATTTTGTATTGGATATATTTGATATTGTATGCCTATATGGCATTCTCATAAGCCTCTATGGCTATTTTGTATATATTTTATACTTATATTGACATATATTCGTGTATGCCTACATGGCTATTTGGTTAATACAAATCTTTCTTATCAACGGTGTCCATATTTGTATTATAAATCCATGGTTCAATAGATATGAGTTATGTGTATTCAAGTGTATGCTTTACAACTTACGTGTAAAATTTGTGACTTATGTGTATTCCAATGTATACTTTGCAACTTATGTGTTTTTATGTGTATACCTTTTATTCATGCATATACTTTGTATTAATGCATATACTATGTATTCATGTGTATACTTTAAGGCTTATGTGTATTTGAGTACTTGTGGTTCACTTATTCACATGTATGCTTGACTTATTCACCTGTATACTTATTAATTGGTTAACCCTAGCATTTCTCATTGTTGTCCTTCATGGTTTGTCTTGAATATTTATTGATTGATGCTAAACAACTTTATTAGTTGATGCTAAACAACTTCAATATTTCCAGGAAAACTAGTAGAGTTACAAATTAAAAAATTGCACAAATTGAAAAGAAAAAATTAACTGTAAATAAACTCATTGATTATTAACTTGATAATTGCTTAAGAATGAGTATAATATATATCAAGAGATGAGCCTTCTAGAATGGAAACTACCAACTAGAAAATAGGCATGCAAATCCATGCAAGATTGCATAATTAAGCAATCATTATCCTAAAAATCTAACAACTAACAAACTTATCTAAAGGAATATTTTAGGCAGAATATTCTACACTAACATTTTCATAATCAATGGCTTGTTTCCATGCTCACTCCCCAACTGTCAACCAAACTTTTTTAAGAAATCGCTTTGATATATTTCCATGTCCATCAGATCAATGGATATAAATCTACCCAAAGCATTCCCAGTACTTTGAAAGTAGTAATCCACCCAAAATTGCAATGAGAGATAAGGAAAATGAACCCACATAGGCATAATTGAATAAAGAACAATTCACCCTTCACAACTTGTTAAAACCATTGCCAAAGTTAGAAGATCTTAAAGATAAAGAATAATTTTGATCTATATAATATAGAATTAGTACCCACTTTGATCAGTACAAAATTTTCAACCATGGGCTTATCATGCTTTTGGTGTGGAAAACTCAGACTTCTCAACCCTCATGTGAATGTTTCTCTTTTTGATTGTTTTGCATGCCATCATAAGGGATCAAGCCGGTTGAAGGTAGCTCACATTGATTCAAAATGTTTGGGTGTGAAAGAGGACCATGCCTAGCATAAATGTACCCATCCAAATGCATTGGAATAGTTTGTTTGGTCACATGAGTTGCAGAATGAAAGTTGCACCACTTTGCAACTTTACACTATTTGCATTTGACACTTTTTCCATCAAGTGAAAATTGGACACTATGGGAAAATGACTTCGAGATAAATAAAATTGAGAGAGGTTTTTGTAGAGGGGCCCAACGTGATCCTATAGGCTCAAACAAAGAGTTCGTAAGAATCATAGTTTTCGAGTAATAGCTTGTCAAATATTGCAGCCATTTTTCTCTTTGGACCCTTAAGGGATCGAGTCTGTTGAATGTAGCTCGAAGTGATTGAGCATGTTTGGATGCAAAAGAGGACCATGCCTAGCATAAAATTATTCATCTAGATGTGTTGGAACAGGTTTTTTGGTCACACGAGTTAAAAAATGAAAGTTGCATCACTTTGCATCTTTACACTACTTGCATTTGACACTTTTTCCATCAAGTGAAAACTGGACACTATGGGAAAATGACTCAGATAAAAAAACCAAGAGAGGTTATTGTAGAGTGGCCCAAACTGATCCCATAGGCTTAGATAGAGAGTTCATAAGAATCATGGTTTTTGAGTAATAGCCCTTCAAAGATTGCAACCATTTTGCACTTTGGACCCTTAAGGGATCAAGCCGATTGAACGTAGCTCAGAGTGATTTGGCATGTTTGGGTGAAAAATAGGACCATTCCTAGAATAAATGTACCCATCCACACATGTTGAAACAATGTTTTTGGTCACACGAGTTGCAGAACGAAAGTTTCACCATTTTGCAACTTCACACTGCTTGCATTTGACACTTTTTCCATCAAGTGAAGACTGAACACCATAGGAAAATGACTTTGAGATAAAAAAATTGAGAGAGTTTATTGTAGAGGTGCCCTACGTGATCCCAATGCCTCAGATGAAATGCTCATAATTGACACACTCTCTGAGTAACAGGTCGTCAAATATTGCTTCCCTTTTGCAATTTGGACTGTTAAGGGATTACGTTGCATGAATTACAAATATTTGAGGGCAGCAATAAATTTCAAAATTTGATTAAATATCATTACAAATTTTTATGTGAATAGATGGTATGCTATATTGATATTGATATATAATCATTAGGTTGATTTTTTTTAATAAATGAAATTTTTATAATAAGTTAGTCAATTGGTGCTAGTTATAATAAGGAGAGAATAAAAGAAGAAAGAGAATGATTGGTAACCATCAATGGTTATTACACTCACTATATTAATAATATGATGTTTACAATAAAATGAGATTTATTTGGTAGTCCTAATTCTTATGTTTATGCTAGAATTGTCTAATATGCTTCATACACCATTCTAAAACCCAAGTGCTTGTACTTGTAGGAACAATGATTTCTCAAAACTATCAAGTGGTAATACAAAATCATGAGAAAAAAATCAACCTATATGAATTCCAACACCCCACTTAAATCAAATATTGAATCAATGTGCCCCATTTTCATGCACATAAACTCAGCTTATAAGATTCTCTCATAATAACCAAAAATAGGATTCAAGGATGCCTTAGGTACTTATAATGTCACTCATACATTCGAGATGCTCTTATAATGTCACCATAGGTGCTCATGACGAGGTTAACCTTAAATGAATAACTTGAAATTCCTTTGCTAAGCTTCACACACACTTTTATAATGGCTTAAACTCAGAATTGAGATTTGTCAAGATCATCAAAATAAGGATGTTGCATTTATTTTTTGGTTGAGATTCTCTTGGATGGCTCATAAATCAACATTTTCTGCAAGGAGACACCAATAAATTTCTAGTAGTTTACTTACAAATAGGCAAAGTAAAAGAAGAAAAAGAAAGAGCATCCAAAATAGAAATGAAATGAAAATAGATGGAAGGAACTTATAGAAAACAAATCCACACCATTTGGTTCCAAGTCAGGAACAAAAAGGCATAAATCTTGATGCTTCCATTGAGGATAGGCATGCCGATCTCTCAACTTAGTCACTCTTGGCCATATATATTCATTGAGAGTTCCAAGAGACCTATTGCACACAACAACCTCTCGTGAATAGAACATGAATAAAATGTAACCAAACTATTACTTTCCAACCTTTTGGAAACTTGTAACCTATTATAAAAACAACACAATTTAATCTTCCACTTAGTTGTAATGTACTTGTACCCTATGGTTGGGTGTATCTTGGTAGGGGCCACATGTTCATGGGAGTTTGTGTAATACCCTAGATTCTCCAATGGTGGCTTCGGTGGTGAAAGATCCTCCTTACCGGTCACCCTTAACACCTTGCGTAGCCGCTCTCACTACTAGGCCGGTCTTTTGGTGTAGTGGTTGGGCCTTAGTGGTATCAGAGCCAAGGTTTGGAGGTTGAGATCCATAGAGTGTGGTGGGTTGTAATGCCCTTATACGCTATGATTGGGTGTGTCCTGACAGGGGCCACATGCCTGTGGGATTTTGTGTAAGACCCTATATTCTCTGGTGGTGGCTTTGGTGGTGAAAGATCCTCCCTAGTTATCACCCTTAACACCTTGGGTAGCTTCCCTCACTACTAGGCCGGTCTTTTGGTGTAGTAGTTGGGCCTCAGACCACTGTAATGTTCCCCAACAATTTTTTTAATTTAACACATCAATTTCACCCATTAACATTAGGGAAATCATAAACCAACTATTGGAATGTAACCCTACACCAAGAATGTACACCAAGATCCCAATGACAGGAAAGGTGTGAGCATATGGCGTTGGGGATCATTAGCATTCAAAACTGAAAGAAGTACAATGCTGGAAAGTAAATATGCAACTTGACCACTTAATCATTGGAGTGTGTTGATGGCTCAACCAGTCAGCAATATGAAGAATGCAACTTGACCACTTATTCAACGTGAGAAAATTACAATACTGAAAGTAAAGTGCTGAAAGTAAAAGATGACACGGCCTATCTCTTCCACTAACGTGGGAATACAAAGAGTTTGCAAAAAGAAGAAAGTGTTGATCAGTACTACTGAAACAACTTACAATGAGAATAAGAAACTGCAATATCCAAGTATTAGAGATGTCCAAGTAGTTGCAAATATTAACATATGTTTTTTCCAACTCCAAGAGAATTCCAACCATGAAAAACAAGCCCAAAAACCAACTTCAGACAATTTGATATACTAAACAAGCAAACTAAAAAGGAAAACCAAAAACTAGAAAACTCACTAAAATGTTCATAACTCTATCAATATACCTCCAAATGACATGAAATGAAATGCAAATAACTCCTAGCAAGATGGCTACCAGGACAGGACCAAGAAATTGCATCAAAAATTTCCTAATGATTTAACACGAATTTCCAAAAATCTTACCAGGAAAAGTATAGCCTAGAAGAAGGGCGACCTCAAGATAAAAATAATGAATTCACAATAGAATATGGAAATGTGCAAGATGGGACACCTAGAGCATAGGAATTGAATGAGCAAGTACCCAAAATGCATAAAAGTTCACACAAAGTTCTACAAATGAAAATATGCTTCAGCTATAGCCAAAACCAGCAACCTGTAGACAACAAAATCATCAAACTAAAACAATATTTCTCAATATGCACTACTGAATGTAGCACACTCCCATTTGACCATCTAGGAAGCCATAGTTTCAGGCCCGAAGAGTGGTGTAAATGCTAAGCTCCCCCTTAGCCAGGTTCTGAAACCAATCCAACAAAATTTGAATAAGATAGACAATAGATGCAGAAAAAAGAGCCCAACATTCTTATTTATAGCTTTTCTATCTCCAAATTCAAATTTCCAATTCCCTCTTATTTGGGCACCCAACATGAATCACTCACTGATTCATGCTCTAAGTCTTTCTTGGAAGACCTCTAGGGTGTCTTTCTCCACCACTTGCAACTTATAGGATCTCTTCCTTCTTAGGATCCCCTAGTTCTCCTTGCCAACCCAACTAACAACAAAGTTCCTTCTACCAAGTCAAAACTTGGTGCAATCTTGTAGCACTAGCGAAAAGCCCTTAAACTACCTTAAAGGCTACTAACCTCCAATTTCTTCAAATGGTTTTATAGAGGTGTGGAGGTGCTTCCAACAACATCAATCCATCCTACTAGGGGCATTAGGGATCCACCTAGCTCCATCTGCAAGTCACTTTCACCAAACTCCTTCATTAGACCTAGAAGGCTACTAGCCCTATTAGGTCTCCTTCTCTGAGTAATCAGGGATTTTCCCAAAGTACCTCCAAAGAAAACCCCAATCTTTTCTTGGGATTCCTAGTTCATATGCCCACCCCTCAAGGATTTTTGGGGTCTTGGGCCACAACTGGTCGTATAATGCCCTAACTGAAAATGAGCCAAAATTAAGGCTCTTTAGGCCTTTCCTGGCTCCTCTGCAACTTGCTAATTTCTCCCCTCACAATTGGATTGGTAGAGTCTCTTCCTCTTTACCATATCTTGGTAAGACTCATATCTTCCTTATCCAAAAGGAAATTTGTCTCTAAGTTATCACCTCTGCAAATTAAGTGCTCTGCACTATGGTCTTTCCTAGCCGGGCTCTTCTCTGGCTCACCTAGGGCAAGACTCCAACAATATATCATGTGCTTTCAAAGGCCCCAACTCCCACTATATGTACACCCATGGATTCTAGTCACTAATCCCAAAGGGCCGTACAATTTGTACGGTGGGAAAATGAACTAACACTCCATTCTTTACAAACTGTCTGGTTCAGACCAGTAACAGTGTAGAACACAAAATATTTACAAGAAGTGCTTAAAGATAAACAAAAAAATTATCTAATGCCACACATAATTCAAAGAACAACTACCCTACATCATGCACAAGTTATAGTGCCAAAAATAATCCATTAAAGTATCACTGCAATACAAAAACCAAGAAATTTCACACATAGTCACATATGCTTTTCTTGAATTCAAAAACTTAAACCATATAATAGGCATCCAACCTTGCTCCAATGTTGAGGCATCCCATAAATAGGGTCACAAAATAGTTATTTTCTCCCTTGGGCTCTTCTTGGTTGTTTTAGCTCCAACTGTCAATGTTGTCGAGCAACATTTCAAATGTTGCAAAGTTGCAAAATGCAACTTTTGCAACTGTTGGCTAATGACCAAAACATGTTTCTAACCCAAGTTTGACCCAAATGACATCATGATGACATCATCATCCAACTGGTGCCAATTAGAAGGCTTTACAACTTCTTAGCCCTATTTGCACCTTGCAAAAGTCCTAAGCCTTTATTGATCTAAAACCCTATTGCACCTACTTTGTGGTCAACATGACCTTCATCTAATCACAACAAAAATGCCACTAAGGCTCACACACAACTGGAATAAAATAGTTTGCTTAGTTTTCCTAGACAACCAATGGGTGCTCCTGCACCATTCTCCCCCTCTGTACAAACACTAAGGAATGTGGGGAGATATCAAAGACAGATCAATGCCATATTTCTTGAAATGAGCTTCTTCCACCCATGTAGCCTCAGACTCTGGTTTGTCTTTCCACTATATGAGGTGTTCCATGTACACCTTGTGCCGAGTAGACTTCTTCACTATGGATTCCAACATCCTATCTGCTTGCAGCTTGTCCTTAGGAGGTAAGACTACAATACTCACATCCTCCAATACATCCGTACTGTTCAAATTCATAGCAGTCACTGGTCCTTTATACTTGATCAAGTCAACTACATTAAACACTGGTGAAATACTTAATTCTATAGGAAGCTCCACCTTGTAAGCATTCTTTCCATACTTAGCTAATACTTTACATGGTCCCACTCTCTTCATCTGCAACTTTGTTGGTACTCCTTTCTGCAATTTGGATTTGTTGAGATGGACCATGACATAGTCACCTACTGTAAATTGGATATCTTTCCTAGACATATGCACCTTAGTTTTCAACTTATGAGTAGCCTCTATGATTTTTTTCTTCACTTGCTCCTGAACCTCCTTCATGGTCTGAGAGAAATCCTCTGCATGGCCACTTCTATGCTCCATAGCTCCTAGATCTTTGAGCTCAAACACACCTCTTGGGTGCATACCATATACTATCTCAAAAGGACTGCTACCTGTGGTCCTGTTCACACTGTCATTGTATGCATATTCAGCTTGTGATATGACCAAGTCCCATGTCTAACCATACTCCTTGGTTAGGAATCTTAGAAGGTTACCTAACACTCTATTTATCACCTCAGTTTGTCCATCTATCTGAGGATGGTAAGCTGAACCAAAAGATAAGTTAGTACCCAGTCTGCTCCATAGAGTTTTCCAAAAATGACTCATAAACTTCACATCTCTGTCTGATAATATGCTCAATGGTAATCCATGGATCCTCACAATCTCTTTGAAGAAGAGATGAGTAATATAACTAGCATCATGGGTGGTCTTGCAAGGAACAAAATGACTCATTTTACTGAACCTATCTACCACCACATAAACACTATCAAACCCTGTCTTTGTTTTAGGGAGTCCTACAACAAAATCCATACTAATGCATTCCCATGGTCTATTGGGAATAGGTAGAGGTTGATACAAACCTGCATTGATAGCTCCCCCCTTGGCTTTCATACAAACTACACATTGCTCCACATATCTTCTGACATCCCTTGGCAACTTGGGCCAATAATAGAACCTTTGTACCAACTCCATTCTCTTGTTGGTACTGAAATGGCCACTAAGACTACCATTGTGCTTCTCCTGAATGAGATTCTCTCTCATTGAACCTTTGGGAACACACAACTAATTCCCCTTGAACAAAATTCCACTCTGCAGTGTATACTCTGAGAATTGACTATGAAAATGTTTATCAAAATCAGAACATACCTTATATGCTCGAGAAGTCTTCATCTTCTCCATAGAGATCCTTGAAACTCTCTATCCCAATGCTTTGGAATTGAATCTCTTGCACTGTCAACAAACTCCTACTTAGTGCATCTGCCACCTTGTTCAACTATCCTTTCTTGTGTTTGATAGTAAAGGTGAAGTCTTGGAGGTACTCCATCCATTTCAAGTGCCTATTACTTAGCTTTTCTTGTGTGTTGATGTAGCTAAGTTCCTAGTTATCCATAAACACTACAAACTCCTTAGGGAGGAGATAATGTCTCCACTTTCTAAGAGTCTGCACTAGAGCATATAGCTCTAAGTCATAAGTACAGTACTTATTTTTAGCCTCATTGAGCTTTTCACTAAAGAAAGCTATAGGCCTGCCTTCTTGGCTTAGTACTCCTGCTACTGCAATTCCACTGGCATCACATTCAATTAGGTAAAAAAAGGATGGGTTGAGTTTCCACTTCTTGCTTCAACTTCTCAAAACCCTTCTTTGCTTCAAGAGTCCATTTAAATTTAGTCTTTAGACCACCCTTGATAGTATCAAGCACTAGTGCACAAATGCCACTGAAGTTTCTTATAAACTTTCTGTAAAACTAAGCTAACACATGAAAAATCCTTACCTCTGTCCTGGTGGTTGGTGTAGGCCAATTTAGAATAGCTTCCACCTTGCTTGGGTCCATCTTCAATGACCCTTGGGATACTACAAACCCCAAATACACAAGCTCTTGCTTGAAGAACTCACACTTTTCTAGATTGATGGATAACCTCTCCTCCTACAACCTCTTAAGTACCATCTCCACATGCTTCAAATGTTCCTCTGCTATCTTACTAAAGATGAGTATATCATCTAGATACACTACCACAAATATTCTTGTGAAATCCTTAAGCAGTTCATTCATGAGCCTCATGAATGTGCTAGGGGAATTTGAGAGGCCAAATGGCACAACTCTCCACTCATACAACCCACCAGTTGTCTTAAAAGTTGTCTTCCATTCATCCCCATATTTGATTCTAATATGGTGGTACCCACTTTTGAGGTCCAACTTAGTGAAGTACTTTGCCCCTCCAAGACAGTCCATCAAATCCTCTATCTTAGGAATAGGAAATCTATATCTGATTGTAATCCTATTGATAGCCCTAGAGTCAGTGCAAAGTCTCCACTTACCACCTTTCTTGGATAATAATACCACTGGTACTACACATGGATTGATGCTCTTCTTGATTAGTCCTTGGTCTAATAACTCCTACACTTTCCTAGCCACTTCTAGGTTCTGATCTGGTGTGAGTTTATAGGCTGCTTTGTTCGGCAATGAAGCCCCTAGTATGAAATCAATCTGATGACTGATATCTCTCTTTGGAGGTAATGTTGCTGGTGTCCCATCACTGACTATGTCCTTGAACTTTTCAAGTATTTTATGGAATTCTTCTGGTATAGGTGTTTGCATAGTCTTTTCTTCTTCCTTGGGTTGCACCATAATAGCATATCCTTCACCTCCTTGCTGAAGAGTGTTGATAAAATCCTTGCCACTGCTTAACAAGACACTAGGGGTCTTTGACTATACTTCTTCTTCATCCAATAATGACTGTATCTTAAATCTTTTTCCATCCTTCTTGAATGAGATGGTGTTCTCCTTTCCATCATAGATGGCTCCTCTGTCATATTGCCATGGCCTACCCAGTAGAAGATGGAATGCATCCATAGGAAACACATCACAAACTAATTTGTCTTTGTATCCTCCAATGGAGAATTCCACTGATGTCTACTCATTCACAAGGACACTCTGTCCTTTATTCAGCCATGTCACCTTGTAAGGATTAGTATGGGGTATCTTCTCCAATTTTAGCTTCTTTACTACTTCCTCTGAGATGATGTTATCAATGGACCCTGAATCCACTATAAATTTGCACACCTTCCCAAGTATTTTGCATCTCACTCTGAATAAGGCTCTCCTTTGCTTTGGCTCCTCCTTGATTGGTTGCTTGATTAGAACCCTTCTAAACATCAAGTTCTCCCCTATTTCTGACTCAATATGGCTAACCTCTAGTGATTTGACACTCACAGTATCTTCTTGATCATATGCTATACTCTTCTCTGTGTTAGAATAATATGCTTTCTCCGAGCACCTATAAGCAGGATGTCCCACTTGGCCACAGTTATAACATTTCATGCTAGCAAAGTAAGAGTTACTTCTTCCCGCACCTCTTCCTCTATTAGAACCTCCTTGAGATCCTCTACCTCTTCCATAACCTCCTCTAGAAGTTGTTTCACTTCCATGCTCTATGAGTTTAGACTCTCCTTGACTTGTTTGTTCAGTCCCTCTACCTTGGTATCCACCTCTATGTCCTCTTCGATCTCTGCTTCTTCCTCTTCTCTTGGAAGTTTGATCTTGTATCCTTTTACCTTTCTCTTCAATCTTTATAGCCAATTGATAACATTGGTGCACTATTTTGGGACTTAGAAGAGTCATCTCCTCTTGTATGTTCCACTTCAAACCATTAAGGTATCTAGCCACCTCAAGGCTTTCATCCTCAAATACATTAGACCTCATGCAAAGTTTTTGAAACTCCTCTGTATAGGAATTTACATCTTGGTCTCTTTGTCTCAAGCTCTGTCTTTTCTTATGCAATTGAATTTCATAGTCATCTGGCATGTATGCCTCTCTCACTTTGACAACCATTCCCTTCCAAGTGGAAATAGGTTTCTTGCCTTCCTTTTCTCTCTCTGTCTGGATGAACTTCCACCATGTCAAAGCAGAACCTCTCAATCTTGATTTTTCCACTTTTACCTTCTGTGCTTTAGTGACTCCATCACACTCAAAATGGTTTTCCATTCTCTGTATCCAATCCATGACTAGATCTTCTTCCAATTTTCCACTAAACAGTGGTATTCCTTCAAGTGCTTTTCCACTCATAGCCTTCAATGCCTTTAAGAAAGGCTCTTCTTGCAAAATAGAGTAAGGTTCAGGGGTCTTGTCTTCCTCTGCAACCTCTTTACCCTTGGGTACTCTTCCTTCCAATTTATCACTGACCTCACCAGTCTTGATATGTACGTTACTCAATGTTGCTCAAGTTGGGCTATTCTTTCCCTCAATAGCCTATTGCCTTCCTCCTATTCATCGACCTTCTTGGCCAATTCTATATTCGTCACCATGATTGTAGAACCACTAGACTCAATCTCTTACATGCAATAAACAATCCCAAATCTTTTTGGGGCTCTGATACCAATATGATAGGGAGGTTGGATGAATCACTCACTGATTCATGCTCTAAGTCTTTCTTGGAAGACCTCTAGGGTATCTTTCTCCACCACTTGAAACCTATAGGATCTCTTCCTTCTTAGGATCCCCTAGTTCTCCTTGCCAACCCAACTAACAACAAAGTTCCTTCTACCAAGTCAAAACTTGGTGCAATCTTGTAGCACTAGCCATTAGCCCTTAAACTACCTTAAAGGCTAATAGCCTTCAATTTCTTGAAATGGTTTTATAGAGGTGTGGAGGTGCTTCCAACAGCCTCAATCCATCTTACTAGGGGCATTAGGGATCCACCTAGCTCCATCTGCAAGTCACTTTCACCAAACTCCTTCATTAGGCCTAGAAGGCTACTAGCCCTATTAGGTCTCCCTCTCAGAGTAATCAGAGATTGTCCCAAAGTCCCTCCAAATAAAACCCCAATCTTTTCTTGGTATTCCTAGTTCATATTCCCACCCCTCAAGGATTTTTGGGGTCTTGGGCCACAACTGCCCATACAATGCCCTAACTGAAAATGAGCCAAAATTAAGGCTCTTTAGGCCTTTCCTGGCTCATCTACAACTTGCTAAGTTCTCCCCTCAAAAATGGATTGGTAGAGTCTCTTCCTCTTTACCATATCTTGGTAAGACTCATATCTTCCTTATCCAAAAGGAAATTTGTCTCTAAGTTATCACCTCTGCAAATTAAGTACTCTGCACTATGATCTTTCCTAGCCGATCTCTTCTCTGGCTCGCCTAGGGTAAGACTCCAACAATAGCTCCTATGATTTCAAAGGCCCCAACTCCCAATATAGTAGACCCATGGAGTCTAGTCACTAATCCCAAAGGGCCGTACAATTTTTATGATGGGAAAATGAACTAACACTCCATTCTTTACAAACTGTCTGGTTCAGACCAGTAACAGTGTAGAACACAAAATATTTACAAGAAGTGCTTAAAGCTAAACAAACAAACAATATAATGCCACACATAATTCAAAGAACAACTACCCTACATCATGCACAAGTTACAGTGCCAAAACTAATCCATTAAAGTATCACTGCAATACAAAAACCAAGAAATTTCACACACAGTCACATATGCTTTTCTTGAATTCAAAAACTTAAATCGTATAATAGGCATCCAACCTTGCTCCAATGTCAAGGCATCCCATAAATAGGGTCACAAAATAGTTATTTTCTCCCTTGGGCTCTTCTTGGTCGTTTTAGCTCCAATTGTCGATGTTGTCGAGCAACATTTCAAATGTTGCAAAGTTGCAAAATGCAACTTTTGCAACTGCTGGCTAATGACCAAAACATGTTTCTAACCCAAGTTTGACCCAAATGAAATCATGATGACATCATCATCCAACTGGTGCCAATTAGAAGGCTTTACAACTTCTTAGCCCTATTTGCACCTTGCAAAATTCCTAAGCCTCTATTGATCTAAAACCCTATTGCACCTACTCTATGGTCAAAATGACCTTCATCTAATCACAACAAAAATGCCACTAAGGCTCACACACATTGGACTAAAATAGATTGCTTATTTTTCCTAGACAACCTATCGGTGCTCCTGCACCAACCAAGTTGTTGAAACACTTCCAAAATAGCACCAAGGGTGTTGGAGACCAAACTGCTCAAACCGACCTGCCAGATATAGCCACATAACTAAACTGCAAAAACCCAGCTAAAAATAACACTGCCAAAATTAGAACTTACTAAAAATAGCATACTACTAAAAATAATAAGTTGTTCCAAACTCATTTTAACCACAATCTGAGAGGTTCTCATACTTACTAAAAATATAAGTGCAAAAAATTCCTCCATTGTAGTTGCATGTCACACCAATGCAAAGCTCTCTGAAAACCTAGAAGGAATCTAGAATCCAAACTGCAAAACTCCAACATACAAGCCTCCAAAATTGCCAAAGTATCCTCATCAAAAATAGGAAACCCAAATTTCAGACGCATGTCATACCATCATGTAGCTCTCTGAAAACCCAGAAGGAATCTAGAAACCTATTTGCAAAACTCCAACATGCAAACCCCTGAATCCTCAAAAGAAACTGCCAAGCAGCCAGAAACCCTAATTCTACCACTGACTAGGCTACGAGCATCTGGGGATAGGCTATTAATCATTGAAAAGTGCAGTGCTAAAAAGGGGAACATTACAATCTGCCCTTCCCAAAATTTCTTTTCCTCAAGCAATACCACCACAACTCCAGAAAATTTAAAGTTGATCCATACCAAACCATGTACGATCCCAAGGTCCCATGTTTGTCTCAAGAAGGAACCACCATGTTGATGATGCACCACTTTGATCACATTAGTGAAAACATCGTGCCAAAATTGCACTAACCTCCCTTGTGACTTCCAAATGTTACCATCCAAGAATAGCCTGGAAGGACTGATGTCAACACCTTGCAGCATCTCACGCCCAAAAGACTATGAGTCATCAATATCAACCATACCACTATCTATCACAATCCTAGGCAACAAGAAAGATAGTCTACTCAACTCAATACTATAATCCTCAACATATCTTCTCAAGGTGACAAGTAGAGCCACAAGAGCATATGTGACTTCTCCAATCCTTCTTGCAAAAGGGAAAGCAATACTTTGCAAGAGCTCAATGAATTCATCTCCATCACTCCACAGGGAGCCACTATGCCTCAACTAAATTATCCTGATACAACCATGAAGAATGTAGAAATTTCTGACAATTCCAACTCCAAGAGCCTCAAAATGATGAACCAAGGCAATCAAAGGTTTGTTGCACCAAGAATAAGTAGAAGGGAAAGCATAGGAATAGTCTCTAGGAATAATTTGAACACCTCTCAAAGACGGATTTGGATTTATTTGAATCATCACCTCTTGCATTTGAGGCCAAAAATCAATCTTGATAGGAGATTGTGAAGTCTAAAAATAAGTATACCAACTGCCCACCATGACTAAAATGATTGAATTATGATTTGATTTAGGGATAATCAACATCCAAGAAGATGAAATACTGTTTCTATACTAAAAATCATCATCCAAATTAATGCATCTACTCAAAATTTCTCTCCAATCCATTTGTTGATGAACAAACAAAACCATC
This sequence comes from Sequoiadendron giganteum, assembly GCA_007115665.2. NCBI lineage: Eukaryota > Viridiplantae > Streptophyta > Pinopsida > Cupressales > Cupressaceae > Sequoiadendron > Sequoiadendron giganteum. The sequence goes on from VCHN02000014.1 coordinate 10,649,892, forward strand.
AAGTGGCTTGTAATGAAAGGAAAAACACCAAAAAAATTGATAATTTGATTATTATCCCTCCAACAATTGATCTTTCCACAAGTATTTAGCTCCATCAACCCAAGGAATGGATTGATAAGAGTGCCAACACCAATTTCAGGTCCATCTTCCCAAGTGAAGACTACATCCTCAATCCCTCTTAAGCATTCTTGATCAAACATTATTCTTGGAATATTATCAATTGCAAGGAGTGAATCTCCCTCATGTTTTTCTTGAAAATCTTCAATAAGCTGAAAGTCACGTTCCATACTGTAATGGAAAACTTCACCAAGATCCCATTTCATGCTATTGTCAATTGATGCTACATCTTCCATCGCAAAAAGAGGATTATCATAAGTTTCTTCTACACCCACTTCAAAGAGAGGATTGTGAAAAAATTGAAAGTCATTTCTTTCATCTTGCTGCTCCAAATTCGCACATGCAACTTCTGATTTTCTTGAAATTCTTTCAAGATCAAACTCTTCTTGAATACTATCAAGCTCTCCAATCACTTGCTTGATTTCTTCAACTCTTTGCGCACCCTCTTGCTCCTTGAAAAGTTTGAAGTCAACAAACTAGTCTTCAACCTCTGTTAGAGCCAACTGAGTTTCTTTCAACATGTCCTTTGTTGATTCGAGATCTACAGTGAGCTCATCAACCTTTCTCTCCTTTTCTTGGAAAGCACAAATGGTCTTCTTTGCAATTTCAATGGCATGATCTCGATCTTCAATCAAGTGTATGTATGATGATTTTAATGTCTCCATGTAACCTTTGATAAATTGAAAATTAGGCAGAGCAACTTCATCCTTAACTCCACTTCGTCTCTCTTCAAACTAAACCTTCTAGTATAGATCTTAAACCAAATTGTGTGTGCGATCAAATAGGGATAGAGCTTGCACTTATTTTTCAAAAGATACCTTTCATTGATCTTCCCACTCATGATCATGCAAATATGGTGAACTGTTGATAGGATGCAACTGAAAATCAAAACCTTGTTTCTCATCTTTTCTACCCTCATAGCTACTCCAAGACTCCTTTCCTTCACCACCCACTAGCTGAAATTGCTCAATATCACAAAGAGAATTAGACTCCACAAATTCTTTGTGCCTTTGCTTACACTCAGCTTCATGCATTGATAAATCAGATTTGTGTTTAAGAACACCTACAAAATTTCCAACTTCAAGAGTCATATGGTTTTCAAGCTCCACTTCCACTTCACTATCTTCATGATAAAAGGTGATAGCATCCCCCTCATAGCTTGCAAAGTAATCCAAATTTTGATCTTCATTAGGATCAAAGGGAAACTCATCCCACACAGTTTATTTGTCATCACTAAATACATTCACTCCTGGATCCAAAGTGCTAGGGGGTTGATTGTTTTGATAAGCAAAGAAGTGTTCTTCATACCCTTCTTGGAGTGTTGACTCTTGGAACAAGTCACCTCCCAACTTACTTAAACTGATATCTTCAAAAATAACTCTCTCCAAGGGCATAGTTTGATATCCAAACCCAATGCTACCCATGTTGCTCATTTGGACCAGCTAGGACTCAAACCTAGGACCTTCCATTTGCTGCTAAAGTGCTCTACCAACTGAGCTACTAGCCCCTTGTGGCTTATTTCCAACACCCCCCTTAAGCCACACTTTGGGTGCTTGGGGCTCCTAGCTTGGCTCTAATACCACTTAAAAATGTTATTTTCACCAAATATCAAACCTGCCAAAATAATCACCTCAAATGTTGGAGACCAACTGAATATATTGCCCTGCTAGAAATAGCCATAATGCCAAGTTGCTGAAACACTACAAAAATAGCACCAAGGATGTTGGAGACTAAATTTCTCAAATCGACCTACCAAATATAGCCACAAAACTGAACTGCAGAAACCCTGCTAAAAATAACACTGCTAAAAATAGAGCTTACTAAAAATAGCATACTACTAAAAATAGTAAGTTGTTCCAAACTCATTTTAACCACAATCCGAGCAGTCGTCGTACTTACTAAAAATAGTAAGTTTGGAAAAGTCCTTCATTGCAGTTGTATGTCACACCACTGCCAAGCTCTCTGAAAACCCAGAAGGAATCCATAATCCAAACTACAAAACTCCAACATGCAAGCCTCCAAAACTGCCAAAGTATCCTCATCAAAAATATGAAACCCTAACTTCAGACGCATGTCATACCATCCTGTACCTCTCTAAAAACCTAGAAGAAATCCAAAAACCAATTTGCAAAACTCCAACATGCAAATCCCTGAATCCTCAAAAGAAACCTCCAAGCAGCTAGAAACCCTAATTCTGCCACTGACAAGCCTACGGGCATCCGAGGATAGGCTATTAATTACTAAAAAGAGCAGTGCTAAAAATGGGGACATTAAATTAGTTTACTAATCTATTGATAATATCCTACATCATTTTTTTTGCATATTTTTTAGAAGAAATAAAATACCATTGAACTTTGTATCCTTTGCCACAGTTCTAAACATAAAGTGCGCTACATTTGTAAGTCTGATAACTTCATCAATCACCTACATACATGATATAAACATTAGATGATAACATTGGCATCATACAAATTAATGTGCATACTTACAAATTAATAAGAATCGATGTGTATACTTACAGATCAATCCAACAAACCATCTAAGTCTTCTCTACTCTTTATTGTGTCAAGTATTGCCTCATGGTCAAACTCATGCACCTTCCACAAGGTCTTGTTCAAAGGTCTACCTCCATATTTGATCAAATGAACATTGGATTCCATGATAAGGTTTGAGTAATGAAGAATCTTTTGATGCATGTCAAAGTTCTGAAATAGCCAAATATTAACACTCTTATGTGGGTACCTTCTAAGACACGTTCCAATAAGAAAAACTAAGCCTGTAGAGTATTCAATGTTTTCTCCATCTATAACTGGGGCCTCCAATTTCTTTTTGGCCTCAACACAATGACACAAGTAATAATTTGGGCCCTCTTTGTTGTCTTCATCTATAATAACTGCATAAACATGCCCTACATTGCTATGTGCAACAAATTAGATGAAATTAGTCAACATTACAAATACACTACAAAGTAATATAACAATAGGAATTTCAAAAACTATGCAAGTAGATATATTACCTGGTTGAACTAGATCTGATATGTGGTCAAAGTCAATAGATGATTCCGTCTGTGTTAGTTCCAATGTCATTGAGGGCGATACGTGTGAAGTGGGCTAAGATAATTTAATGACCATTTCTCAACCCACTCCTTTGATTCACAATCATCCCAAGCTTGTATTGTACATGAAGAAAAAAAGCATGCCATCTTCCGCATATGGATACTCCATGAACCTACATTTGAGCTAAGGAAAGAGTGTAGCTCACTTGATCCTATCAGTACAACAATCCTCATATGGTGTAATGTTGGTATCATCCATCAACCAAAAAAATCTATGAAATAAAGAAGTACCTTCATTACCTGGACCCATGAAAGAATTACACCACTCGACGATTGATTTTGCATATGTCAACTTTTCACTGTCTTTATACTTTAACTCTTCACATGCTAATTCTCTTTTGACACATGCTCCTACACCATCATTCTCCCCCTTTCCATGTCCAACCTCACAAAAGTTTTACATATGTTGAACACCTGTAATGACATGCATACTGCTCAACCATTAGAACATGCGTGAGTTCTTGAACTATGCTACATATTTATCCAACCATATTATATGTCAACTATATGCTATGCCCCTCTGAGCCAAATCACTATAGAACAACTGGAAGCAATCTTGCACGAACTCTGGAGAATGTGTGCGATCACCACTAATATAAAAGTGATACTCCCTCAATACCTTCCTTTGGTCCTCTATACTATCAGCTGCATGAATGAATGCTATGTGCATAAATATCGAAACCTGTGTGGAGTTGTAATATTGTGACTGCACCTCACATTATGGATGTAGAGTGTATTTCTCTACAAAGTTGACCACTAAAACTATGATGCCAAAGATGTCCTTGCATAACTTGAATTGCAAGTCCAACCATTGAGCTCTATGGGTATACCTTGCATACTCATACACTATATTGTCATGAAATATAGACATAAACTAATGCATTGGAATCTTCTAAATAACCAAATCGCACATTTTTGCTTGATTACCATCTTTTGTAATGTATGCCACTGTTTTATACTTCCTAAACTCTACTAGTTGCTTTCCAACCTCATGTGTGTTTTCCATATGTTAACATATTGGTATATGTTGCAAGCCACCGCAACGCTGACATGAACCATCCAAGCATAGTTTCCTGTAGAATATTTGGCCATCCTCTCTTTCACATAATTTTTTTGATAATAACTCTCTTAAAGATATTGGTGGGGCATGTATGCCACAATCCTGCAAAACATCATTAGTATGCAAATCTAAACATATAGAACAATAAAAATCCTAATGGTTAGAGAATTCAATATGTAGTCTACAACAACAAGTAGTGCGTGTGTGATTTATCTTGACATAAAAAGGTTTAAGAATTTCAAAATATCTTTGAAAATTTTGAATTTGAGCATAATTCTGTTGAAATTTTTGAAAAAATTCGGTTTGAGTCATATCCAAAAAATGTTTTGGATGTGGCTCATGGTTCCAACTATTGATTCTACTTCTTATCACATCCCTTTGATTCAGAGATGGCCTTGTTTTATTCTTCCAATAGTCTTCAATTAGTGTTCTCAATGCTTCAACAACTTGTTTATATTTTCGTGGGAGTCTCCTCGAGAATTCCCATAATTCATTTGAATTGGTGCCCTTAATTCTTTTCCACCTTTGAATGGCTCTTGATAAAGTTTTTCTATTAATTCTCATGTGTTCACTCATCTTTCTAATGATACGAGATCTCCTTGTTTGACTACTTACCAAAGTTTATGTAATGACATGTCGGTTGACATTACTATCCTTTGAGTGTGAGGTCTTATCCACACTCTTATAAGAATCCATTAGATTCTTCACAATAGTGTTTTCACTTGAAGCATTTGATGTTCTCAACCCAAGAATCTTCATGATGTCTCTATACTTTATATCTCACATCATTTCAACAAATAGTTGACATTTTGAGGTCTCATTTAGCCTTTCAAAGAATAATTTCCAAATATTATTAGCATATCTTCTACAAGTACGTACTAGAATCTTACCTTCCATGCATTGCAAAATATCCTCATCGATATTAATCAAATACTTTGGCTTTCTACACAAAATTTTAGGTGGTGTTCTCCTAGGTACATACATCTCAACATTAGAAATTTCATAAATATTTAAGTGAGGTGGGATAGATCACGTACCTTTGATTGAGGGTGGAATAGATGACATACCTTGAGGTTGACATGGGGATGATGGTGTACCTTCTTCGTCAAATACGAGTGATGATGTACTCTCAAATAGAGATGTGGTGGGTGGTGTCCCTTCATATTCACTTGTAGTAGATGGTGTCCTTCCATATTCACTTGCGGTAGATGGTGTCCCTCCATATTCACTTGCGGTAGATGGTTTCCCTCCATATTCACTTGTGGTATATGGTGTCCTTTCGTATTCACTTGTGGTAGAGGGCGTGTCTCCAACTACAGTATTCAAATCTATCTTAGCATGATGCTTTCGCATTCGTGCCCTTTGTGCCGCCAATGCCTTTTTCTATTTTTGATGGTTTAATTTCTTCTTCAATTGGCTTTTTTTTTTTTTCAATCGTATCCAATTTCTTCTTCTAATGATATTCTCTCATCCATTCTTTATTTTTTTCTTTATTAGTTCCATACTCTTTGTTTGTTGGTTTATTCCTTCTTCATTTCCTTGGCATGACAGATAATTTTACCTGTAGCATGGTAATGAGACAAATATTAGTTCTAAAAATTGAATCCATACAAATAAATGAAATATATGTCATTCAAGGCTTCATAAAAAATACTTAAAATCATCTTGTAGAAGAGTATTTCTAGCATAGGCAAAGGTCACATGATTTTTTGGATGGAATGCCTTAAAGAAATGTGGTCATGTGGCATTCCATGATTGCAAGATAGGCTCAAAATGGAAACATGGGCAAGGAATGTGAATTATTTGACAATAATTTTTTTGTAGACATGTATGCAAAATGTGGTAACATTGGCAAGCTAGTGAGCTCACTATCTTGTCAATGAAATAGGGTTGGCAAGGTAGGGGCAGCATGAAAAAATGCCTCATAGAAATGGGGTCTCACGGTGATGTACATCACTGTGAGACCTCATTTCTATGAGGAATTTTATCACACTGCCCCTACCTTGCCAACCCTATCGGCTCACTAGCTTGCCAATTCGATAGTGTTGACAACATAGGGGTAGTGTGAGAAAATGCCTCATAGAAATGGGGTCTCATGGTAATGTACCATGAGACCCCATGTCTATGAGGCATTTTATCATGCTGCCCCTACCTTGTCAACCCTACCACATTTGCAAGCTAGTGTTTGAAAAGCTCACTAGCTTGCCAATTCGGTAGGGTTGACAAGGTAGGGGCAGCATGAAAAAATTCCTCATAGAAGTGAGACCCCATTTCTATGAGGCATTTTTTCATGCTGCCTCTACCTTTTCAACCCTATCGAATTGGAAAGCTAGTGAGCTCACTAGCTTGCCAATGCATTAGGGTTGACAAGGTAGGTGAGAAAATGCCTCATTTCATACTGGCTCATACCTTGATACATCACCATGAGACCCTATTTCGAATTGGATTGGCAAGCTAGTGAGATCACTAGTTTGTCAATGCTACCACATTTTGAATACATGTCTACGAAAACATTATTGTCAAAAAATTCACATGCCTTGTCCATGCTTCCATTTTGAGCCTATCTTGAAATCAAGGAATGCCATATGAACACATTTATTTAAGGAATTCCATCCAAAAAATCATGTGAGCATTGGCAAGCAAGTGAGCTCACTAGCTTGTCAATTCAGTAGGGTTGACAAGGTAGGGGCAACTTGAAAAAATGCCTCATAGAAATGGGGTCTCATGGTGATGTATATCACTATGAGACCCCATTTCTATGAGGAATTTTCTCATGCTTCCCCTACCTTATCAACCCTACCACATTGGCAAGCTAGAGTTTGACAAGCTCACTATCTTGCCAATTCGGTAGGGTTGACAAGGTAGGGGCAGTGTGAAAAAATGCCTCATCGAAATGGAGTCTCATGGTGATGTACCTATGAGACCCGATTTCTATGAGGTATTTTCTCACACTGCCCCTACCCTGTCAACCCTATAGTATTGGAAAGCTAGTGAGCTTACTAGCTAGCCAATGTGGTGGGGTTGACAAGGTAGGGGCAATGTGAGACCCTATTTCTATGAGGCATTTTCTCATGCCACCCCTACCTTGTCAACCCTATCACATTGGCAAGCTAGTGAGCTCACTAGCTTGCCAATGCGGTAGGGTTAACAAGTTAGGGGAAGCATGAAAAAATGCCTCATAGAAATGATGTCTCATGATGATGTACATCATTGTGAGACCCTATTTCTATGAGGCATTTTCTCATGCTTCCCCTACCTTGTACATCATCATGAGACCCCATTTCTATGAGGCATTTTCTCATACTGCCCCTACCTTGTGAACTCTACCGCATTGGCAAGCTAGTGAGATCACTAGCTTGTCAATGCTACCACATTTTGCATACATGTCTACAAAAAAATTATTGTCAAAAAATGCACATGCCTTTACCATGCTTCCATTTTGAGCCTATCTTGCAATCAAGGCATGCCACATGACCACATTTCTTTAAAGAATTCCATCCAATAAATCATGTGAGCATTGGCAAGCTAGTGAGCTCACTAGATTTTCAATGTGGTAGGGTTAACAAGGTCGGGGCAACATGAAAAAATGCCTCATAGAAATGGGGACTCATGGTAATTTACATCACTTTGAGTCTCCATTTCTATGAGGCATTTATTCATGTTTCCCCTATCTTGTCAACCCTACCGCATTGACAAGCTAGTGTTTTGTCAATAGAGATGAAAACCAAAAAAGTTTCAAAGATCTATCAGTGTGGGAGGAGTATATTCCAATTTTGTAGAGACGTGTATGGGAAATTTGGTAGCATAGACAATGCAATAAGCTATTTGATAAAATGCACATCACCATAGAGGGTAGAGGATTGGGAGAGAGATAGAGTGTAGAGAGATATAGGGTAGAGGGTAGAGGCCAAGTTAGGTTGCCAATTTCACCAAATTGGAAAGCTAGAGGAGAGGGATAGAGGGAGTGAGAGAGAGAGAGAGGGAGTGGGAGATATAGAGGGTAGAGGATTGGGAGAGAGATAGAGGGTAGAGGCCAAGTTAGATTGCCAATTTCACCGAATTGGCAAGCTAGAGGAGAGAGATAGAGGGAGTGAGAGAGAGAGAGAGAGGGAGTGGGAGAGAGATAGATGGTAGAGGATTGGGAGAGAGATAGAGGGTAGAGGGTAGAGGCCAAGTTATGTTTCCAATTTCACCGAATTGGCAAGCTAGTGATCCCACTAGCTTGTCAATTCAGTGAAATTGGCAATGTAGTGGCCTATTTGCAAAAATGGGTCTGAGAAATGGGGTCTCTTGGTGATTTACATCACTAGGAGACCCCATTTCTTGGAACCATTTTTTCAAATAGGCCTACTTAGGTTGCCAAGTTAGGACCCCTTCTCTCTCTCCCCTCTACCCTTAACTCTAAACCCTTAACCCTAAACCCTTAAAACCTCTACCCTCTACCATTAACCCTCTCTCTCTCTCTCTAACATATACATTAAGCACCGAACCCTCAATTCTCAACCATCAACCCTTCATACCTCAACCCTCAATTCTCAACCATAAACCCTTAATCCCTCAACCCTCAACCCTTAAACCCTAAACACTCAACCCCTATACCCTCTACCCTATATGTTGGACCCTCAAACCTAATCCTTCAACCATATACCCTAAACTCTCTACCTTGAACCCTGAACCTTGAACCCTAAACCATTAAACCTTCTACCCTATACCCTTAACCTAATACCCTAAACCATCAACCCTATAGGTCCTCAACCCTATACCCTCAATCCTCAACCCTCTACCCTATACATTGGATCCTCAACCCTCATCTATCTATGTCCCTCCCTCCTCTTCTCTCCTCTCTATCTCACTTCTCCATCCCTCTCTACCTTAATACCTCAACCCTTAATCACTCAACCCTAAAACCTAAACCCTCAACCCTCAACCCTTAAACTCTCTACCCTCTACCCTCTACCCTCTACCCTCTACCCTCTACCCTCTACCCTCAACCCTAATCCCTCAACCCTTAAACATTTAAACCCTTAAACCCAATTAAACTCTTTACCCTAATCCCTCAACTCTTAAACCCTCAACCCTCAACCCTCTAACCTCTACCCTCTACCCTCTACCCTCTACCCTCAACCCTCAACCCTCAACCCTCAAACCTCAAACCTCAACCCTCAACCCTCAACCCCTATACTCTCTACCATATACATTGGACCCTCAACCCTATACCCTCAACCCTCTACCATCAACCTTAAACCCCCAACCTTCAACCCTTAAAACCTAAACCCTTAAACCCTATACCCTCTACCCTCAACCCTAATCCCTCAACCCTTAAACCTAAGTAAACTCTCTAACCTAATCCCTCAACCCTCAACCCTTATTCCCTCAACCCTTAAACCTTCAATCCTCTACCCTCTACCCTATACCCTCAACCCTCAACCCTCGACCCTCAAACCTTAAACCCTAATCCCTCAACCCATATAACCTCTACCCTATACATTGGACCCTCAACCCTCAACCCTCAACCCTCAACCCTCAACCCTTAAACCTTAAAATTTTAAACCCTTCACCCTATACATTAAAATCTCAAACCTCAATTCTCAACCCTCAACCCTTAATCCCTCAACCCTCAACCATTAAACCCTAAACCCTCAACCCCTATACCCTCTAACCTATATGTTGGACCCTCAAACCTAATCCTTCAACCATATACCCTCAAACCTATACCCTAAATCCTCAACCCTCAACCCTAAACCCTTAAACGTTCTATCCTCTACCCTCAACCCTAATCCCTCAACCCTATACCCTATACCCTATACCCTCAGCCCAATACCCTAAACCATCAACCCTATAGGTCCTCAAATCTATACCCTCAATTATAAACCCTATACCCTATACATTGGATCCTTAACCCTCATATATCTTTGTCCCTCCCTCCTCTTCTCTCCTTCTCTCTATATACCTTCTCCCTCCATCTCTCCCTCCCTCCATCCCTCCCTCTCTACCCTAATCCCTCAACCCTTAAACCCTTAAACACTTCACCCTAAACCCTCAACCCTTAAACCCTTAAACCCAAGTAAACTCTCTACCCTAATCCCTCAACCCTTAAACCCTCTACCCTCTACCTCAGCCCTCGGCCCTCAGCCCTCAACCCTCAGCTAGCTCCCTGGGCTCTACCCTGTCACAGTGGACCCTGACCCTAATCTGCAACCCATGCCTGTAATCCTCACCCTCCAAGCTTGAAGCCTCCAAGCCTTAAAAACCTCTGCTCTCTACCTATAAGTGCCAAACCCTCAGCCTGAGATTCTCAGCCCTCGGCCCTTAAACCCTAAGCCCTCAACCCCTATACCCTCTACCTTATACATTGGACCCTCTGACTAATCAACCCAGGCATGCCTCAAACCCATGCAGCTAAGCCACTCTACTCTCAGCTTTCAGCCCTCAGCCACAGACCTTCCAACCATAAACAGCAAACCTTCTACCTCTACCCTCAACCCAGCCTCTACCTCAGCCACCTCAACCCAATACCTAATCCATCAAACCTATAGGTCCTCACCTAAACCTCAGGCCAAACCCTCGACCCCTATCCCTTTCTCTCTATCTACTTCATCTCCTCTCTCTCCCCTCTGCCTACCCACTCTATTGTCTCATCACCCTCTCCCTCTTTCAGCCACCTCTCTCTCAATCCATCCCTACTACTCTCTCTCACTCCCTCTATCTCTATGTCTCTCTATCTCCCTCCACTACCTCTCCATCCTCTCTCCCACTCCCTCTCTCTCATGTCTCTCCCTCCCACCCCCTCTCTCTCTCAGGTCTCTCCCTCTGGCAACCTACCTAGGTAACTCTCTCTCTCTCTCCCCTCTCTCTATCTATCCCTCCCACCCTACCTAGATAATTCCCTCTCACTCCACCGCCCTCTTTATCTACCTCTATCAGGTCACTCCCTCCCACACCCTCTCCCTCTCTCAGGTCTCTCACTCATACTCCCTCTCTCTCACTCCCTCTCACTACCTATCTCTCAAGTCTCTACCTCTCACCCCCCTCACACTCTCAAGTCTCTCCCTCTAGCACCCTACCTACATAACTCTCTCTTTCTCTCCTTCTCCCTCTCCCCCCCTCTCTCTCACTCTATCCCTCCTACCCTACCTATCTAATTCCCTCCCACTCCAGCCCATTCTCTCCCACTCCCTCTCTCTTAGTCTCTCCCTTCCACCCCCTCTCACTACCTCTCTCTCTCATGTCTCTCCCTCCCTCTCTCCCTCCCACCCTAACTAGACAAATCTCTCTCTCTCTCTCTTAAAATTATCCCTCCCTCTAAAGACATACATACAATCATACATGTACATATGTACATACAATCTTACATACATGCATTGATACATACATACAAGCATACATACATACATACATGACATACAAGAATACATGCACATACAAACATATAAATATATAAACACACATTCAATAGAGTATCATTTAACATAAAGCAAGACATAACTCGAGTGCATTATAACATGCTCACATTATGTCTTGCTAGAAATGTCTCACACAAATGCAAAAACCATGTGAAAACTAAGATATAATGCAAGCACATTATAACACACTCGTGTTATATCTTGCTTTGGGAATCCCCAAGCCTTGGGCTTGGTATTTGCCTTGGAATACCAACCCAAAGGCTTGGAGGGCCTTCCCAACAACTAGAGATGTGTCTTTTCAAATTCTACAATATTTCACATAATTGGGTTCATACTCACCATCAGGATTGCACGTGTTTCAATGTTGAACAAATTGAACACCTGGGAAATGTTAGGCTCTCTCTTAGTTATCCAACTATGTCACCAAAAAGTGTATCCTTTGAAACTTTTCACTCATTTGGACCCTTGCATATGGATTTTGGACCATTTTCAACCTCTTTTTACCCCTTTCCAAGCCTTGTGCCAAGGTGTTGCAATACATTTTCACACTTTCCTAGGCTTTCCATCACTAAATCAACCGTTTCTTATGTTATAATGACTCCTTAATGCACATACATGCCTTAATTTAGTGTGTTTTGTGAGAAAATCCCAACAAATAATAATAATCATACTTTAATCTCTGAAAACCAATGAAAAATGCCTAGGTGGACTAGATCGCCACCTTGGGCGACCTAGTCCCATGTGGCATAAAATTCAAATTTAACTTAAATTTCTTTTGAGATTTTGTCTCTTAAACCCTAAGGTCAACCTATATGGTGTTATTTCAGGAAAATTAGGGCATAAATTGTATAAATAAGGGTTTTCCCTCTCATTTTGCATCTCCCAAGTCTCATTTTTCTCCTCACTCAATTCTCTCCTTCTCTTCACCATTCTTCTCAAGCAAGCTAGGGTTTGAATATTCTAAGTCACCAAGACATCTCTCTCAAGAAGCATCAAGGGTTGAATCTTCCATTTCTACAACTCAAGATCAATCATCATGGCAAGGTAAACTCCATTGTTTCATGCTTCTTTATTTTTTTTCATCATTTTGGTTTGCTTACTCAAAAGGGGTTTGACTAAGGCAAACCCCCATGTCCTAAAATCCAACATTTCTCTCTCTCTTTATGTGATTTCCAAGTTTGTTTTGCAGGTTTGCCAAATAATAGGATTAGAAGTGTTGCCATAAAAGTGTCAAATCCCTTCAAGGTTGGAGAAACCCTAGTTGGAGCTTGGAAGACATTTACATACCAAAATCTTCACTTTTGGGACCTAATAGTTGGAGGAACATAAAGTACAGATCAAAAGCCTCTATTTCCACCTTCAGATTCCTAGAAAAGACAAAAGGGACATTCCCACTAGTTGTGGAAACCTAGTACCATTGTGCATATTTTTCAGAGATTTCTGTGGATTCAAATACCCATTTGGCTGAAACAGGCCTTAGAGCAGTTTTCTGAAATCACCTTGAAAAAGGACTAGGTCACCCAGAATGGCATAAGTGTCCCAATAGGCTTAAATTTCAACATTAGCAGCATTTCCAGCCACCATTCTAGTTTGCAACTAAATCCTAGGTGCACACATTCTATTTCATATCTTCCTATTTAGTTTAATGTATATTTCTAGGTCATTTTGTACATGTTTGCATACAACATTATGTTTTCTAGCACTTTGCATTTCATTAGCTTAGCATCAATAGATCATTTCATTTTTAGTTTGCTACATCTAGGGCATCCCACACACATCACAAAATCCCAATCAATCCCCCTTTGAATGTAACTTATGCATTTTAGCCTACTTCTCTCTCCTTTTAGGTGAAAACCCCTAGAAGTGTTAGAAAGTCTAGTGGTGCCAAAATCTTCATTACATTTTGGTGAACCCGACATTCTTTCACCTTTCTTTTCTAATTTAGATTCCTTCTTCACCCTAGGTTTGCATTGCATTGTATTACATTTTAAATTGTTTAATTTTCATCCTAGGGTTTCATATTTTTGCATGCATGAAAGTGTATATAATTTGCATGCTTGCATCTCAAATTATTGTCATTCATCCAAAATTTGCACCTACCTTTATTCTTCTGAGCATCCAACATCATAACCATCAAAACCTAGTTGAAAGTTTTTAGAAATTTTGCAAAAAACCTAACTAGGACTAATTCGCCATTTTGGGCGACCTAGCCCCTTTCCAGATTTTTCACTGTCTATCACAGAACCAAAAACCTCATTTTTGTGCTTTCTTAGGCTCTTGGTATCATATAATATAATTCTGGAAAGTTTTGGGAACATAGATTTTATGCTTCTACCTCAAAAACATCATTTTAGGATGCTCATTCTTAAAATCATTTCATCTTTAGATCTAAAAATGTTCACACTTCTACACTTTTGCATCACATTACTAAAAGTACTTTTCACTTTTGTGTATGCAATATTTGTATTCATAAAACTTTTCATTAGCTTGTTAAAATTTCTTTTCATTTTATCATGTACATTATTTACCTTCTTAAAGCTTAGCATATATTGGATAAAAATATCCTCTATTATTACATATACATTGTTTATATTTCTAAAACATTGCATAAAATGGTTACATGTACTTTTCATTTTTATTCAAACAATGTTAATAGCTTACATAACTAGACATGCTAAGAAAACTTTAATCTCCCCTACTTATGAGAGTGTTGTAGTGATAGAAGAGACAACTTTAGACATTCCTAACAATCTTATTAGTTCTTCTCCTAATATCTCTCCTACGGGCAAAGAAGATATTTTGGTGTTAGAAGAACCAATCAATGAGTGTTATGAGAATTCTAGTTGTTTCTCTCCTCCTACCTCTCTTCACAAACATCAAACCTAGCTAATCATGACAATAAAATTTGTTTTTCTCCTAGTTGTGAAGATAATACTTTTCTATTAGAAAACACAATTAGTGAAGGTCATGAGAATATTAGTTGTCCCCCTTCACCTAAAACAACCATTCCTATGCATGACAATTAAACCATTGATCACTCCCCTATTAGTGATGAAGCTCTTTTATAAGAACCAACCTTTGATTCTCCTGAACCGTTGGTTTGTAGTTCTCCTAAAACCCTTCCTCCTAAGGAGGATATCATAATACACATTAATGATAACAATGAACATAATAATATTACATCCTTAGAATAAAATAAAGAGACAACCTTGGCCTCTCCCTTGCTCAAGGATGTTAATATTATTCAACCTCAACTTGTCCTTTACCCACCTTCAAGCAAACCTCAACCTCAAACCAAACCCGAATGCACCCTCTACCCACCTAATAATAATGTGTCATAACAACCGAGTCATAATACCATTCCTCATATGCATTACACCCAAAACAATCTATGCACACCCCATCCAACTTCAACCTCCTTACCTTTTCCTAATCCCATCTTACCTACTACCCCTCGCCTAAATTCCCTCATTAGGGAGTATGACCTTGTTTACCATCTAAGGAATACTCCCGCTAAGATATCCTTATGGGATCTCATTCAAGTCTCCCCTCACTATCACAACATGATGCAGAATACCCTACAACAAGTTCCTATCCCTTCTAATACACAACCAAATGACATAGCAGTATTATTCACGGAATCAATGCTGATATTGTTTTTCACCAAAGTGAGCTCCCTCCTTTGGAAGTACAAAAACAAAATGAAGCTTTCATAATAATTTCTTAATATGAAACAAAAGGGATCAAGAGAACTCTTGTAGATACTAGCTCTACCCTTAATGTGTGTAGTGTGAGCCTTCTAGATAGGCTTGACATTGATAGCTCAAACATCAAACCTAATTCTCTCTCTATTCATGGATTTGACAACGTCACTAAGCAATTGCTCGGTGTGATCACTATACCTCTTACAGTTTGAATGGCCACAGTGGAAACAAAAATCCATGTTATGCCTCATGAAATTTCATATAATATTCTCTTAGGCTGGCCATGGATTCATGCAATGAATGGAGTGCCTTCCACACTTCATCATAAGATGAAGTACATCTACAACAACAAAGTGCACACACTTGAAGCTAACCCTGAACCTAACAGTTGCTTGAAAATTTAGAAACATGAATCGAATGCCTTGAACACATTAACACCCACCACCCAAGTGGAACCCTCACAACACACAAACAAAGAACAACTTATTGAGAAAATCATGAAGCTCTTAGACGATGATTGGGGTTCCTTAAACTTCACACCAACCTCCCTGGGAGAATACAATATCACACACAAAGACTCTGAAAAGGGAGCCACAGTCTTTTCAACACAAGATTTGGTAGATCCTTCACAAGAATCCACCTCAAGCACTTTTGAAAAAGAAAATAACGAACAAACACCTAATTCGAAAGCAATGAAAAAGATTTATGGAAAAGGTTTTGAACTTTTGAAACAACTTGGTTACAATGGAAAAGGATGTGGTGCTAGTGAAAAAGGTATCCACAACCCTATCGAGCCTCACACACATACAACAACTCATGGTCTTGCTTATTATCCTTTGATAGAAATAACCAAACCTTCCTCCCCCATCAACACCATCCTAAATCACCCTTCTAACTCAACCTTAAAAGGTACTCCTTTGAAACCAACAAAGGACTCTTTGTTTAGCACCAATGTCATCTCACAACCCACTAGTGATTTAGATTTTACACACTCCTCTAAAGGAATGCACAAAATATCACAATATATAGTGCCTTGCGTAAGTATGACATCCTATAATAAGCAAGCCACTTATTTGTCCCAAACCAAAGGAACACCTTCTCCCCTTGATCAAGAGGGTATCTTGTTGAGACTCCTCCAAGATCACTTGATCTCCCTTCCTCCCCGCACTCTAAAGAAACGTTACAATAAACATTCCTTTTGCACCTACCACCAAGTCCATGGTCACTCCACTAATGCATGTAAGGATTTGAGTAGTAAAATCCAACATCTTAAAGAGTTTGATACTCTCCCTTCTACGGGGACACATCATTCCTCTAATTGATACTGAATTTAACTTAACCTTGCATCTCCTCAATCCTTTAAGCTCATCCTTGTCCTACACTAAGTGGGGGAAAGGGGTTAGGTAGCCTTATCCTTTTATGTCACTTGTCATTGTCTCTCTTGACTTTTTGTTAACCTTTCATGAACATATAAGAGCAAGCTTGGGATGTGGACGACATGTCTTAAGTTGAATCACATGTGACATGTACTATCCTCTTTCATGATGTAGCTTATCAGAAACATATGACTTGGCATTGGGCTTTCCAACCAAGCTCTCATGTCCTCTTCCTCTTCTTCTACTTTAAAGTAATTTCTCACAGTACTAGTGTTAGAAACCACTTTAAAGTGGGGGCATACATCGACACACACATTTCACTATGTGATTTTCTTTTTCTTGTGATTCCCTCTCTTAGAAATATTACGTACAATGTTGCTCAGGATGAGACATTTTCATTTTTTTCCTCCCTTGCATACAAGATGAGTTCTTTCCTCTCTTAGAAACAAGATGAGTCCATTTGCACTTTTCCTCTCTTGGAGAGATTGGACATGATGTTCCCTAGGTTGAGACATTGCATGAACAAAAGCAAAATCCCTTTGAACACTCCTTACATCAACATTTCAAAATTCATCTTATTTTGTGGTACCTTATCAAAGTTATCATAAGGTATAACTTTGGTATGCTTAAGTGGGAAGCCCAACTAGTGACCCAACTTTCCCCATAGCCACCTTTGTGTGTGTGAGTACATACTAGCCATGTGTATGCTTCTCACCTTCTTTGGGACAACTCACCCCATGGACAACCTGATGTTTTATGGCCCTAGAGTAAGCGCATATTTTTCACCTCATTCTTCTTTCCTTTTAGTTCTTGTCATCGCATGATCATGTATCTCATTTTTCTGCAAATCATTCACCCTTGAACGTGTCTTCTTGAGCTGATTTCGACTTGACTTAGAATCTTGAATCTTGGGGGCTTAACCACCTTATTCATTCTCCATCATTCTTCACCATCTCTATTGGGCTACTTTAGTGTGAGTTTTAAGCAAGTTCATCCTCTCACTAAAGTGGGGGCTAAATGTGTCACCAAAAACTATAGCCTTTGACACTTTTCACTCATTTGGACCCTTGCCTATGGATTTTAGACCATTTTAAACCATTTTAAACCTCTTTTTACCCCTTTCCAAGCATTGTGCCAAGGTTTTGTAAGGTGCTGCAATACATTTTCACACTTTCCTAGGCTTGTCATCACTAAATCAACCCTTTCTTATGTTATAATGACCCCTTAATGCGCATACATGCCTTATTTTAGTGTTTTTTGTGAGACAATCCCAACAAATAATAATAATCATACTTTAATCCCTGAAAACCAATGAAAAATGCTTAACTGGACTAGGTCACCACCTTGGGCGACCTAGTCCCATGTGGCATAAAATTCAAATTTAACTTAAATTTATTTCAATATTTTGTCCCTTAAACCCTAAGGTCGGCTTGTATGGTGTTATTTTAGGAAAATTAGGGCATAACTTGTATAAATAAGGGTTTTCCCTCTCATTTTTCATCTACTAAGTCTCATTTTTCTCCTCACTCAATTCTCTCCTTCTCTTCACCATTCTTCTTTAGCAAGCTAGGGTTTGAGAATTCTAAGTCACCAAGACATCTCTCTCAAGAAGCATCCAAGGGCTAAATCCTTCATTTCTACAACTCAAGATCGATCATCATGGCAAGGTAAACTCTATTGTTTCATTCTTATTTAATTTATTTCATAGTTTTGGTTTGATTACTCAAAATGGGTTTGACCAAGGCAAACCCCCATGTCCTAACATCCAACATTTCTCTCTCTCATTGTGTGATTCACAAGTTTTATTTGTATGTTTTCCAAAGAATAGGATTAGAAGTGTTTCCATCAAAGTTTCAAATCCCTTCAAGGTTGGAGAAATCCTAGTTGGAGCTTGGAAGACATTTATAGACTAGAATCTTCACTTTTGAGACCAAACACTTGGAGGAACAGAAAGTGCAAATCAAGAGCCTCCGTTTCCACCTTCAGATTTCCAAAAAAGACAAAAGATACATTCCTACCAGTTGTGGTGACCTAGTCCCACTATGCATATTTTTTAGAAAATTTTCTTGTTCCGGATACCCATTTGGCTGAAACAAGCCTTGGAGCAGTTTTTTGAAATCACCTCGAAAAAGTACTAAGTCACCCAGAATGGCATAAGTGTCCCAACAATCTTAAATTTCAACATCAACAACATTTCCAACCACCATTCTAGTCAACAACTAAATCCCAGGTGCACACATTCTGTTTCATATCTTTTTGTTTATTTTAATGTATATTTCTAGGTCATTTTGTACATGTTTGCATACAACATTGTGTTTTTCAGCACTTTGCATTTCCTTAGCTTATCATTAATAGATCATTTCCTTTTTAGTTTGCTACATATAGGGCATCCCACACACATCACAAAATCCCAATCAATCCCCCTTTGAATGTAACTTATGCATTTTGGCTTACTTCTCTCTCCTTTTAGGTGAAAACCCTAGAAGTGTTAGAAAGTCTAGTGGTGCCAAAATCTTCGTTACATTTTGGTGAACCTGAAATTTTTGCACCCTTCTTTTCTGATTTAGAGTCCTTCACCCTAGGTTTTCATTGCATTGTATTTTGCATTGTTTAATTTTCATCCTAGGGTTTCATATTTTTGCATGCATGAAAGTGTATATAATTTGCATTTTTGTATCTCAAATCATTATCATTCATCTGAAATTTGCACCTACCTTTATTCTTCTGATCATCCAACATCATAACCATCAAAACCCAGTTGAAAAACTTAAGTTTATGTTATTTATAAGGCCTCTTGCGTCGGCTATATTCTCCAACTTCAAAAGAGGATATGAGGGCAAGAGGTCCAGAGATGATCGTAGGGTCAACTTTGTTCTTGTTGTTGAGAGAGGGTGACCATTCCTTAGGAAGGAGAACATCCAAATCAGGAGGGGAATCAAAGATCACCATGCCATCATCACGAAGCCTAAGATAATCTCTAGAAGGAGCCCTATCATGAGGGGGATCCTGATAAGCCATTGCTTTTGTATGTTCAACATGTGATACTTGTTCATAGAATTTGTGTATTACATGTCCGTTTGTTGTATCACCACCTTGTTTAGGGAGAATATTGAACCCTTTACCATAAGTTTGTTGGAGATTTATGGGTGGGTGGGTGATGGGATTATGGTAAAAGGGTGGAGGAGTGACATATGTGGATGAACTTGGGTCACCTTGGTGAGGTAACTTAGGTTCATGATTGGTTTCGAGATGGTGATAACTAAATGTCTCAAGGGTGACATGTTAGGAATCTCAGGTTGGTTCATGAATGGGTATAAAGAACTATTGGCTTCAAGATTTTCAAGGCATTCATTAAGGAATTAGTGCATACTAGCATCATCATCTCCAATGATGTCAACTTCATGAGGAAGACATTCATTTGGAGTTTGTTGAGCAGGAATAGGTTCAAGGTCATTAGGATTAGTGACAAAGGTGCATCTTGACATATCCATTAAAGATTTGAGGGATGTCCAAAACTTTTTGAAATACATAGCCATAATGAAAGAAAACTAATGATAAGAAATTTTCTAAAAGAGCAAATCTCGAAATAGAAATAGAAAGATAATTATAGAAAGTATAAATGCAGACAATGTGCTAAAAATGACCTAAAATACTAAGCAAAATATGCATAAGGACTAGGTTGCCCAGTGTGGCGACTTAGTCCTAACAGAGATTTTTTTGACAAATTTTGAAAGTTTTGAATGCTTTTTCTAAATTTTATGCTTTTTCAGTGTAGGTACAGAAAGAAAATGCAGATTTTTTTGTACTTTTTGCAAGGAAAATGAAATGCAAAGTGCAATCTAACATGAAATTTTTCACTAATGCAATTTTTTGATAAACCCTATGATGCAAACAATGCAAAAGCTTAATGCAATGCAATATTTTTCCTAAGAAGAAATGCAAAAAAAATAAAAGATTAACTAGTGGTCTATGGTTGGGTTCACCAAAATAACCACCAAAAATGGATATCCTAACAAGGAAAAGAGAATTCCCTTTACTAGGCCCCTAGGGTTTTTCACCTAGGAGCTCTTGGTTTAGGAATGGATCTCTTTCCGCTTTGTGATATGGTTATTTTTGGTGGTTGCATTCAAAGGAAGGGATTGGATAGGGTTGTGTTGTGTGTGAGAAGTGTGGCTAGATTCTTGAAATGAAATGAAACTAATCTAACTAAGGAATGTAATTGAAAGAAAATTTAAACTAAATGCAAGTTAAACTATATGACCTAAATGTATGAAAAACTGAAAGGAAATTGGAAAGTAAAGAGATTGTGCACATGGAAATGGAGATTTGTAGATGAGAGGCCCTAAAATGTTCCGAAATTTGCTGGAAATCTACATTGGGACACTTACGCCAAAATGGGCAACCTAGTCCTTCTATCGGGAAACTTTGCCAAACTAGGTTTCGAGAAAAAATGGTATCCATAAATGTCAAAACCCTTTTTCAGGCCTCGTACAAGGACAAGGTTGCCAATGATGGCGACCTAGTCCTCTTGGTATTTTCAAAAGATTTAGGGTCTGATTCTATGGGTTCTCGTTTGTAATTTCCTTTTCTACAGAAGCCCATGTCTGAATCTCCAGAAAAAGACCTACAAGTTGTCCTTTTGCTCCACCTAGGGTTTGATGATGTGGGTTGATGTAGATGGAATGATTGTACCCTTTTCAACACTTTGTACCTTACCAAATCTACTTACAACTTACAAATCACATGCAAAGAAAAAGAAAATGTCGGGGTTAGGAAATAGGGGTTTACCTAAGTCAAACCCCTTTGATGGTAACTCAAACCCAAATGAGAAACAATGAAAGGAAAGGATGCTTGAATGATGAACTCAATACAAACACTTACCAAACCTTTAGTTGTTGAAGTCTGCAACATGCAAGAACCATCTCTAATGGAGGTTTCTTGAGATGCCTTATGCTTGATTGCTTTCTTGGTAAGGTTGAGTGCAAGAGTTCTTGTGAAGATGAAAATGAGCTTAGGGGGGGGGGAATGAAGGTGAAAACCCTTATTTATACTTACTATGCCCTAATTTCTCGAAAATGTCACATGATAGGCCAACACTAGGTTTTGGAGGCAAAATCTCGTTAGATTTATGTTTTAATTTTGAATTTTAAGCCAAAAGGGACTAGGTCACCCAAGGTGGCGACCTAGTCCACTTGGGAAAATTCAAGTGGTGGTCAGGAATGAAATGGTGATTAATGATGCTTATTAGGTTTCCCTCCCAAAACACACTTAATTTGGACCTAAAAGTACATTAAGGGGACAAATTAACATAAGAAAAGGGTTAAATTAGTGATGATAAGCCTAGGAAAGTATGAAAATTCCTCTCAAAACTTTGTCACAAGGATTAGAAAGGGGTAAAAAGGGGTTGTTTAAGTGAATTGTGTTGAAAGGGTCTTAGAAAAGTGGGAAGATGTGTTACAACACTTCACAACACCTTTGTAAAACATCGTTAGATTGTTGTGGAATTGCAAGCGTTCAAGACTAAATCAAAGAAAAACAAGGCCAAAATGCAAGGGAAAAGTCCCAAATGAGTGAAAAAGTGTCAAAGACTACACTTTTTGGTGACACATTTAGCCCCCACTTTATTGAGAGGATGAACTTCCTTCAAACTCACACGAAAGTAGCCGAATCATGCATATCGAGAGGGATCTAATGTATTCATGCTAGTAAGATGGGATGACATCAATCAAGAGGGATGATCAAGCCCCCAGGATCAAGATCCCATGGTAAACCAAACATAAGCATTAAAGATCACATAAGAAGTGATGTGAGAGAGTGAACAAAGAGGGAAAGTCAGATTAAGCTTCGATTGTTTGTCCAACTAGTTGTGGATCAGATCTAGGTTGTTTGTCTGAAAACAACAACAAAGAAGAGAGAGGGAGATCATTTCCTTTTTAGTTTGCTACATCTAGGGCATCCCACACACATTAAAAAATCCCAATCAACCCCCTTTTGAATGTAACTTATGTATTTTGGCCTACTTCTCTCTCTTTTTAGGTGAAAAACCCTAGAAGTGATAAATTCTAGTGGTGCCAAAATATTCATTACACTAACGATGTAATTTTTTTCACTTTTTCAAAATGTTAAGCCTTTGATCTATAATTTATTTTGTTTGTGTGTCTCTTTTTTGGAAAAAAGCAGTGCCTGGTGTTTTTTTCGTTATAAATTAACCGTTCATCGGAATTTCAAATAAATTACATTTTTAGAAAGTAGACTCCATTCTACAAATATTTTTATAAAATTTAATTAGTTTCCAAAATTTGTAGGGGTAGCACGACCAAAATTCTATTTTTCAGGAAGTGTCCACTTTGAAAATTAGTTAAAAAACAAATATTCATTAAGAAGTTATTAGAAAAATCATGCATCAACTACATACTATTAGCTAATTTCTCATTGAAATGATTTTAAAAATACTAAAAAATGTTCACCATGCTACGTTCCCACAAAAGTTGCTATGTTATGTTTTTCTAACAAAAAAAACACCAATTTTTGTGGGTCCCTCTTTTGAACCCCTTAATCTCAACCATTTTCAAAATAAATTAGTAGTTTAGAAAGTAGACTTGAAGCACTACGATCCTTGTTTTTGTTGCATCTCAAAATTTTGAGTGTAACTATACTCAATTTCACATCTAAGGTTAGTATTTCCTGATTTCAGAAAAAAAAAGTGGCCACTTAAGCCCCCTTTTTGGCCCCCCATCTTTTTGCACTTACCCAAAAAGCGACCACTCAAGAAAAAAAGTAGACAGTCAAAAAATTGAAGGAAGAGATTTCAAAGGGATCCCTTGGGAACCCTTCAAAAGAAGAGGGGTCCACTCAAGGGACACACTGTTTGAAAGTAAGAGTATTTTTCACAAATCAATTCAGCATCAAGGAATCCTTTTGAAAGATGTTCACTTCATCAAGGAATTTGAAAGGAAGAAAATGCCCCCTCACGAGGGGAAGGTCAAGGCTTCTCCTACATGAAAAACTAATCCCTCATCTGAAGAAAGTTTTTCAAGTTCTTTCTTTGCAAACCCATGATGAAGGAAACACGTTCTGCGATGGGGTCCTTGTTGAGAATGCGATTTTTGAAAAAGTTTGTAAATATTTTCAAGAAAAGATTCATTGGTCACCAATTTTTTTTTTCTGAAAATCAAAGTTGACATGATAGCCCCCCTTAGGATGGTGTGTGTCGAGCACAAGGCACATGGCATCCTAAGGAGAGAAAAGTAAGAATGAAAAAAAAGTGATGTTGTGGCCCGCGGGACATAGTGAGATGTCTTCATGGTGATGTTGTCACACACATGAGGGAAAACACATAACACCACAAAATCACAAATTAAACAAAGAAGAGATAAAGATAACAATACTACAAAAAGAAATAATAACATCACGAACAAGAGAAATAGGGGTGATCTAATATTTCATGGTCAGAACTACTCATAAATATATATAAGTATAATAATAGTATATTTAATGAACTATCATCAACCCCCTACTGTATCAGATCATATGAATAATGCATGAGAAAATAGAGTAAAAATAAAAAATTGGGTCAACATGGAAGGGAAGCCTAAATGCCCCCAACACTTTGCATCGTCCCCAATTTGTCAAAAATCAATACACATAACAAAGGAAGAATGATGCCACAAATAGAGGTAGTTTTACAACACATAATCACTCCTATATCCAAGTACCTACGAGGGTGACAAGGATCATCCAGGAAAACATAACACAAGAACAAGGGAACACAAACACACACACAATCTACACTATAGATAAAGAAGATGCAACCTCCTAACACTCATCAACCAAGAGGTCATTAGCCTCCCAATCTATATCATTATACAAGAAAGGCAGACGAGCCTATAAGGGAAAAATGTTAAGGGGGTGTTGGCGTAAGAACTAACACCTCTGGAGTGTGAGTTTGTACGTACAACTATGCACACTATGCAATGAGTGCTCTTCAAATTAGGAGGGGAAGCTCCCTCGTTGTGCTGGAATGCATGAAATAGAAAACTAAACTAATGTCCTATCTTTTTGTTCTCAGCTGGTAGAGGCACAAGGTTAAGAAAACCTAGAACGTTGCAGCTAAGTATTTTCTGGTTTCGTAGATCATGTAACTACAACTAAGCTAACTTCTTTAAAATCTATCTAATTTCCTCAAGAAACAGAGCATGAGGAAATGGAGCAGGAATGTATTGTATGATAAACTCCAGGTGCGGGCTCACAACATGAAGGCAAGGTAGGCGCAACTATTTGCTAATCCGGGAAGAAGTTTATTAAAACAAATAAATGAACGGTAAACCTGGTACAACTTCACAACATGAAGGCAAGGTAGGCACAACTATCTGCTTGGCTGAATGAGTCTGCTATAACACACATCATACGATAAGCTTTGAGTACAGTTTCACAACATGAAGGCAAGGTAGGCGCAACTATTTGCTCTTCTAAATAGGCTTATAATAAACAAAACAAAAGGTAAGCAACTGGGACAGTAGATTGTATAGACACAACACGCATGCAATAATGATCAAACCACCAACCCCATTTAACTAAAGTCAAATAAACACCATAACAATAATATGAAGGCAAGGTAGGCGCAGCAATTTATTATAACATCAATTACTCTTTGAACAGATACAATAATAGCAATACTACAGGCAAGGTAGGCACAACATGTATGCTATCAAGCAAAGGTTCCATTACAAATGAGCTTAAAGCTCTTATTTATAGAATTCAAGGTGTAGGAAACCCTAAAATCACCTTGAGTCAACTAAAGTCTTACAATGCATGCAAGATCTTATTCCTAAACCCTAATTGAATGAAACTATATAGTTAATTGGGAAACTATCATCAGTTAACTGAAACATCTAATCTAAATGGACAAGGTGCAACGTGCACGTCCTTATTGAAAGTAAGTAAACTAGAATGCTATCATCAGTCAACTGAAAAATCTAATCTAATCTCCAAGTATATGTAGATGTTTCCAAGAAAGACATGCATGCAAATGTATAACAACAAGTTAACTCGGAAAGAAACCTTGAGTTAACTACTTCTGATGACTCATCATTTTCCTTAACTGCATGGTCTAACTGAAAGTCTACTCCAAGTTTATCATCTCCTCCAAGAATTTATCAATAGTATCATCATCTGGCACTCTGACGCTGTCCACGATGATTAACTGCTTGTCTAACTCTTTGTCTCCATATCAGATCTCCCTCTGACTATCTCTAACCTCTGTGGTCACCTTTTTGAAAATATAGTCAGCATTGTAAACTCCTCCATCTTGGATGCCTCTAGTCCTCCACATAGGTTATCACGAACTAACTCTTCGAACTCAGCTTGAACTGCCTCTAACTCAGTGTAGGTACCATCCTCATACCGATAATGACATGGGATTTGAGTGATGTACTCACTGATGAAACACAGAGCTGCAACAACCTTTTCCTGAATCATGCTCATCTTAGCAGAAATCCTATCATATGTCTCCACCTTACAAAGATATAATTCTCTCCAAGTGAAGACCTTCTTTTGATCTATATTTGCTATAATGGCATCATAGATTCCTGCAAGCTGTGATATCATAATCAAATCCTTCGGCTTACACTCGGCCATGAAAATCTCGAGCTCCTGAATTCTCTAGCGAAGACTATGTGCGTCAACCCTCAACTGATATAGCTCTATGAGGAGGTGTCAACCAGCAATGATAAAGTCTTCAATCCAGGTATCCAGTAACTTTCCTCGATTAACCAAGTGTTGAATCCTTTGCTATTCTGTGGCGGTCTCTCAAAGTTGTGGAAGTAAAGGTGCTTGCCCCTCGTTGCCATGAAGCAAACTCAAAATATACATGCAGAGTTGCCTGATTTCAGCCTTGAGAGCTGCTTTATCCTCACCATCCTTCATGACATGTTCCTCTAGATTACTCGCAACGACTTTGAATAGATTCATGTCGATGTGTCGAGTATTCTTACCCAGATTAGTTTTGACGAAGGTAAAATCACCAACATCAACTTCATCCAAGTATTTTCCTTCTGGAGGAGTAGCAACCTCAATGACGATCTCTGCCTCAAGATTCTTCTCAATATTTATCTACTTTCTGGCCCTCTTATTCAACCTGTTCTGATAGGGCTCACCAAACTCAGATAAATCAAAATTATATGAAGGCATACGCCTCTCCCTCTCCAATGACTTCTCAAGCCAAGATGAATAAGGAATATTGTCCTCTCAAGGTGGAGCTGTTTCTACAGTATCAGCCGCTAGTGAATCCACTGGTATGAAGGTCTCATGTATCGGAGTCTTAGGTTATGAATCAATATCTATGGGAGACGAGTGCACTAAAAAAGGTGAACCTGGAGATGACAAATCGGCCTCAGTCTGAATAACTGGTTCTGATGAAATAACTGGCTCTAGAAGTACTATCTCTGTAACTGGAAATGCTTGCTCTTGAGGTACTGTCTCTACAACTGGAAGTGTTGGCTCCTTCTCAACCTGTTTCCTTTTGGTGATGCTTTTTCCTTTTGAATTAAGTCCCATCTTAACCCCCTCAGGCGGCCTCATAGTAACCTTGACTCGAGGTTTAGCTCTAGAAGTAGAAGGTAAAGAAGAAACTACCACTGCTGGTGGCTCTGTAACTGGGATCACCCTTTGCTTCCGCTTGCTCTCAAGGAAGTACATGGTGGTTTTGATAATAGACTTGGATAAGTCTTTCACTGAAGTATTCACTGGGATATACCAATCAAGTTGGCGAAGTGGCTGGCGAGCAACTTGGTCTCTAATGAATGAATGAAGAAGTATCTCGCCATCATCATCAGACAAACCTTCCACATCTTCTAACAAGAAATCAGCAATCTGTGGAATAGTAAGCCTACAATAATGACAACGGCGCACCTCAAATTCATCCTCACAATTAACCCAAAAGTCCTCAAGCCCTGTCGAATGTGAAACATTTCGCTCCAACCTTGCTGAATAATGACCCAACGGATCATAGGCACGCTTCTGAGGAAAACACCCAAGCTGAAGTTTCTCTAACTCGTGTGCCATTAACTTGCAATCAGCAGCTGTTTTGCATTTGTAAATACCTAACTCAAATGGAAAGGTGAAAGCTGGCTTATGTCGATTGCGAAGAAAAGTGTGAACCTCATGTGCCTGTCTCATGAACTCCATGAAAAGAACCTTATCCGATGGGTACCTCGGTAGCATCAGAGGCTCTCCTGTATATCCATATACACGAATATATGTGAAAGTAGGAAATTGGATAAACCAATCTGCCCAACTCTCCATTGCTGATTGTGCCTCTGTAGAAATCCTCACATGCATCTCATTATCCAAATTTCTGACTGTTCTCATAAGAAAGTGATCATTCATTGCTGTAAAGTCCTATTCAGCTTTCGAAAACTCCAACTGAGGGTAGTATTCGTGCACTCGCTGAACACCCAGAACTCCATCGGTCTTTAATAATTTAAAGCTGCCTTGAAATGCAACTAAGTAAACTAGAAAAGTTACCATATGGAATTCGTGAATCTTTAGGAACTCTGTAATCTGTTGGTGAAGACACTCGTTGATAAACATGGCCCAGTCAAATGTTTCTTTTTTATCAATAACTCATGAGATGAGGTAGAACATCCATGTTCGAAAAACGCTTGCGTCTTTAGAACCTGCTAACCGATTAAGGAAGGTTATCAAAATAGCAATCTCGTCTTTGAAATCCCCACGTGCAATCTTCCTTGGCATGTTCATTTTCTGAATTTTCAACCATCGTTGAGCTACTTTCTTCTATGATCTATCCTTGTCCTCCTCCCATATTCTGTCACAATCTGAAATGGATACAACGAAATGATCTGAACATGGAGGAATAGAAAAACATTTTTCTACATCCCTCAGCTTAAGGCTACAAATAATCCTTCCATCTGTTGATCTAATTTGTCTGGTAGACGATTCATAATGCTTAACACAAGCAAGTATGAACTCAAGATCAAAGACTGAGATAGGAATGGACACCGCTACAAGTATCCCTGAATGTTCAAGATTTTTGATTGTAGTACTACTGATACCCTCCAATGAGTTCAGATTGACGATGGGAAAAACATGACTTAAGTCGGTATCGGTAGTTTTCAGAAAGTTATGAAGAAAGACCTGTTTGGCCTTATAGTCTATGGGATTATACTGTATTCTGAAAAACTAGACTTTTGACTATAAAGTCGGGTATGTTTGGACAACTTTGGAAAAATGGGAAAAGCTCGGGGATAGGCTAAAAATAGCAAGGGGAAGTGAATTTTTCCAAACAAATTCTAAGATATGGGTTTTGTGTAGAATCAAATTCTAATGCAACCCAGAATGTTAGAATTGTGAAAAAATGGGATTTAGGCTTGCATGCAAAAGGTTTTCGGTTGAGATTTGAACTGGTAGTTAGGGGCACTGGGGGCAATTTTTCCCGCGAAAATCTGGAACATGGGTTTTGTGTAGAAATGAATCCTAAAACCACCCAAATCAATAGATTTGCAAAAAAATGTGATTTAGGCCCACATGCAAAGAGAATTCTAGAAAAAAGCACAGTGCTTCTAGAAAAGAGGCAGCGGGGCAATTTTTGCAAAATAATCTAAGACATGGGTATTGTTGTTGATGCTGAAATACTTGAACCCAGATGATGCTTTTCTAAAAAATCTGTCATTTTCTTTGACATGTGAAGAAAACCTAAGACGAGAATAGAAGAAAGTAAGACAGAAGAATAGAAGTTTTTTTTTTTGTTTTCTCTCTTCTTCTGTAAAAATTCGCCTATGCTTGAAGTAGAACTAATAACACCTGCATGCAAAATAGAAACCAAGTCTAAAATAATCTTCCCTTGAACAATCTAAATCTGTAGCTACGAAGAATACTGAAATCTGACACCTGTAGCACCTGCAGATCAATTTTATGCTCAAGAAAGATGTTTCTTGTCAACTCTGATGAAGAATAATGGATGCCATTAGCAAAATATATAGAAAAATATCTTCTAAGGCGTGTGAAATACATGCCAAGCATTGGAAAAGGCGCTTGAAGTACAAATGGTGCTTCAAAACTCATGCATGGCCTATATTTGGCTTCAAACTCAATTAACTGGATGTAGAACCAACCCAAGTTAGCACGCCATCTTGAAGATTTAGTTAACTGATGCATGCAAACTAAGTTTAGCCAATTATGACTAAAAATAGGTAAAATAGAAGTCGACTTGAAAAAGAGTTTAACTGAAGATCAAAATTTGGCAAACTGAAAACTCTCTTCATGCGCACTTCTACTTTTGAATTTCAAAAAAAAAAGTCAACCTTTGACTTTAGGCGTCCTTCCTTACTTAGACATTTTCTGAAAATTTAGAATCTAAAACCTCAAACGAAGCTCATGTTCGATCACTGATTCTGGTTGACTATCACGTTGGATCAACTGGCTGACAATCTCGATGAAGAGCAGGACCAAATCTGACAAGAAGATTCCTTGAGGTGGCAATTCAAAATTCAACTATCTAAGGCTTCAAAAAGATGGGCGTCCCTAGCCTCCAAGGGCACTTTTGACCTCAATGTTAGAATATTTTCAGGCATTTTCATCATTTTCACTGATAACTTGACCATATTTCACTTGACGTTTCCCGATATTTGACAAAACTTCAGAACATGTTGACTAGCTCACTGCGGAGCAGACTAAATTCTGAGTAAAGGCTCTTGATGAACACTTTGTATAAAAACATCATTAAACCTTCCTAAATCATGGGCGCCCCTGGCCTCCAGGGGCACTTTTCCCAACCAATCTCATCCTTTACTGCAACTAGCAAAAATTACTCAACTTCTGGCTGTGGATTGCCAAGACATCTTCTGAACCAGCTGAGACAAGGAACGGAAAGCTGAAGCTAACATGAATGAGATGAGCATCTGAAATCATCAAACAGATTTCATTAAAGGTCTCCAAAGGCCAGGGGCGCTTTTTCTCTTCAAAGTTATCTACTTTGCATTTCCCTCGTTCTGTCCTGAATTTCTGTTTTCAGGCATTTTACTCCTCCGTCAGACTGGATGGCTAGCTCATTGCGAAGCTATCAGGAAACTGGAGAAGTCATCTTGGTAGAAAATTTCACAAAAATTTGAATACAACTTCCATAATGATGGGCGCCCCTAGCTGAGAGTGGCGCTTTTGACCTCCAAACTTAGCCAATTTTAAATTACTTTTACCTTGTTGAAAATCTCCTTCGTCAAAAAGCATAAATTTCAACATCTTTCATCGTAGAGCGTTCTTCTTTTGAATTTCAAGCTTAGATATTAACACCTGGTACTGGCCAACTGCCATTAATGACCTCAAAGGTCCTAATTTTTCTCCTAAAAAAGTTATAACTACCCACCAGCCTTAAACTGACTTCACCACTATGATCATGATGTGAAATAAGCCAATCAAAATTAATTTCAGCCAATTCTGACAAGTTCCTATTTTTTAGGGTTTCGAGCTAAAAATAGATTTAAGAAACCCTAATTTTCAAAATTTTCAAATTTTGCCAGTATCTCCGTGGCATGGCATTGACTCAAAGCCCATACTTTATTTGCCCAAAAACTGAGTTTTGACCCCACTTTTACAAGGTTTAGACCATTTTAAGCAAAATGCCTTAATGAAGCAAAAATTTGGTTTGGGTACAACAGGGGGTAACCCTCCAACCCTCCCACAACAAGAACCAAGGAAGAAGGCCTCGTGAGGTCTTCTCCACTTGGTTCTTGTGGAACAAAGGTAAAAAAATTCATGAAGATCATTGATAGGGTCGAGACCTCATCCAAAGAGCTAAACATGCGCTTCATAGGAGTGACATGTGTTATCTCAGCGTACGAGGAAGGCAACACCCGAGATTCACTGTTAGGCTCACCGAGTGACTCGAGAGTAGTGACAAACTCCAAGGATGTCGAAACATCCTTCGTCACTAGGAAAACACATTCCAACATAGGACCACCCTTTGAAGAAGGTGGACTCCTCTTATGCCCCCCATTTTTGGAAGGGCCAACCTCTTTCTTCCACTTCATTAGAGGATGCAAGTTCCCCACGGATGAGGCAAAAGGTGTGGAGGAGGAGAAAACCACAGTAGACACTACTGAGGTATTTGAAATCTCCATGGGTTTTGAGAATGGTAGGATGTCTAGAAGGGACATCAACAGAGGGGGCTTGACCGAAGGAGCAATAAATAGCTTCACCTTTTAGGGTCCAGGTTGTTTACGCTCGCAGTAGGAGCTAGAAGCAACATTGAGGTTGACTAAACTAAAGCAGAGGGGATGAGAGAGGAGGACACAACATTAGACCTTGAAACAAGGGCGGTCAGCTCCCCTTCCTTCCTATGCAAAGTGGCCTACTCAATTGCTAGATCCTTTCACCGATGCTTGTGCTCACATGCAAGGCGGTTTCTATGACTCCATGAGCTAGAGGTTGGGAGTTGAGATGGGAGAGAGGGATCATGCTCGGCCATTAGAGTGTCCATGACAACCATTTATGGTAGAGGGAGAGACTCCTAGATGGGAGTAGGAGGGAACGATTGAGAGGAGGTTAGAGAAACAGTAGGGGGAGTTGGCTCTAGTGCCTCTGTGATGGGTAACTTCCCATTCACTAATTTAGGAGTAGGAGTGATAGGAGGTCGTAGAGGTTGAGACATAGAGGACTCCCCACGTGGACCCTTCCTTCTACCATACAGGTAGGGACAAGGTCCAAGAGGCATAGTAGGAAGGTCTGATATCCAAATCTTAGCCTTATGCCAAGTAGACACCGTCAAACTTCTTATGTGAAATCCAAAATTAGTCATCAAAAACTCTTCTTCAAAAAGAGGGGCAGGAGAGGCACCCCAAGGATAGGCATGCCTCTCCTTTCCCTTTCGAGAGGAGGAGGTAGCTTGCTGCTACACTACCTGAGGGGTCAATTTTGGCTGTCCCTTGCCCCTAGTTTTGAACTTTACATAGTTTTGGTAAAGCATGTCCATTCTAGGGGAAGCGGGTTGACCAGGTCAAGCCAAAAATGATCCAATGAATAACCCCCATGGGATAATAATGACTGATATCTAGTATCATGCATGACATACACAACACCTTCATGGGATAACTTTAAACATTTGTGAATAACATAAGAAATTCTATTCATGGAAGCTAGCCACGAGATACCCAACTTCACCTTGAATAGATCAAATTTTTGAATAACGTCAAAGATTGTATCCACAACCCTAGGTCCAACTAGGACATAAAGGGTTATGGAACCATATGGCTCAAAAGAAAGACCATCGTGCATACATATGGTAAGACTTTTTTTCTTCATATTCCTCCCTTTGTAATGAATTTAACTATAATGTCTCCTCCATAATAACATTCACTTGGCTTGCAGGGTCAACTAGGACTCCTATCACAATGTTCCCATTAAGGTGAGTAGGAATGTACAGGGGAGAGGGCTTATTATTCAAGAGCAAGTCGTGCGAGGTGAATGTAACATCTGGAAAACTAGTTGTAAGGTGTGGGGGAGGAGTAATCGAGACCATGTTAACGTACACCGAGGGTTGAGGAGAAGCATCAAAGGGGTCAATAATCAAGTTCATGGAATGAGATGAAAATGGGTCTGTGTAAATCTGCAACTCGCTATTGAACTTCACTAGTGATTTATTATGTTTTGTTTCTTCCCATCGAGATAGATGGTACCATCATCAAAGTGATCTTGTATCTCATGAATTAGGTGCATGCAACGCTTGGTATCATTCCCATTGGCATAATGGTACGAGAAAAAATAATTCACATCATACCAATCGAGATAAGGTTCCTTTAGAGGTCGAGGGTTTTCCAAAGTTATGATCTTATCCTTCAACAAATTTTACAAAATGGAAGAATAAGATTCCACTAACATCGTAAAATTCTTGTTGCGTTTGAGGCCATGATCATTGGTCGCGACGACTACATTTGCAACAACTTTACCTTTTCTTAAGATGTACACAATAGAATTTCCTTCAGAATGGGAGCACGAGGAAGGTCCCCCAAACTGAACTACCATTTGTTGATACTCTCGCAATGCAACACACATATGAGCAAGGGAAGGATATTTCATTAGGGTAAAATTTTCCTACCAGGCTTGTTGCAGGTTGCCTTTGAACACCTTTTGCACATCAGATTTGGGCAGCGGGTAGGAGATCTATGAGAAGAGTGCTTGGTATCGCACTATAAAGTTAGTTATCTTCTCATTATTCCCCTGCTTACATCAGATGAGATATGAGAAGGTCATCTTTAGACTGATGTTAGCCTAGAATTGACAAAGAAACTGGTTAACGAGCTAATCAAATGAAAATATAGAATTATTTGACAAGGAATAGTACCACTCGAGTGTCGTGTCCTTGAGAGATCAAGGAAAGAGTTTCACCATCAAAGCATCGTGATGAATGAAATTTGTACACATGGTGTTGAAGGTTGACACGTGTTTGTGGATCCCCTTTACCACCATACTTTTCAAAATTAGGAATCTCCATTCCTTGAGGGAAAGGAGTACTTAAAATTGCCACCGAAAATGGGATATGGCAGAAGAAAGGTTGAAAGATAGGCTAGGCTGAGACCTAGGAAAGGCTCACCAGCTAGTTTTTCATCCATCCCATGTTCTAAAGAAGAGCATTCAAAACAAAGTCAGATGATGACAAAGTCCAGTGGAACCTCTAGAAACACCTTCGGAGTCACTGTCGTGACCACCGCTAGGGCCACCACCTCCACTATCGAAGCCACCTCTGCTAGTGCCACCCCCACTACCGAAGCCACCACCACTCATTCCACTGGAGCTCCCATTACCAAAGGCAGTAGGAGGGGTGAAAATGAACCCAAGGGATATTCTACTCATCTGGAGAGTAGGGGACTTCTGAGAAGTTGAGGAAATGCTAATCGAAGGGCCTATCTCATCCATGCATATAAATGTGGTAGGCATCTAGATGCCTATTTTTCTTTCATAGGCTTCAAGCACCTCTCCTTGGGTAGTACCCGATCTAGTCTTATACGAGGGGATATAGGATTTAGTTAGATTGGTAAGGCCTTGTAATAACTCTATACCTATTTGATCCTTTCCTAACAAATATCTCACCTCACTAGCAAGCTTAGCAACTTTTTCCATGTTTGGTGCTTTATCCAAATGATTCACAAGGTTTGATAATCTCTTATCCAATGCCAAAAGGTTTTCCACAAGGATATGCACAACATCATCCTCATTTATGGATGAAGTTGTAGGGGATGTTGGAGGGGTAGGAACATGATTAGTCTCATCTATGCAACCCATATCGTTAGTAAAACCTATAGGAAAACCAATGGTATAGTCAGTAGCCAGACTAGTAGAAAAATTGGAGATGAAACTAGAAGTGACCTTCATCTTTTCCATTAGTAGGTGTCGCATAATTCTCCTAAAAATGTACCCAAAATTTGTGAACTAGGTTGTGATGCTCATAAACCTTCATAACACTCAAGTTTACAATAGTCACCAGGTGCAAGGAAAAAGTATCAACACAGGAAAATGGATAGATGTTGTTCACATTGAGTTCACCAAACTGTAAGGTAGGGGGACCAACCACACTAAGGCTCTAGGTCATAGAGAGACAAGAGCGGAGGGTTTCCCTATCTTACCTCAAGCTAACAGGTGTTTAGAACAAGAATCAAGAATGAAGAGCACTCTCAAGTGCTTCTTTCACTCTATAGATCTGAAAGTCTAAATGAGGATAGGCAAGCCAGTTTATGGAGTCCAAACTTCACCTTAGACAACTCTTTGTCAGAGGATGACAACATGATTCTAGGATGATAGCACGACATAACGACATTCGTACAACCAAAAACTATGAAATACAATTTGGAAAGAAAGAAAACCTACTAACTCTCTAGTTGGCTAATTTTAATGAAATAAACAAAATGATGAAATACAAAAAAATAGCTACGTAAATGATAAATAAGGTAGATGAAGATAAGGGTGATGAATATCAACTCACTAAAGCTCTAGTTCACCAGCAAGCTCCACACACATGTACACTTACCAATAGCCAAGAAGGGAAATATTTTGGGGCTATATAGGGGTTTGCCTCAGTCAAACCCCCACTTTGGTGTTTCCACCTCCACGAACAACTAGAAAAGCTACAAAGTAGAAAGTACAATAAAGGAAATGGAAAGGAAAGTATTAAACACTACAAAAGATACAATGCTACTCTATCAAACCATAATAGGAAAAGGAAAGTGAAATGATACCACCTCCACCCAAAGGCTCTCAAGGCCAATGAAGGGAGAATGCAAGGCAACAAGCTTGGCAAAGTCAACACGACCGCAATAGTGATGAAGGGAGGTCTCACAAGACTCCAAACCCGCATCTTCTATGGTAGCACAACATGTAAAAAGATGAAGTTGATGGAGTAACAAGCTGTTGTAATGCTCAATGGAGTTGTGGAAATTGATAGAATTTTGAAAAATATCAAGTAGAATTCTCTAGAGATTGTAGAAGATGGAATGAATGAGCAAGATAGGCATTTCAAGATCAAAATGGGAAGGAAGGAGCCATTTTTGGGTCGATTGGTTGACATAGAGGCATTACGCTTCATGCCCAATGGAGAGAGTAATGCCTTTGTGGACTCTAGAGGTAGGAATCTATCAAGGGTGGCAGCATGATGTGCAAACATCTGTGCGTTGCACTCGCATCCCCTAAAAACATCCCCCCATCAACACACAAGACAAACACCAAGTGTATGGAAGGCAAGGTGGGTGATGCAGAATTTTGCCTTTGAGTTTTATTTTCTAAGGTGAGGGTATGCAAAAGGGGAATTTACACAAGGGGTGCAAATTCATTCCTATATAGGAAAAAGGGAACCCTATGTTTAATATGTGAGACTTATAGTTAATTAGCTTCTGTTTTCAAAATTACATTAGAAGGGAGGTCAACAAGATGAATAGATTTCAAACTATCAACCACAAAGGTGAGACAATCATACTTAGATCTCCTTTCTTAGGGCCTTGAAAGTGGATTGGAATGCTTTGAAATGATTAACGTAATTGAGCTATGACCCAATAAGATAAATGTGATATTATGGAAGAACACAAACTGAAATGGTAAACTACATGAAGATTTGAGAAGTACTAGAGACTATGCACCTGTCATAAAAAGTTGGATCTAACATGTAGAGGAGGAAATAGATGCCTAGGGGTGTATGGGTCCCTGATAAGGGGGTCCTAAAACTGATTTTGGGGTCCTATGGTCTTTGATCTAAGATTTTGATTCCCAATTGCAAAGTTGTCAGAATGTCGTCAGGTAATTTTGTAGCTGAGTTTTTGTGGCTTGATAATTTTTAGGGCTTTGAATGCAACAATTGACAATTTTCCTTCAATCCTCTTCAAACCTATAACCTGTACATTCAAAGAGATAAAATGTTGGGCCATTTAGTGGCTTGCCTCAGCCAAACCCCTTGTAATTGTCTCCACTTCCACAATAACAATGTCAATGATAGGAATGATAATTGAAAGGAAGGAATAATGAAATCACAAAATTCTACAACTCACCACCCTTCAATGGCTTCCTTGAAGGAATGAAGTCATGCACATCACCTCAAGGATTTGGATCTTTCTTGTTTGAATGTTTGAATGCTTTGGAGACCTACAACATGGGTTCATGTTATACCCCATTGTGCATTTACCTATTTACTATTACTATGATAAGTTAAATATTGAATAAATGAATGTGCTTGTATTTCTATTTGAGAAACGTGTGTGTTTTCACTTTGATTGTATGTATTATTTGGAAAATGATGAAAGCAATTTTAATTGATTTTATGATTATGATTAGATGTTATGAATGTTGATTTAATTTGGTATTCTACTTATGAAAATAATATATATATGCAAATGATTGTTTTGATGAACAAATAACTACCATTGCAATGTTCTAAGTCAAATGTAGATACAAGGATCAAGCCTCTAGAAGGAGGGGAAGTATCACTCAAGAGAAGTGATTGGTCAGTTAACCCTTAAACGAATCCTAACTGACCTTTTTTGCACATGCACATTTAGATTGGTCCAGCTGAGTCTTAGTTTGGGAAATTGGTAAGTCATCACTTAGTGTTATTTGTGTTCAAATTGTGGTTCTTTGGTGAATGCTCTTGTCTGTGATATTGTTGAGTCTCCTTTGTACATGTGAGTTCTTTCTTATATGTTCTTTGTTCAAATCAATAAGATATATATACATGGTATGTATATATGTATACATGCACATGTCAACGACAAACCCATACACATGAGTTAATATATACATGAGTATACATAGGTAGACGTACCTACACATTCTCATGGACGGATTTCTAATGGGTATGAGAATATCAAATGGATAATAAGACATGTATATATATATTTATCGATGAGTTGTTAATGTGTACTATTATTTGTATAAGCGAATGTATATATAGATATATTCATATATACATATACACACATATTGAGTATATCGATATATGTATCTATATACCTATATATGTAAATAGATATATATACATATAGATTTATTTATAAAATGATAACATAGATATATACATTTGAAATACCGAGTGATATATATTTAATATTGTGAATGGATATAAATATATATATATATATATATTTATTGATATTAATAAAGCATTATGTTTAAATAAAGCGTTGTTGATATTATGAATAAAGTGCATACTATACATCACACACTTCATTTAAATGAATATGTAGCATATAATGCCCACCTTATGCAATGCTATAGTCATTAAATATGAGTCAACTAATCTGCTAATACAATGTATGGTATAGAAGACTCATTCAAAAGTTTTATGAGATATTTGAATTATTCATTGACTTAGTCTAAACATGACAACACCAAAATGCATGATGGAAAGAAATAAGCGGCACCATATTATGAAACTTCATTATGATTATAAGTCTAAATTTATGAGTATTGTCCAATGATGGAAGACCAAGTAAAAGGTAGAATAAGTCATGTTTAAGCTGGAAAAATTGGATTCGAACTATTTGTCTTTCACCTTGCATTTATGAGATGAATTCTTGTTGTCTTTATTTCAATCGATTTGCAATTCTATTTTGATGAGTATTGTTTTAAAATGTTGCCACCAATCAGGTAAATTTCTAAGTCAAATCTTACAGTTGAGAAGTGTCAATAAACATAGCTTGAGTATAAGCAGATAAGTCTCATAATTGTGTATGAATAAGGCTGAAGATCACTTCATTGGGACACATTATAAAATTGCATTTTGATATTTTTTTGTCTGAGATATTCTTGAGTGTGCTGAGAGTAATTTGAAAGGAGAGTTTAGAGAGATTTTGTAAGTATTTTTCTATGTGGATTGGAAGAGTTTTTGAGGAGTCTTGGAGTGGATTTATCTTGCAAGTTAGTTTATTTCATTTGAGAATTAATGTTTACAAGCATGCTATTTTTCCCTCTTACATTTTACATGTTTTTGAAAAGATTGAAAGTTGTTGATATTTTGTGTGGAAAAAGCGTTGATTTGATAGATTAGGATATGTTATTGAAGGAATATTATTATATTTTACTTCTCATGTACCTTTCTTGAGTGTTTTTACATACTCCATATTAAGGAGTGATCGCGTTCTTAGTTTTATATACTAGGAAAAGACAAAGCTAGGATGACTTTTGTTGTTTTTGATTCAAGTTATTATGTATGCGAACTATAGAGAGTTCATTGATTACCTTAGAACTAGATTGTTCTATGAAGATAGTAGCTTATGTGTTACATATAATTAGTAGGAATTTTATAATTGTAGGTTGTTAATGGGGTTAATCAGCACCTTAAGAAGGAAATTGCCTACGTGTAGTTTATTATAAAAGAAATAGGTTGTTCTTGGGGTTAAAGATTGCCTTAAGAAGGGAATTTCCTATGCATAGTACATGAATGGTCATTAACTAAATCAAGCTAGATATTGGTTGAGGAGATGAATTTTTATATGAAACTTTGGTCAAAGTGGTGTAAGTAGCCATTGTTTACACTGTCAAGGTTTTTTGTGTCCAGTATAGACATTCTAGTTCAGGATTTTCATACTTGTAGGTGTAGCTACCGTATGATTATGTTTTAGATTGTAGGGTATAACACTAATCTCAATAAGGCTATTTTTTATTGGGTTTTACCAAACAATCTCTTCGTCGAAGGGTAGGGTCATCTTGCCATATGTGGTAGATGTGTGAGGGGCCGTATTTGAGTCCATGGTTGGAAAAAAAGCACTTGAGTGATGCTACTCCTCATCAGTTGGCGGTTGGGATTTGTAGGGGATTTCCTAGAGCATTTGTTACTAGTGCTAATGAAGCTTGTGGAGCTATGTATGTTATCTTATATCCATTTCTATGGAAGTTGTAATGTAATATATGTTATCTTGAGATTTTAAATATATTGGAAAGATTGTAATATTCAATTGTAATGCAAATGGAAAGTTTGAAATATGTGTTATTTCAGATATGCATTTAGTCTTTGAAATCGAAGAAAAATAAATTTGGTTATGATTTTTGAACATAGCTATTTACTTGAGATTAAAACCTAGTGAATTTACTTTCATTGAACGATCGACATGTTACAATTAGCCTTCACAAAACATGAACATGAACACACATAAATTGTGACATGATGTTGGATCTTGAATTGTATCAATAATGCTCTGAAAATGTTGCCCTTGACTTCCTCAATAGTGCTCTTGATCATAGTTTTTCCAATAGTTTTATAGATGATTTTAAATTATGAAAAGACTAGGTATTTATATAAAATTGTGCTAATTTCTCAAAAATTAGATCCCAAAAGTTGACACTTGTAATTTGAATTTTGAATGTTAAAATGTCAATAATAACATAATAAAAAATGGTCCCCGACAAGATAGGAAGACCCATATGCCCATGGTCATATGGGTTTTAGCC
Source organism: Sequoiadendron giganteum (assembly GCA_007115665.2). Taxonomy (NCBI): domain Eukaryota; kingdom Viridiplantae; phylum Streptophyta; class Pinopsida; order Cupressales; family Cupressaceae; genus Sequoiadendron; species Sequoiadendron giganteum. The sequence goes on from VCHN02000014.1 coordinate 10,690,598, forward strand.
CTATCTTCCAAAACTTTTAGTGTTGGGATCAAAACATGAATTAAATACATAAATTATTCAATGCTTTCAATCCTTGGAAAAGTGGTAAAAATAGGCCTTAGAATGCATAATTTAGGCAATTAGGGACTTAATTAGGTCCAATAAATTAAGGGGGACAAAACCTAATGTGAAATTGTTAAGGGTGACAATTTTTGAAACTACAAGGGTATAGGGTTGAGGGCTTAGCATATAGCCTCTAGGGCCTAGGTTTGAGGGAAAGGGTTGAGGGTATAGGGTATAGGGTTTAGAGTTGAGTGTATAGGGTTGAGGGTTTATGATATAGACCTTAGGGCATCAGGTTTATGGATAGGGTTTCTAGAGTTGAGGCTATATGGTTCAGGTTTGAGGGTATGGGGTCTATATCCTATAAGCTTTAGGGTTCATAAAAAATGGGAGAGATTCAGAAACCAAAAGAGCAGGTTGAAGAAGTCTTTTGGATAAACTAGCAAGCTCTCTCGACCAAGGATGACAATGTGGCATGTGGACATCCCTACAACATGTTGTAGTCTCATATAGATGAAAATCAAGTTTATCATAGAAAATTACCAAGAACCTACTAACAATTTTGATAAATGAATACTTAGAAGTGCATTAAAATAGCATAGAAATAATAAAGACAAACATGATAGATCAAATGAAAAGGAAGTGATAAAAATGAAGAAGAAAGAAGACACTCTCAAGAGGTCCAAGAATGAAGCCTCCAGAAAAGCTACAACTTCAATACCTACGCACATAAGAACGAGAAAATGGTTGGGGATATTTTAGGCGTTTGTGTTAGGAAACCCCCTATGTAGGTGTTCCCACCTCCATGGACAACCAAATAGATAGAGATATTTAAATAAAATAGATAAGGTAATAAAATAGAATAGAAGTGCTAGAGAAATATGCTACCAAAAACCAAATGATAATACAATAAAGAAATTATGATTAATCTCCTTTGGAAAACAAGAATACTGAAAGGAAGACGTTGTAATCTCTAAGCTCGAGAATGATATACCAATAGTACAAAATATTTGATGTAGAGATCCAAAATAGTGAAGGTGGTAGAAGAGAGATTGAAAGAGCTTGCGAAGAGTGAGAATTCTAAAGATTGAGAGAGAAAATCCAAAATGAATAAGTATATTCAATGAATGGAAAAAATGAGAGGTTTGAAGAAGGTATAGGCATGCAAAGGGCTGTTCTAGCATGGCTACTAGATGCATAGGCATTACACTCACGGGTAGGAAACCTAGAAGTGTAACATCCAAACAACTATTGCAATTTGGAATCTTTTTTAGGACGTTCATGCAGTGTGCGGTTGTTTATGAAAGAAATTCACCATAAAGACTAGAAAAAAACAAGTTAAGGACAAAATTAATGGATAAAAGGGGGGTTGCATTATCAAATTTAATTTATCTAAAGGGGAGGTTTATGGAATGAAAAAATGTATAGGATGCAATTTTTAACATTACACATGTGAGGCTTGAATGCTTGATCTTGCAATTAGGTCTTCAATCCTTTCCCAGATCATTCAGAATTGTCACCTACACACTAGAGAGGAGAGAAAGAGATGTGTCATCTAGGGGCTTTCCTAAGTCAAACCTCTTTTTTGTGTTTCCACCTCCATAAACGGTTATGATGATGTAAATAGTGCTTACCCTTGGTCAAGAAGAGACAAAATTGATAAAAAGGAATGGTAAGTTGACAAGTGTTGCAACTTACCACTCAAATCTACTTTCCTTGATGAAAGTCCAAAGTCATTGTACTCATCACCTTCAAGGAGAATTAGATGTGTAGACACGTAAAATATACATGCACTTGATCCTGATTTCACTAACACCAGTTCATCCTGAATCATCTCCTTTACTAATCAATTTAATTAAATAATATTTATTTAATTAAATAATATTTATTCAATTAAATTCATCATATTTCATCTCTTAATTAAATAAATCAAATTTATCCAATTAAGTCATCATATCCTATTAATTAAATAAATCATTTTATTTAATTAATCTTATAGTCCCTCTTTTAATTAAATAATTCACTTTATTTAATTAATCTCTAAATTCATCTCCTTTAAATTAAATAAATTAATCTTTATTTGATTTAATCTAACACCACCCTCTTTAATTAAATCTAAATCCATTATTCATCTCACTTTGATTTATTTAAATCCTAAAATCTAAATCGAATTGTCAAATCAACTAATCCCCTTCTAAAATTAATCAAATCCTAATTAATGCTAATCCTAATCCATCAAATCCTCTAGATTTTGCAACTTGCACAATAAATCATTTTTTATTTATTTATAAATTCCTCTATTTTCTCTCAACTTGGCATCAATGAGAGAATATTCCTCAAATTCAAAATCCCCTCCAAAAGGGATGAGTACATCCAACAAGGCATTAAAGGCTTCTTACATGTCCTTTGCCTTGAGCCAAGTGGCATTTACTCCATTCTTCTCTCCCTCCAACTTGTCATTTTACAAATTTCAAATACCACCTAACCATATTTATGTGCACATTCATCAAAATGTGCTCATTCCTCCTCTAATCACATGTGGACAAGTGGCCTTCTCTCATTGGTTGGTTTTTTCCCACATTCATCCATTTTGCCTCTTCCTCCATCATTCTCTCCTATTTATAAGAGACTCTCATTTGAATCTAGGATCCATCAACTAAGAGCACAAACACTATAGGCATTAAGCATTTGAGTTCATATCATTTTTCATATTTTGCAATCAATTTAGCTAGGTTATTGGAAAATTTCATCAAGGAAGCAACAATAATCACCAAAGATCATCATTTTGCATCAAGGAATGGGGAAAGCGCCATTTTCCACATCAAAATGGCACCAATTCCCCCATGGGATTGAGAGTTTGTTCATTAGAATAGGAATTGATATCTTTGTTCTTGTTTTCTTCATTTCATTTCTTGTTTTTATGTTTCAAACTAATTTCATGGGGAATGTTGATCTAACTTGCATAATGAGCTAATTATATGTTTTTTCTTTTGTGTTTGTGCAGGTAAAGGATCACCATTCACAATATGCTTCATTGGAGGTCTTGCAAGTGTTAGTACTCACAAGACAAATGAACATAAAATATGAACAAATTCGCATATAAAATTGATGCATTGCTAAAAAGAATCTTGATTGATAATAAGTGGTGTAAACTCTACTAATTCTTCTCTTGACTGCTTTTAGGATGCTCAATTGTGATTTTAAATTGCTAGGATTTCAAATGGTGAAAATGACTTGTATTTATATGCATTAATTCATTTTCCCATAAAATTAATTATCAAAAGTCGGAAGATGAATCTAAATTTATAAATGTTAAAATGCTAACAATAATATATTTTAAATTGGGTCAAAATAGGTAGGACAGGGGTTCTAGCATCGTAGTCCAAGCCCATTTTGGATCTTTAGGTGTCGTCAAATAAATATTAAATCATAATTCTTGATTTTATTTTTATTTTTCTAACATGATCATAAAATGGACAATTTAAGAGCACAATTTGGTCCAAGCACATAAGGGAAGCTAAACCTAGAGTGAAATTGTCAAGGGTGATAATTTACATCGCTATATATATATATATTGTAGAGTCTAAGCTAATGTATTGTATACTTGGTAGAATCTACTCAATTTAGAGGGTTAACTGGTTAAACAATAAATTAAATTATCAACCTAGGGCTTGTAATCTTGTGATGTTGCAGAATTATAAATGCCTTCATGGACTTTAAACTACTTAAACTACCCTACCTAAGTTGTTCTATTGGCTATAAATTCACAAAATTGGTTAACAATTATGTTGAGGAAGGAAAATTGCAAAAATGCCCCCTAGAAGAAAATTTGAGTTTTCGGGGGTTTGCACGAAGGGGGGGTTTTCTCCAACCCTATAGGGGTTTGCTCGAACCCCCCTCAAGTGAACCCTCTTTAATGATGGGACCCACTTTTTGCACATTTTCTAGAATGGAAATAAAAGGGAAATTTTGAAAAAAGGTCAATTCCCATTCACTCGAAAGGTCAAGGAGGGTTCGAGCGAACCCCCTTTTTTACCCTTCTCCCCTTCTTGAACCAATTTTTTGTAAAAAATTGCCTTTCGAAGCTTGGGTTGAGGATGAAAATGGAGGAAACTTCACAAACCCAACTAGATGATGGTAGTCCTCAGAACGAGCTATCCATCAAATATAATTTTAATATATTTTGGTTTTATTATGTAAAATGTTTTTAGTTTAATTAAACATAGGTTTTTCATCGAAAATAAAGCTCTTTGTTCTGCACATGGGGAAAAATAGTAGATTATTAAAAAAAATGAAAAACATGGTCGAGCTAGGTATTGATGTCCTTGATCCAAGAAAAAAATATTAATTTTGATACATACAAAAAAAGGTTATGTTTATTACGGTCCACCTATGTCTAAATTGTAATTGTTTTGACTTCAAAACTTGATTGAAAAAAAAATCAATAAAACACTATGAAACCAAATGAACAGGTTAAGTTATCATAGTTACAAAGCTAAATCAGAAAAAAATATAATTTTATCCTTCATAGTAAAAAAATTATGTTGTTTATGGTGAGCATCACTCCTTAAAATGGAGTTTACTGATAAAAAATAGTTTTCGAAGGAGATGGAAAAAGAAATACAATATAGTTCAAAAAAATTTAAAATTATATATTTAGAATCTATACAAAAAACATAAAAAATCACTAGTTCGCATCATCCTCAAATTCCTCATGGTTTAGTAGCTATAGGTGCCCATATGTGAAGATTTAGTTAAAAAAATTCAATTCAATGTCCAATTAAAATAGTGAAAGAATAAACCAGAACTAATTGCTACGGGTACCTACAGTAAAGACTGTAACTAAACTACTACCAATAAAATGATATTGTGTTAATTGAAACTTAATAAGAACTAATTATTTAATTGAATTATCCTCTAGAGTGCTACTAATAATCATGCACATGCATATTCACAATATTCATTCATAATAAGCAAGAAATGAAACTTCAATTAACTTGCATATGATTCATAAACAATGATAAATCAATAACAACTATTGACATAAATAAATAATTGAAAGATGAAGTGAAGAACAATACATTGAGTGGCCTACTCAAGTAATCGTTCTCTATTAACTGAACACAATCTAACTAAGAGATTCTATGCATCCCATAATATTGAATCCATTCATTGCATATTGTAAAAGATTACAAAAGATCTTTCCACATATTGGACTTAATCATTTGGAATATTTTTCATGTCTTGAAACTAAAAGTAACTAAAACATAAAACTGATAAAAATTGATTAACTATCCTACAGATTCAACCAACAACTATATATAGGATGAGTGAATAATTATTGAAAGAAACAACTAATTGAAATCATTAACTCCACTCCTAGATAATAGAGTGTGGAATTAAGATCTAAATTATTCAACCTAAAACTAAAAAGGGAGGAGAAATCCTATAAGAACTAGAACTCTGTCAGAAAAAAAATTGTATGCAAACAGATAACCACTTGTCAAAATTCCATCGGTGAAGGAAACCTCCTCTTCAACGTTTATTAAACCAATCATAATAACACACATCCAATCTTCATTAAGAGCCTTTGATCAATGACTACCACGTTTGGCTTAATCTAGAGCTTCCCCTACTTCGGTGTCCAGTCATCCCTCTTGCTATGGTTTCACCTCGTAATTGTTGTTCTATGGTTCCTTTTTGAGCTACAAACAAGTTAATTCCACAAAACATATACACGAGGATAACCATCACAATTAATTCATAGCATTCCATCAACATTCCATACATTCATTCATACAAACCATATAATACTAATATATTATAACCATAATTTCATCATCATAATTTAGGTTCTAGTTTGCATAATGGCTATAAAAGGATAACATAATGTAGGAACATTGTCTAGAGAATATGTTTAAAAGTATCTTAAAATGAGTATAAAAACAACAAAAACTAGACCATTATCTGGATCTATCATATATGCATGCTTAATTTTTATTTTTTGGGTAAGTATTTAAATCTACAAAGAAAAAGAGATATTTGATGGTAATGATATTTAATTAAACATATCATTAAATAAATGATTTAAAAAAGGAGAAGAGATTTACAAGGCCATATAGATACTTGATTCTTTTAGAGTAGTATTGAAATTTTCTTGTGACTCCTTCCCATTTTCCCCTTTCAACCTACAAAGAAGTCTCATAATATGATAAAACCCCTCTAATGACTATTATTTTGGATTATGGCAACTCATAAGATTTTTCTAGATCCAAGGGTGAGCATAGAACCCATCTAATAGATGAAATTTGATGCTCAAGCCCTTTTTAAAAATATATTTTAAAACTATTAAAGTGTGCCTTAGCTTATTAAGTTTAAATTAAAGTTGGCTCATGGTGGAGGCCCATGTTACATATGACCGTCAACCTAAGTTATTTTTTTTTAAAATATTATAAGAAAGAAATTTAGTCTAAACTTGTATTTTTTTCTACTAGTAGTATTTTTTTCATAGTTATTTTATAAGAAAAGTTATTTCTCTTTGGTTTAATATTTGTATAATCAAATTAAAATTAGTTTGGATTCATAAGTGTATAACCTTAATATAAAAAGCAAGAGACATCATTATATCATTTTCTTTACATTACTAATCATGTATGTATTAATTTTAGGTATTATAATTATGTGAATTACTCCTTTTAATGATCGCATATCTTATTATGCATCCTAGTACTCTACGAGTTAGATGTAGTGGGTTAAAAATATTTTACATATATTATAAATGTTATTAATCTTGAAACACTAGTTAAAAAAAATTTCTATTTCATTAGAAGGAGTTTTCTAGTAGCTTTTCATCTTTAAGAGTGTCTCAACCCCTTAAATCATTACTACTCAACCCCAAGTGGGCCATCAATTCCCCTTGGATTTCTTTGTAGGGGTGTCTTGACCTCTAGTTCTAGATTCAACCATAATCAATCTCTCCAACCTTGTTATCTTGCTTACATGTCTATAGTATTGGACCACATAAATGTTATTTTTCCCTTTAATGTCAAGCATTATTGTCACATGTCTTTTACACTTGTTGAATTGTTATTATGTCACATGTAACAAAAAATCATGTGCACACTTGTTGCACTCAATTAGTGTAATAAACCATACATGTGTTCAAAAAATTGTAAGGTTTTAACAAAGTTTCAAGTATTCAAGTTTTGGGCATTACACTTTGAAAACTATGTCACATGTTGCATTGTAACTATGAATGAGTGAAAATAATATCTATGGTTTTTTAGTGTTTTGTCTATTGTTAAATAATTTACAAAATAATTCAACCCTATCAATAGGATGTTTAAAAATCTTCTTAGTTCATTAGAGATTACTATTTATATTCTATAAGTTTGTTATATTTAAACATGTTTTCTTTTAATTTATATTGATAAAAATATAAAAAATTGTATCACCATAATATATTAATATAAAAATTTAGTAATTAAATTACAAGAAAAATGGTATTTAAGGAAATATATCTCCATCCACTCTAAAAATTAGTTTCTAATATATAAAATATGCCTAGAATGTTATGCTTCATTTTAGTGGATTTGTTAAGATTTTTCATTTTTGAGAGGTAATTTCTTAAAAATTATCCTATTGTAACCACTTTTAAAATATCCATCAGTTATGATGTTGATCTAAGTATAAACGAAGCCTACTATGGATCTCTAGATACTAAATTATCCACTAGAGCTATGTTTAATATATTGATTTCCTTGAGAGCTCAACCATCACTTTTAATTCTCATGCACATTTTATTCTAGGAAATTATCTAAAATTTAGAATATTACCCAAAACCTTTCCATTAGAAATATCTCATAATAGTGAAAATGATTTTGGTGATGATTAGTTTTGGACTAACCAAGATAGATAACCAATAAATCATGTTAGCTTGAAGCACGAAGTGGATGACATTAATTCTAGATAGCCACTAAAGATATCCATTTTCCTTTCCACCCCTTTCATTTAATGATTCAATAATCATATTCCATAGAACTTTCTTATTGCCTCCTAATAAAGGTTAATTCCTAGATATGATATATGAATCTCTTCTTTCTCAAGGGAAATTTGTGCACATAGAAAATTATCTTCCTATCTTTAAAAGTATTCAATAAACGTAAAATTCAAACTTACTTTTGAACTTTTTCCCTATAATTTATCTAAAATAAACTAAAGTTATATTTAATTTCTTCATATATTATTGAAAGGATATGTAGGAAAAATAGGTTTTCTTCCACAAACTATTGATGTGTGTTCACCTACTATCTAAGGATGCAAACCCTTTAATTCTATTTATACTCCTAAGATAACTATTATATCTTTCTAAGGGTTCTACTATGGTGATTAAGAGATAAGAAGATATAGAGTCTCATTTTTAAATTCCTTGAGAAGAAAAGAAGAATCCCTATGGAGATCCAATAAGAAATTTAATTGAGAAGTTGGATGGAGAGTTATGAATTTTGAACCATTCCCTCAAAGAATTTATAAAGCTACATTTCTATAAGAAACTCCAATTAATCCATCACAAGAATTAGCAATGTTGAGCTTGATCATCACACTTTTACACTTATTGTATTAGAGGGAGTGAATAATCTTGTGAGTTGTAACAATGTCATTAATGATGCATTTCCCTCTAATAATCTCCACTTTGTATATTTAGAAATAATAGAGGGTATGATTATTTTATGTTAACTAGCTATCACCTTAAAGATGATCTTATAATCCATATTGAAAAAAGAGTTAGGATGGAAGTGCTTAAAATTTTTAGACTCATTAAACTTAGGAATAAGATATAAAAAGGCTATATTAAGAGTTTTAAGAGTGAGAAATATTGGATTCATGTATATCTTGAAAAACCCCAAAATAGGTGAAAAACTAAAATTAGGTAACCATTAAGGCCTTGGGCTTTATCTCCATCCATATCAAAAGAGCAAGCCATATGTCCTTTGTAGATATATGTCATCAAGGTCATTTTATCTCAACTAAAAAGCACAAGGATGTTGGCTAGGAAGAAATTTTGCTTCTCTTCTCTTGGAGCATCATTTGTAGAATCGATTCCCAAAAGGAGACAAGGTATGTTTTCATCTCCAAATGGTCTTTTGAAGTTACCTGACCACTAGACATAACCATTTAATTATATAATTTCTTAATCTTCCCATTTTGCAAGACTCCTAGTAGAATTTGGTTTTACAAACCCATTTCTTTAGCAATTTTATTATAGATTTTTCTCTCCTATATATATTTCTCATCTTTAATAAATATTATCAAACTTAGAATCTAACTCGCTTTATTCTACTATGACTAACTCATGGTTCCCTTGAGAGAGTAAGGTATTATAAAATTATTTCATTCAACTTTTCAAATTATCCTTTAAGTGCAAGAGATTATTACACATGAACTAGAATTTCATTCCTTAAGTATATTTCTTAGGTTCTCATGTTGATGAAAGAATAAAACTTATTTGAAACATACCTCTTAGTAAGGGCGATCTAAGACTCTTTAATTATCCTTTCTAAATTAGGATGTTCCATATAGTCTTCTCAAATCACAATATAATTATTATTGGAAATTGATCCCCCCTCATATCCAGTGAAATGGGTAAGTATTCTTACTCAACTTCTATCAAAATTTTTAAAATAAAGATTAGAGTATGGTCATCCCAATTAATAGATGCATGGGTTTTATTGAAGCAAAGAACAATGTAAAATTTATCTTTCCTTTGTTGGATCAAGTAAATAATTCATAAAGTAGTTTGACAACCCAAGGACTAGTATTCTCAATGAAAGGGAGGAAAAATCATTTTCCTTGGGGTATTAAGTTCAACATTTTTTTAAAAGGAATCAAGATGTGCAAAGTCTTCCAACATAATCCATTTGAAAACCGCTTAAGAATGTATCAAATAAAATATGGCTCCAAAATTTTCAAGATTATCAAGATCAATTTGTAGTGTATACATATTAACCAAAATACAATCCATGTTTAATTGTTTCCAACTACCATGGCACGCCATCTAGTAGTCATTACTTAAGATTTCCGAAATTCTACCACTTGAGGGTTCCACAACATTGTGAAAACCTCCAAGGCAACTTGTATACCTTTGTGCCCCTTTATCAACTTTCCTAGGGTAATAAGAGAATTTAATTGGTGATTTCCGATTTTAGTTTCATGCAATAGAACAACATTTATATTATGGTTATGATTATAAAAAAATCTTTAGAAAATTATCCTCTAGACAAGCACACTAAAGCCTCAAATGTTCCAAGACAAGATCTTCATGAGGAAAGCTTAAATCTTGTAGTACCCACAAAGATGTCTTCTAACTTAATTTGGTTTTATATTGCCACATCAACCATCACTAAGTTATGAAGAAAGACATATTTATTGAAATAAATAATTTTTTAATTTTGTTGGGAAACATATTTAATTAATGTCAAGAAGCATTCTACAATGATAACAAAGGATGAAGCACTTCCCTTAAATTTAACAACTATTTAGCCAACACCCTTCCATTACAACTCTGAAAATATTTACATGGTGGGAGAGAAAATACTCATTGAGGCTGCTCAAGTTTTGTGAACAGGCCTATCCCAATCTAAAAAGCCACAACCCCTGCACTCATACATTTATGATTCGCCTCTGCTTGAAGGGAAAAACTAACCTGCGAAAAAACACACAAATCAACGATACCCTCCAAAGAAACAAAGGAGAACCAATTACCACCGTCGAAGACACTGGGCAATTTTTCAAGGAGCAAGCCAAATGTGGGGGAGAAGCTACTCAAGATACCAAAACTCTATGCGCCCTTGTGGCAAGCCAACTATCTAGCTAACAACACATTCATATCCACTTATAATATTTGTGATAGTCCTTCACAAGAAGAAGGGACATTTGAGAAAATCATTTCGGGTTTTTGCCTTATCCTAGAATTCGATAAGCAATCTGTAGCCGCATTCGCCTCCCTATAAATGTGAGAAATTTTGAAATTGTCAATTTATTCCAAGAGAGCATTGATTCTACCAATCCAAGACTTTAGCTTCCAACTTGGCGCACTTTTAGATGGCACTGCTTTGATTACAATTAGGGAATCCCCTTCAAAGTCCACGTGATGCCAATTATTATCTACACAGAATTTGACACCTTCATATAATGCAACGCATTCTGCTTCATTGTTCGTGCCTGGCGGTAGCCTTTTCGATGTTGCCCAACCACCTTCCCAGAATCATTTTTTATGATAAAGTCTGCTACAGAAGGCCCCGGGTTGCCTTTTGAGGCACCGTCGAAGTTCACTTTAAGTCTCCCTTGAGGGGGGGAGAGCAGTCACTTTGGTCTCCCCCTCCCCTTTGTAGATACCAATTGATACCCTTTTGGGGACTCAATTAAAGGCCAATTTTTTATCATCAACTGGTCCCACACCGAAAAAAATTTGTACTTCCATAGTTTTGCAATTCCCATTGAAGTGTTCACTTATCCCCCTTTCCATTTTCACCAGCAAGCTGTCAATCCTAGACACCGCATCTTGGAAAATTCTTGTATTTCATTCTTTCCACAACTGCCAGATTATCATTGTCGATGTTTCCAGCCGTAGCCTTGCCATAGCTGAGCCTTATCCCGAATTCATCCATGCTTGGAATAGATCAAAAGGCTTATTTGGTAACAGAGCTTTCCAATTAATTTTGGCACAGAAGAAACTCTAGCATACCCGGACTACTTCACATTATAGAAAAAGGTGGTTTGCAGACTCCTCACACTTCCAACAAAGGACACATCTATGCGGGTCTAGAATGCCAATATTTTGTAGCCTATCCCCTATTAAGGTCCTCGAATGTAGGGCTATCCACACAAAGGCACCCGCTTTGGGTAGAACAAAGGGGTCACAACAAAGCTTCGTCGGCTACCCATTTGGAGATCTCTCTTTACACAAAACCTCATAACCTAGCTTAACTGAGTATTCACCAGTACAGGAAACAAACAAAATGATCGAATCCTTCCCGTCCGTGAAAGATATGCTTCTCTTGCTCGAGGCCTCATTCACCAACTTTTTTTGCCTTTCATTTAGACATGTTATATCCTTCCAAGAAAATTTGATCTGCCCTTTAGCTTCCTAGATATTGACATAATTTATAATGCAAACACCATATTGGGTAATGGATTTTGAATTTCCACTTGCATGTTCGCGAGGGATGCAAGCGGTTCATACTCATTCCACAAATCTAGCCAGAAGGAAGCACCTCTACCATCTCTAACTTGCCATGTGAGGTGGTCTGTGATAAGAGGTCTGCTAGCCAGTATAAAATTCCAAATCATTGACCCTCTTTGCGGATTGGAAATAGTTAGAATCTTGTTCTCTTCTTTCGAGTCTAAGTACTTCACTTTGAGGATCCTAGACTAGAGGTCATTTGGCTTTTTATGCAACCTCCAAACTAGTTTTGCACCAAGAGCAACATTTTTTGTGGCGAGGTCCTTCACTCCAACCCCACCCTTTGACTTGGACTTGATCACCATCTCCCAACTCAGCAGGGGGATCCTTTTTTGCTCCTGCACACCATCCCAAAGCTGATTGCATTGGGTGGCTATCATTCATCCCACCACCTTTTTTGGCATGCTTAGACAAGAAAGCATGAAAATTGGAATGGCGCTAATAACAACTTTGATCAGCATTACTCTACCAACTAGCATCAACCATCTTCCCCGCCAACTACTAGTTTTGGATTTGCACTTACCCAGAGTTTCCTCCGACATCGATGATTTTACTTGTCCATGGAAAAGAGGGATTCCTAAATGCTTTGTGGGGATGCTCGCTGCATTGAAGCCGAGCTCTAAGGAAATATTTTGTTTCGTTCTCTTGCCAATGTTGAAGAAAAGGATGTGGGACTTCACTTTATTCACTGATTGCCCTACCTTCATTTTAAGCTTTTTAATGAGCTCCTTTATAGTCTTAGCCTATTCAACTGTGCCAACCCCAAATATCATAGTGTCATCTGCAAATAATTGATGCGATATCACCTGGATTTGGTGAGCTATATTAATACCACGCCATTGACCCAAGCTGAAAATTCTGGCAATATGACAACTTAATGCCTCTGTTATTAACACAAAAAGGAAGGGGGAAATAGGATCCCCCTACTAGATCCCCTTGACACTGTTAAAAAAGCTGCATGGGGTCCCGTTTATTAAAACATCTTGGTGACGATATACAGGCAAAGACCCATTTTAGCCACCTCTCACCAAACCCCATTTTCTTCATCGCCTTCATTAAGAACCATCATCTAACTCTGTCGTGGGCCTTATTTAAATCTAATTTTATGACCATACCGCTTTTGTTTGATTTTCTTAAAGTGTGGATGGTCTCATGTGTCACTATAACACCATCCAGTATATTTCTTCCGGGAATGAAACTTGATTGCTCATTAGAAATTATATCAGGAAAAAGAGGCTTCAATCTGTTTGACATTACCGTAGTGATTATTTTATACACTATGTTGCATAAGGAGATGGGATGATAATCCACAAACGGGTCACAGTTGTCTTTTTTTGGAATTAAAACAATGTTGGTGTTGTTCAAATCCTTGAGCATTGTTGACTTTTTTCTTGATTCCTTCACGGCTTCAGGGTAAGTGCATGGATCTATGACACAATTTGGGTTCTTAAGATGCCACTTTTTTTTTTTTTTCCCGAAATAAGTAAAATCTTATTTGCACGAGAAAATGAAGATAGTTACGCTCAAAATTTCAAGATGTAACAAGCACAAAAGTTGAAGTGTTCTGAGCCTAGTTTCTAAGCTACTATTTTTTTTGAAATTAATGAAGATTAAGGGTCTCAAAAAGGGGAACATGTCCTATTTAAAAAAAATAAAAATAAGCATAGCGCTTAAGGGCTCTCCCCTTTTTGATTAACATTTTTTTAGAATTTCAAAAATCCCAATGATGAGAAATTAGCCAACACCATGTAGTTTATCCTCATTCTTTCGAATAATTTTTTTAATAAATATATAATATTTTATGAATTTTCAAAGTGGACACATCCTGAAAAGATGAAATTTGAGCGTGCTCCCCCCTAAATTTTTTGAAAACTAATCGAAATTTAATTTTTTTTCATCATGTGTAAAATAGAGTCTAGTTTCAAAAAATGTAATTTGTTTCACGTTTCGATGAACGAGTAAAAATCTATCCTAAAATTAGCACATGTTAGTTTTTGACCAAAAAAGGAGGAATTTACAATAGAAGCCAGGGATCAAAACCTTAACTAAATAAAAATGAAAAAAGACTTATATATTTAGATAGCTAAGAGAGAGGTTAACGCTATCATAGTTTTTTTATAAACTTGCATTGAAAGATGTACAAATAAGATGGGGAGCACGATAAAAAATATGAGGAAATTTGGCAAATCCTGTCAATTAACACATCCAAAGTAAGTTATTCGACGAGCACCAAATTTGGCATTCGCCAAATGACCTGCTTTGAACAAAACCTGAATTTCCCCTCTCTTTGGTTGACAACTTTGATAATGCTTAGAGTGCACAGTTTATGATCGTAGATGGATAATTGAGGTTTTACCTTTTATACACTCTCTAAATTGTTACCCTAACTAGGTAACTCTTTATCCCTCTGAAGTCTCTCTCTCTCTCAGGTCTCACTCCCTCCCATGTGACCTAGACTACTCTCTCTCAGTCCAATCCCCTCTCTTACGTCTCTTTCTCTCCCGCCTAGGTACCTAGATAAATCTCTCACTCCAACCCCCTTTCTCATTCTCCCTCTCTCTCTCTTTCTCCCCCTTTGGTCTTTTTGTCTCTCACTCCATCTCCCTCTCTTGGGTCGTTATCTTTCTCTCTTCATCTCTCCCTCCTACTCCCTCTCCCTCTCTTAGGTCTCTCACTCACTCCCTCTATTTCTCACCCATTCCCTCTCACTCACTCACTCTATCTCTCCCCTCTCTCTCTCTCACTCTCTCAAGTGTCTCCATCCCCCTTCTCCCTCTCACACACACACACACTCCCTCTCACTCTCCCACTCCCTCTCTCTCACTCCCTCTATCTCTCTTCCACTCTCTCTCCTTGTCTTGGGTCTCTCCCTCCTTCCCCCTTTCCCCCTCTCTCTCTCAATAATCTCCCTCTCTCTCTCTCAAGTGTCTCCCTCCTAGCTCCTCTCCCTCCCTCTCTCTCTCCCCCTCCCTCTATCTCCCTCTCACTCAGGTCTCTCCCTCTCACCCGCTCTCCCCCCCTCTCTCTCTCAATTATCTTTGTCCTATCCCCTCTCCCTATCTCTCTTTGTTAAGAATCAAAAGTCTACAAGGAGAAAGGTACTTTATGTTGCTTATTGATGATTACTTTAGGATGATATGGGTTGCTTTCTTGAGAGAAAAATATGAAGCATTAGAAAATTTAAAAAGTTTCAAAGCTATGGCCGAGAATGAGACAAGTTTAAAGATCAAATGCCTAAGGTCAGATAGAGGTGGTGAATTCACTTCCCGAGAGTTCAATTCATTTTGTGAAGAGCATGAAATCAAAAGATAGTTATCTGCACCCTAGACCTCTCAATAGAATATAGTTGTTGAGAGAAAGAACATAACAATTCTAGATGCTGCTAGAACTATGATGTTGGAAGGTAATGTACCTCATATCTATTGGAGAGAAGTTGTAAGTACTGTTGTATACACTATTAATTGGGTAAATGTCAATGGTAATTCTGGTAAGACTTCCTTTGAGTTGTGGTTTGGTTATAAGCCTACTGTTAAATATTTCAAAATCTTTGGAGGTAGATGTTATATCAAGAGAGATGAAGATATTGGCAAGTTTAATGCTAGGAGTGATGAAAGAATATTTCTGGGCTACTCTACTAAGAGCAAGGCCTACTGGTGCTACAATAGAAGATTAAGGAAAATGGTTGAAAGTGAAAATGTCAGAGTTGATGAAGACACTGCTAGATCATCTATATACTATGGATATGATTCAAATGACCAACATGATAGTACTGATAATGGAAAGAATGCGCAGACACAAAATCAAGTTCAAATTATTTCGATGAATCAAGAAGGAGAAGCTAGTGGAAGTGCAGAAGAAAGAATAGAAGAACCAGAAGTTCGAGAAAATCCTAAGGTTTTGAGGTATGTAAAGCTAAATCATTTTGAAAATCAGATTATAGGAGATAAGAACAAAGGTGTGCAGACTAGAAGGAGAATTGCAAAAGAATATTGTCTGATTTCCAAGATTGAGCCCAACAATATCAATGAAGCATGTAAAGATGAATATTGGATGGAAGCAATGAAGGAAGAACTGATGCAGATAGAGAAAAATGATACATGGACTCTTGTTCCTAGACCTCAGGATAAGAATGTGATTGGAACCAAATGGGTCTTTCGGAATAAGCTGAATGAACAAGGTGAAGTGGTCAAGAATAAAGCAAGATTGGTATGTAAAGGGTACTCACAGATGGAAGGTATTGATTTTGAAGAAACCTTTGCCCTTGTTGCTAGAATTGAAGCTGTAAGATTATTTCTTGCTTATGTTGCTTTTAAGAACTACAAAGTCTATCAAATGGATGTAAAGTCAACATTTATGAATGGTGAGCTAGAAGACGAAGTATATGTTGAGCAACTAGGTGGATTTCAACTGACTGATAAAGAAGATATGGTTTTCCAATTGAAGAAAGCACTGTATGGACTCAAACAAGCCCCTGGAGCCTAGTATGCTAGACTGGATAAAGACTTGTCGAAGCTTGGATTCAATAAAGGTACTGTTGATAGTAATATTTATTTCAAGATGGATCAGGATAAAGAGTTGATTATTGAAGTCTTTGTTGATGACATCATTTTTGAAGGTGATGATGGCTTATGTATGAAATTTTTCGATGAAATGAAAAGTGAATTTGAGATGTCAATGATTGCAGAGCTGAAATTATTTTTAGGATTGCAAATTACTTAGTTAGACAATAGAATCTTTATATCTCAGTCCACATATGTAAAATAGTTACTGAAAAAGTTTGGCATGGAAGACTCAAAGCCAGTTGGTACACCCATGGTAACCAGATGAAAATTAACACAAAATGATGATTCTCCTAAAGCAAATCAAACAAGATACAGGTCAATGATTGGTGGATTAATTTATTTGACTCGGACTAGACCATACATCATGAATGTTGTATGCATGGTTTCTATATATCAAGCTGATCTGAAGGAATCTCATGTGACTGTTGTGAAGAGAATTTTTAGATACTTGAAAGGGACATTTGACTTTGGTCTTTGGTATCCTAAAGATGATGATCTTACTTTGAGCACCTTTACTCATGCAGATTGTGCAGGAGATATGGATGACAAAAAAAGTACCAGTAGTGGTGCATTCTTCTTAGGGAAGAAGTTGGTGTCTTGGTTAAGTAAAAAGCATAACTCCATTTCCTTATCTACTACTGATGTAGAATATATTGTTGTTGCAAACAATTGCACTCAAGTAATATGGATGAAGAAGATGCTGAGAGATATCAGAATTGAGTATGATGAGCCTATTGCTATATTTTGTGACAACTCAAGTGCAATAAAAATTTCTAAGAATCCGGTGTTGCATTCAAAGACAAAACATATATCTATCAAATATCACTTTTTGAGAGACAAAATGAGTGATAAAGAAGTCAGATTAGAGTATGTGCCTACTAAGGAACAAATTGCATATATCTTCACTAAGCCATTACCTAAGGATACTTTTGAGTATCTTAGAGGGAAATTAGGGGTGATTTCCCCTCCTAATCTAAACTAAGATGCAAGTTTTTGCATCAATCTATGCATTCATAGTCATATCTTTTTTCAGATTGATGTTGTGGTGGCTGCTAGTTAGGGGGAGTAGTCAAATGATTCAGATATATGGTTCAGAGCTTGTGTACCTTTTCCATTGATGTCAAAGGGGGAGAAGAGTAATGTGAAAAACTTTGTAAAAACCTTAGGGGAGAAGAGCAGAACAAAAAGAGAGAAGATCAATGTAAGGGGGAGAAGAATAGTATGAGAAGAAGAGTTGTGTTGATGGTATTTTTCACATCATATGTTGCCATCAATGACAAAAGGGGAGATTGTTGTATGTTGTGGTTGTATTGTTGGTAAGTGGTTGTCATTGATGTCAACACTATTAGCATTGATGTTCTTGAAGGCTATATATGTCAAGGATATTGAGAAAATTATAATAAACAAGTTGCAAGCTATTTGTGAAGCTGTGAAGTTCAGTGTGGTGTAGAAAGCAGTATGTTGCTATTTAGGAATTTCGTTTTAAAGGGTTTTTTGTTAAGCCTATCTAGTGTATACTTCGGAAGTTTCAGAGGTGCGCATTAAGATTTGTGCAAGTTGTGTGTTGTTGTGTTCCTACAATTATTCTGTTACTGTAGCTGATGTTTCTTGAAGAAGAGAATTTAATTCTGGTAATTCTAGTTGTTGTGTATGCTCGTACAATGTTCGTTGATGTTTCCAGATTGTGATTTATCCTTGTTTCACGTCCACATTGATCGGTGTGATCGTGATCGGAGATTTTTCTGTTATGTGTTCAGGTTTTCATGTTCTTGGCCGACATGGTGGTTGTAGTGTGTTGTGGATCCTCGTGGATTAATATTTTAATGTTCAGCATGTTTGAGGAAGTTGCTTTAGGTTTTCATTATGTTGTGACCGACTTCGATTGGTGTGCATCGAGACTTGCTCATGAATTGGGCTAATAGTTTGTAATTTATTCTTTTACTTTTGGCCAACAATGGTGTTGATTCAATTCCATGTAGCGGATATATAAGAGCGATTGTTTCTTCATTCTGAAGTGTGTGTGTACAGTGTGTGCTCAATGTATGAGAAGTGTGAATGCAAAATGTGTGAATAAATATCAAATCATTTGATTGCAGAGTAGAGTGTGAAGAATATTGAGAAAAGTGTGAAGAAGGGTTTATGTGCTTAGCCGAAACTATGATCAGGTTTTTGTAGAAGCTAATTTATCAGTTCATATTCTTCAAATGGTTTTAATCTGAATGTTTTAGTAAGGAAGTGAGCCTTCCCATTTGAGTAGTGAGCTCTAGGAAATGTGTCTGAATGCACATTCCTTATTCATTTTTCATTATACTTCTAACAGGGTATAATCTTGTGGACTAACATCCACCGTGGTTTTTCCCCTAATAGGGTTTCCACATATAAAATCTTGATGTTCTTGTGTTTCTAATGTGTTGTTGATTCATGCTTTCACTGTTAATTATCATATATAAGAATAAAGGTTAATAAGGTTGATTAAGTATTAAATTATGTGGCAACTGATTCACCCCCCCTCTCAGTTGTCTATTCTTGTTTTTCCAACACTCTCTTCCACTCCCTCCCTCTCTCACTCCCTTCCTCTCTCTCCCTCTACCTCTCCCTCTCTCTCAAGTATCTCCCTCCCACCACCTCTCCCTCTCTCTCTCAAGTCCCTCTCTCTCTCACATGCCCTCTATCTCTCTCCCACTCTCTCTCTCTCCCTCCCTCCTACCCCCTTTCCCTCCCTCTCTCTCTCTCAAGTCTCTCCCTCCTACCCCCTCTCCCTTTTCCAGGTATCTCTTTGTCTCTCTCACTCACTCACTCACTCTATCTCTCTCCCAAACCCTCTCTCTCTCACTCCCTCTCTCTCTCTCTCTCCCTCTCTCTTAGGTATCTCCGTCCCACCGCCTCCCACTATCTCTCTCTCTCTCCCTCTCTCTTAGGTGTCTTCCCCCACCCCCTCTCTCTCTCTCTCACTCCCTCCATATCTCTCTCGTCCCTCTATCCCGAGTACTCCCTCTCCCCCAAGTAATCCCTCTCCCTCCCACCCTCTCTCCCTCTCTCAAGTCTCTCCCTCTCACTCCTTGTATCTCTCCCATCCCTTTATCTCCCACTCCCTCTCTCCTACTCTCTTAGGTCTCTCCCTCCCACCCCCTCTCTCCCACTTTATCTCCCTCTCCTTCTCTCTTGGGTGTCTCATTCCCACCCTCTCTCCCTCTCCCTCCCACCCCTTCTCCCTCCCTCTCTCTCTCAAGTCTCTCCCTCCTACCTCCCCCCCCTCTCTCTCTCTGTCTCTATGTCTCTCTCCCTCTCTCTCGGGTTCTCCCTCCCACCCCTCTCTCCCTCTATCTCTCAAGTATCTTCATCCTACCCCCTTTCCATCTCTCTCTTTGTCAAGTCTCCCCCTCCTACCCCCTCTCCCTCTCACAGTCACTCCCTCTATCTCTCTTCCACTCCCTCCCTCTCTCACTCCCTTTATTTTTCTCCCTATCCCTCCCACCACCTCTCCCTCTCTCTCTCAAGTAGAGGGTTTAGGGATTAAGGGTTAAGGTTAGAGGGTTTAGGGATTACGATTTCCGGTTTAAGGGTAGATCGTGTAAGGTTGAGAGAGAGAGGCGGATTGAGGGTAGAGGGTTAAGGGTTAAGGGTAGAGGGTAGAGGGTTTAGGGATTTAGGGTTTAAGGATTTAAGGGTAGAGGGTTTAAGGGTTTAGGGTAGATGGTAGAGGGTTTAAGGGTTAAGGGTATAGGGTACAGGGTATAGGGTTTACAGTTTAAGGGTTGATGGTTGAGGGTTGAGGGTTGAGGGTTGAGGGTTTAGGGTTTAGGGTTTAGTGTTTAAGGGTTGAGAGATTTGTTAGAACTGAAAAAATATCATGTTTTCACTGGTCTCCACCCATTCACCTTTCACATATCACAAAAGCTTGCCCCACATCAATTTTGTGATCAATACAAATTAGTAAGATTTGTGTGACCATATCTATATTCAATCCCATAAATATGACTTTCTGAATACAAATATTCCCCTAATCATATCAGAGCGAAGACATAAAGCAATTGATCTATGTTCCTTTGAGTTTCTTCCTCAAGATCTCTCTTTATTTTGCATTGCCATTTGTCATTTCACCATTTAGCTCCATAATAATTTCATGCCTAGCCAAAATATAGCAAAGTTGCTTCTCATATCATGAATAATTTCTCCTTATCAAAGAGATCATACATATGTCTTCCTGATCAATAAGTCACATATCCTTCATTTGAGTATTTTTTGCATGTTCGGAAGAGATACACAAGGTCACACTGATCAAAAACCCCATGAATGGTAGTTAAAATATATTCGGGGAGACATAAGCCAGGTCACAATGATCAAAAGACCCTAGAGATAAAAAAATTGCATAATCGGGGGGATAATACCTATCGTCTCACCGATGAGGACCCATCGGCATGAGTAAAGTAGTCAAAGAAAAAATTTCAAGTCATGCCGAGCTCAAAAGTAACATCGATGGAGGCTTCATCAGTAGTAAATACACATACTCTTACTGATAAAACTAGAGGACTGTTATGTCGGGGAGACATGTATTATCGGCTTGAATCCCTCGGATCTCACCGAACGTATGGGTCACACTGATGAAGGAAGTTTCGGGGAGAGTCTTGTTGATCCATCTGAATGGGTGAAGTGATGGAAAAAGCATATCAGAGAGACATGTATAATCGGCTAGAATCCCTTAGGCCTCTTCGATGATGAAATTCATACCAATGAGGTTCTCGGAAAGAGTCCCACTGATAGCCCAACAAGAAATTTCATTGGTGAAAGAAGCAAGATCGGTGGGGAAAAAAAAATTCTTCCTAATGCTTTATGTCATCCTGATGTGAGTGCATATGGTCATAATGCAAACAAAAGATTGAACAAAATATGCTTATAGTGGAAATCAATAATACTTTGAGAAAAATAATTTTCATTTGTTTTACTGAGGGGATTTAAAAGTGGACAATTATTTTACCCATAAAATCATAAGGGGTAAAAATTATAAAATATTTGCAAGGGGAGGTGGAATATTTTCACCAATGGGATTAAATGGATGGGTAATTGTTTTCCACGAAGAAGTGATCTATTAAATTGGGTTAAATATTTCCACACAATATATAAATGGATTTTTTTTTTTACTAAAGAAGCTATGAAGGCGGGTAATTTTTTTTATTTTAAGAGGTGAAGAGTGAAGATTTCCAGCAAAAGAATGATTTGATAATCACTAAAATTAATTTCACAAAAATAATGAAGATTAAAATATTTAATTTTCCGAAGGCAATTAATTAAATATTTTTGTTAAAGAAGAAGAATACTGAAGAGGCACAACGAACAGATATGAAGGGTCATGACCCTAAAAATACAATGTATATATGCTAGATGAGATCACATGAGATTAGATTGAGATTAGATTGAGATTAGATTTAGGAGTTAGGTAGGAGATATACAAAAATACTTTTAGAATGTTTATCATATAAACTTTACTATATGGACCATGATGCATGCATAAATTTTGGCTGAAATCAATGGAAGATCTGTAATTCTGTGGCTCAATATTGGTGTCAATTGTTTGTTAAATTCAAAAGCAACTATCTGGCTGTCTCCACATTGTTGCTTCTTTGTTATTTAAAGTTGCATCTCCAAGTTGATATTTCAATTTCATCAAAACACATTTGTTGTTATTGTGTAGTCAAGCTAATTGGTTCCTATTGAAAAATTAAAATCCTTTTAATTGATTACAGTAACTTGGGGGTAACAATTGGATTAATAAGAAGAGTTAGGTAATTAATATGATTTTCATATTGTCTCCACATTGATGTTTTCTTGTTATTCAAATTAAGGGTATACTTTATTTTGTCAATACACATTTGTTGTCATTATGTGGTTCTGTTAATTGGTTCCTTCAAGGAAGGATTAAAATCCTTTTAATAAATCATAGTAACCTAGTAGGATCAATTGGATCAATAAGAAGAGTTTTCCAATCACATTCTTTCACATTTATACAAGGTCTAAAAAAAATTTAGTGCTGAACAATTAGAATTGTAACCAATACCAGCCACCTATTATAGACCTTCTTTGACTCTGCATACCCAACAAAACACTGGTCTTTCTTTTCAATCATATATAATTCACTTTAGGAACTTTAGAAAGTATTCATTTCCAAATAACTACATCTGTTAACTAAGCATATTTATATACCTTGACATTGTTTATACAATTTATACCAATTTAGCCATTACATCTACTTCACTTTCCATTGCCACCATAAGTAGATTTCATTAGTTAAGAGTAACATAGCTTTCAAATCTGCTTCATTAGTAAGGTCAACCCACCTAGGTCTAGCAGATCCTGAAGAGTAGGGAGTCATCAACCTAATAGGTTAACTTCATTCATTGGTTCAGAAACGTTGCAAGTCTGATCATAGAGCCTGACATCCTCTTAGGACTTGAAACCTACATTTTTGAGACCCAACAGGATTAAGGGTTGAGGGATTAGCGTAGAGAGTTTAGTTGGGTTTAAAAGGGTTTAAGGGTTGAAGGTAGAGGGTATTGGGTTTAAGGGTAGAGGGTAGATAGTTTAAGGGTTTAACTTGGTTAAGGGTTGAGGGTCGAGGGTAGAGGGTTTAGGGTTTAGGGTTTATAGTTTAGGGATAGAGGGTTTAAGGGTTTAGGGTTTAACCTGGTTAAGGGTAGAGGGTTGAGGGTTGAGGGTTGAGGGTTGAGGGTTTAGGGTTTAGGGATTATGATTTATGGTTTAAGGGTAGATGGTGTAGGGTTGAGAGAGAGAGAGAGGGGGGGTTTGAGGGTAGAGGGTAGAGGGTTAAGGGTAGAGGGTAGAGGGTTTAGGGTTTAAGGGTTTAAGGGTTAAGGGTATAAGGTATACGGTTTAAGGGTAGAGGATTTAAGGGTTTAGGGTAGATGGTAGAGGGTTTAAGGGTTAAGGGTATAGGGTACAGGGTTTAGGGTTTAGGATTTATAGTTTAAGGGTTGAGGGTTTAGGGTTTAGGGTTTAAGGGTTGAGGGTAGAGGGTATTGGGTTTAAGGGTAGAGGATAGATAGTTTAATGGTTTAGGGTTTAAGGGTTTAGGATTTAACCTGGTTAAGGGTTGAGGGTTGAGGGTTGAGGGTTGAGGGTATAGGGTTTATAGTTTAAGGGTAGAGGGTTTAACCTGGTTAAGGGTAGAGGGTTGAGGGTTGAGGGTTTAGGGTTTAAGGGTTGAGGGTAGAGGGTAGAGGGTTTAGGGTTTAGGGTTTAGGGATTAAGGGTTAAGGGTAGAGGGTTTAGGGTTTAGGGATTATGATTTATGATTTAAGGGTAGATGGTGTAGGGTTGAGAGAGAGAGAGGTGGGGTTGAGGGTAGAGGGTAGAGGGTTTAGGGGTTTAGGGGTTTAGGGTTTAGGGTTTAAGGGTTAAGGGTATAGGGTTTATGGTTTAAGGGTTTAGGGTAGATGGTAGAGGGTTTAAGGATTAAGGGTATAGGGTACAGGGTTTAGGGTTTACAATTTAAGGGTTGAGGGTTGAGGGTTTAGGGTTAAGGGATTACGATTTACGATTTAAGGGTAGAGGGTGTAGGGTTGAGAGAGAGAAGGGGGGTTTGAGGGTAGAGGGTAGAGGGTAGAGGGTTTAGGGGTTTAGCGGTTTAGGGTTTAGGGTTCAAGGTTTGCAGTTTAAGGGTAGAGGGTAGAGGGTTAAGGGTATAGGGTAGAGGGTTAAGGGGTTTAGGGTTTATGGTTTAAGGGTTTAAGGATTTAGGGTTCAGGGTTTACGGTTTAAGGGTAGAGGGTAGAGGGTAGAGGGTTTAGGGTTTAGGGTTTAGGGATTAAGGGTTAAGGGTAGAGGGTTTAGGGTTTAGGGATTATGATTTATGATTTAAGGGTAGATGGTGTAGGGTTGAGAGAGAGAGAGGTGGGGTTGAGGGTAGAGGGTAGAGGGTTTAGGGGTTTAGGGGTTTAGGGTTTAGGGTTTAAGGGTTAAGGGTATAGGGTTTATGGTTTAAGGGTTTAGGGTAGATGGTAGAGGGTTTAAGGATTAAGGGTATAGGGTACAGGGTTTAGGGTTTACAATTTAAGGGTTGAGGGTTGAGGGTTTAGGGTTAAGGGATTACGATTTACGATTTAAGGGTAGAGGGTGTAGGGTTGAGAGAGAGAAGGGGGGTTTGAGGGTAGAGGGTAGAGGGTAGAGGGTTTAGGGGTTTAGCGGTTTAGGGTTTAGGGTTCAAGGTTTGCAGTTTAAGGGTAGAGGGTAGAGGGTTAAGGGTATAGGGTAGAGGGTTAAGGGGTTTAGGGTTTATGGTTTAAGGGTTTAAGGATTTAGGGTTCAGGGTTTACGGTTTAAGGGTAGAGGGTTTAGGGTTTAAAGGTTGAGGGATTTCTCTCACTCTCTCTCTTCATCTCTATGTCTCTCTCACTCTCTCTCTCCCACTCTCTCTCTCTCACTCCCTCTATCTCTCTCCCACTCTCTCTCTCTCTTTGGTCTCTCCCTCCCACCCCCTCTACCCCTCTCTCTCTCTAAATTATCTCCATCCTACCCCCTCTCCCTCTCTCTCTTTGTCAATTCTCCCCCTCATATCCCCTCTCCCTTTCATAGTCACTCCCTCTATCTCTCTTCCACTCCCTCCCTCTCTCACTCCCTTTATCTTTCTCCCTCTCCCTCTCCCTCTCTCTCAAGTAGATCTCCCTCCCACCACCTCTCACTCTCTCTCTCAAGTCCCTATCTCTCATGCCCTCTCTCTCCCACTCTCTCTCCCTCTCCCTATCTCTCAAGTCTCTCCCTCCCACTCCCTCTCCCTCCCTCTATCTCTCTAATTTTCTCCCTCCTACCCCCTCTCCCTCTGTCAGGTATCTCTTTTTCTCTCTCACTCACTCCCTCTATCTCTCTCCCACACCCTCTCTCTCACACACACTCCCTCTCTCTCTCTCCCTCTCTCTCAGGCATCTCCCTCCCACCCCCTCCCACTCTCTCTCCCTCTCTCTCTCTCAAATATCTCCCCCCACCCCCTCTCTCTCTCTATCTCTTTCTCACTCCCTCCATCTCTCTCCCATCCCTCTATCCCTAGTACTCCCTCTATCCCTAGTACTCCCTCTCCCCTGAGTACCCCCTCTCCCTCCCACCCCCTCTCCCTCTCTCAACTCTCTCTCTCTCTCTCTCTCACTCCTTGTATCTCTCCCCTCCCTATATCACCCACTCCCTCTCTCTCCTACTCTCTTAGGTATCTCCCTCCCACCCCCTCTCTCCCACTTTTTCTTCCTCTCCTTCTCTCTCAAGTGTCTCCCTCCCACCCTCTCTCCCTCTCCCTCACACCCCCTCTCCCTCCCTCTCTCTCTCTCAAGTCTCTCCCTCCTACCCCCACTCTCTCTTTTTGTCTCTATGTCTCTCCCTCTCTCTCTCTCTCATCCCTCTATCTCCCACTCCCTCTCTCAATTCTCTCTCCCTCTCTCTCTCCCCCTCTCTCAGGTAGGAGGGAGAGACTTGAGAGAGAGTGGGAGGGAGTGAGAGAGAAAGAGGGTTGAGTGATTAGGGTTGAGTGTTTAGTGTTTAGTGTTTGTGTGTTTAAGGGTTGAGGGATTAGGTTTGAGGGTAGAGGGTATTGGGTTGAGGGTAGAGGGTAGAGGGTAGAGGGTAGAGTGTTCAAGGGTTTAGGGTTTGAGGTTTGAGGGTTGAGTGTTTAAGGGTTTAAGGGTTGAGGCTATAGGGTTGAGGGATTATGATAGAGAGGGAGGAATACATGGAGGGAGAGATGGAGGGAGAAGTGGGATAGAGAGAAGGAGATAAGAGGAGGGAGGAATGGATGGAGGGATAGATGGATGGAGAAGTGGGATAGAGAGGAGATAAAAGGAGAGAGGGACAGAGATAGATGAGGGTTGACGATCCAATGTTTAGGTTAGAGGATTGATAATTGAGGGCATATGATTGAGGGTAGACAGTTTAAGGGTTTAAGGTTTAAGGGTTTAGGGTTTAGGGTATAGGATTTGCAGTTTAAGGGTAGAGGGTTTAAGGGTTTAGGTTTTAAGGGTTAAGGGTAGAGGGTAGAGGGTTGAGGGTTTTAGGGTTTAAGGGTTGAGGGTAGAGGGTAGAGGGTTTAGGGATTATGATTTATGATTTAAGGGTAGATGGTGTAGGGTTGAGAGAGAGAGAGAGGGTGGTAGAGGATAGAGGGTAGAGGGTTAAGGGTAGAGGGTAGAGGGTTTAGGGTTTAGGGTTTAAGGGTTTAAGGGTTAAGGGTATAGGGTTTACAATTTAAGGGTAGAGTTTTTAAGGGTTTAGGGTAGATGGTAGAGGGTTTAAGGGTTAAGGGTATAAGGTATAGGGTTTAGGGTTTATAGTTTAAGGGTTGAGGGTTGATGATTGAGGGTAGAGGGTAGAGGGTATTGGGTTTAAAAGGGTTGAGGGTAGAGAGTATTGGGTTTAAAGGTAGAGGGTATTGTGTTGAGGGTAGAGAGTTTAAGGGTTTGGTTTTAAGGGTTTAGGGTTGACGGTTTAGATCTCCCATCCCTCTATGTCCCACTACCTCTCTCAAGTCTCCCCACCACCATAACTGAATAAATCTTTCCCTCTCAAGTCTCTCTCTCTCTGGTCTCACTCCCTCCCATGATACCTAGACTAATCTGTGTCACTCCAATGCCCTCTCTCACAGTCCCTCTCTGTCAGGTCTCAGTTACCTCCCACCCTACCTAGAAAAATATATTTCACTCCAACCCCCTCTCCCACACCCCCTCTCTCTCTCTCCCCCTTTGGTATTTTTTTATCTCTTAGGTCTCATCCCTCCCTACCCCTCTCTCGTTGTCAAGTATTTTCCCCCACTGTAACTGGATAACTCTATATCCCTCTCAAGTCTAGAGAGCTCTCACATCTCAGTCACTACCACACTACCTAGACTAATCTCTCTCACTCCTATCACCTATATCTCTATATCACATGTCACTCCCTTTGTCTCTATGGAAGGTGAAGATTTCAAAACAACACATTTGGCGCTCGCCAAATTTGGCGAGCACCAAATGTGTTTTACCTTAAAATGATAAAATAGGGGTTGACCCTGTGATTCAAGCCCACATTATTTTGTATTTGTCTGGATCAATGCTTTATCTGATTCAAAAATGCCTTTTTTATGCACTTGATTCCATGTTGTACCAATCTATGTTTGATCCATCACCTTTTTACTACCAATCTACATACTAGACAATGTAGAAGAAGACATTTTGAAGTTTCTACATCATTTTACATTATCTCAGGTAATATATTCATTTTGGTAATATTGAAATGTTTATATTTAGTATATTTGTTTGTTTTTGACAATATAAAATAAATTCCTTTAATGATTTTATTAATCATAACAATTGGACATAGAATTCAACATTGAAGTAGATGGGAGTTGCATAAAAAAGTTTATTTTTTATGAGTTTGAAGATTTTTTTTTGAAAAACATGACATTTACTTAACACAAATTTACTTATGAATTCTATTTGCATTTCTTTTAGTAGTCCATTTCCAACATGGCTAGTGGAATTCACTCTATTTCATTTTAGGTAGATGTTTATATTGAGTTTTTTTGTTTTGTTTTCAAAATTTTTAGACCATCCATTTGATGATTTTATTAATCTTCATTGTTACACATAGAATTTAAAATTAAATAAGATGGATGTCTACATGTAAAATTTTAACTTTTAGGAGCTTCAAGATATAAAATGGAAAACATGACATAAGAGATTCAAATTCATTATTAGTGATGGTTGTGGGAAAACTTTTATTTTCAACTAATTTGGAAAACCTAATAGCTTTCATCAATGTTAATGCAAGTTTCCATTAATTTTTTTGTTCCATAAAAAATTCACCTTCATCACATGTGCTTAGATAAATTCAAGTGAGTTGACATAGTTGTTAATGCAAGTTTCCATTCATTCATACCATTTACCTTTCTAATAAATAAAAAAAGGGAAAATTTTGTGTAATTGAGAATGCTTATTGTCTTTCTAAGTTACCTCATTGTCAAAGAATAGTGAATAATTATAAGATATAGCATCACAAACCCCTCTTTGAATTCATCTTCTTCATGGCTTCGTTGACAATCACAATGTGGTTTTGAGAACAATAAACACAAGATTATCTAGTTTTCATTTAGGTGGAAGAAACTTATACCCTAGGTTTGTGATGCAAAGTAGGGAGACACAACCTTCAACAATCACAATTAGATCAGTTTCAAACAATATTCAATCTCAAAAACCTCAATTCAATGCTCAATTGACCAATTCACATTCACTTCCTTATAACATTCACACTAGAGAAAATTGTTCATATCTTATCAAAGACAACTCAAACCAACAACCCCTTGACCTTTTCAAACACCCATTAAGGCCTTAAAAAACATATGTCAAAAACATAGTAGGTCACTTTGGACCAACATCACCAAAAAAATGATGCTACACTGCCCCAATAGGCCAATTAGACCACTTTTACAAAGCATCATACCTGAACAAACACTTTTTTAGTCCCAATTCTCTTTTGAAAGACCTTCACCAACCTACAAAACTTCAGACTCAACAAATTTTAGTCACTAGAACCCTCTCTAATGCATCTAAACACTAAACCCTTGATTTAGGCCTTTCTATGCTTGAAACAAGGAGGGTTTATTAAAAATCAACGTTCTAGGCCTCTAGCCACTTTGCCAACTCTTCAAACACACTCAAATATTTCTTCCCATGCTAAACAAACCAACTCCCTTCCTCTACCATTGCTATTTCACCAAACTCCCATTCTAAACCACCATTTTGAACCCAAAATTCACACAAATACCCCTGGGGCAGCATCAAAACTCCATCATATCCTACTCCCTACTCAAAATCCTTACTCTAACATCTAACCCTATGTATATGTAAGTATCAGTATAGATATGTTTGAAAATTTATGCATTACTCACTTTTCTTGCTGTATGGAGGTAGATGTAGGTATGAAAAATGGTGTCTAGCATAGACATGTTTGATAATTCCAAACAAATCGCTTCCTTCTTTCATAAAATGCTTTGGTATGTTTCATATTTAATGCAATGTAATCAACGATATCAATATGTTTCATAAAATACATTACTTACTTTTGTTCTATGTGTGTTTGTGGTTTTATGTGTGTTTGTGAACATGTAGCATTCAACATTATGCCGGGGAAATGACCAAAGCCTCTAACACTGGAAGAACGTGTAGTTAAAAATGCAAGGAGAAGAGAATAAAAAAATGTAGCTCGTGAAGAAAAGGAATTGCAGCCCATACAACCAGAAATTCCCATGCAATCTAAGAGAGATAAACAAAGGGCACGAATGCAGAAATTTTGTGGAAGGACAAGAATGGATACTGAAGTTGGGGGCACATCATCAAACATAGGTGAAGCTCAATGCACATCTCTAGTTGAAGACATATCGACAACAACATGTGGTTTTCCAAGTACATCAAAAATCACATATCCAATTGAAGACACACCATCAACAACATTGTGTTTCTAAAGTACATCAGCAAACACATCTCTATTTGAAAGCACTCCATAAACGACATCTCAAGTTGGAGGTAAAACATCATTTACATGTCAATCTCAATGTGTGTCATCAATTGCACCTTCGATTGAAGGTACACGATCTATCCTTGATGTTGTTGACCTTCCTAATGTTGACACAAATTTACATTTGAGAACTCCTCCTAGAGTTTTGCATAGAAAACCTACATTTTTTATTGATATTGATTCCAATGTTTTGAAATGGATGCCTAATAAGATTCCAAAACATACATGTCAAAGATATGCACAGAGGATATGGAGTTTATTTTTTGTGAAGCTAAGTGAGGGTGGAAGATGCCAACTATTTGTTGAAATGATGAGGCAACTCAAATTTAGGCCCACCATGAAGGCTCTTGGGCTAAAAGTTTTGAATGACTCAAGTGAAAATTCTATTGTAAAAAACTTGATGAGTGCATACGAGAGTGTGGGTTCTACCTCACACATGAAGGATAATTATGCCACACGACATGTGATGACAACAACACTCTTAAGCAGTCAAAAAAGGAACAAGGTGAACCTTACAAAGGCAAGTAAGTCTTTGAAAATAAGTAGATCATCTCTAATGAGAGTCAAAGGAAGACGTGAAAGAGTGGAGGATCCAAATAGCAATGAGTTATGGGCATTCTCGAGTAGAGTGCCATGGAAAGATAAAATAATTGCTCAAGGCTTGAGATCTTTAATAGTGAATTATTGGAAGGATAACACAAGGACCTCTCCTAATCAAAGAGATGTTGTAAGAAAGAGAATTGGTAGTAAAATCCATGAGCCACATCCAAAGAATTATTTGGATAGCACTCAAACCCAAATTTTTGCTGATTTTGTACAAAAGTTTCTTGAAATTAAAATATGTCAAAGGTATTTTGAAATGATAAAGCCTTTTTATGTCAAAATAAATCACACACACACTACTTTTCGTTGTAGAGTTCATATTGAGTTTTCTAACCATTATGATTTTTATCGACGTATATGTGTAGATATGCATACTAACAATGTTTTGCAGGAATGTAACATAAGGCCTCCACCTAAATCCTCAAGGGAATTTTTATCTTCTATTTTATGTGAAAGAGAGGATGGTCAAATTTTTTACAAGTCATGTTTGGATGGCACATGTGATCATTGTGGTGGCATGAAAAATTCTCCAATTTTCCAACACATGGCTAGTACACACACAATTGGAGACAAAATTGTGGAATTTGGAAAATATAAGACAATGGCATACAATCTAAAAGATGGGAAAGAAGAAAAGAAGTGTGAATTGGTCAGTGATAAGATTCTAGTGTATCGGTTTATGGGTATTTTCTATGATTAGGTGGTGTATGAGTATGCAAGGCATACACACAGAGCTCAATGGCTGGACTCACAGTTCAAGTTATGCAAGGACACGTTTCCACTTCATAGCATTATTTCAGTTGTCAACTTCACTGAGAACTAAACACTACAACTACATAATGAGGTGCAATCATAATACTACAACTCCACATAGGTTGCTATATTTGTGCATATAGAATTCATTCATGCAAATGATACTATAGAGGAAAATGGGAAAGTATTGAGGGAGTATCACTTTTACATCAATGATGATCGCACACTTCTACAGAGTTTGTGCAAGGTTACTTTCAGATGTTCTATGTTGATCTGATTAGCAAGGGCATATCATTAAGTCATCATATCATATGGTCAGATAATTGTACATTGCAATTCAAGAATGCCATAATGTTTTACTGGTTGAGCAAGATGCATAGGATCACTAGTGTTCAACATATGTGGAACTTCTTAGAGCCTGGGCATGGAAAGAGGGAGCATGATGGAGAGGGAGCATGTATCAAAAGAGCCCTAGCATGAGAAGAGTTAAAGTAAAAAAATAGTGTAAAGCTAATAGATGCAAGATCAATTGTCCAGTGGTGAAATCATGTAATGGGTCCAAGTAGTGAAGGTAATTCTTTAGTTCATATATTTTTTCATTTAGTAGATGATACTAACATTGAAAAATATGAGGATTGTTGTAAACTAACAGGATCGAGCAAGATACACTATTTTAGAAGCTCGAATGTAGGTACATGGACTATCCATACACGAAAGATGGCATGCTTTTGTTCTACATGTACACTTCAAGCATGGAATGATTGTGAGTCAATAGAGTGGGTTGACGAATGCTCTATAAGAATTCTAACCCCACTTGACACTTATCAGCTCCTGATGACTCTACAAATCACGAAGATGCAATCATTTGTTGACTTTATCATATATCAGTCTTACTAGAACCAGGTAACATCTCTTACTTATAGGTTTTATTACGATGCTTAGTAAATACATCTAACAAGATGAACATATCAATGCAGGGCACGTATATGCGGTGATTGCTGATGAAGACAATGAAAAGGGTACAAATTATTACCTGTATCATTGTATTGAGGCCAAAAAGAAATTGGAGGCCCCAGTTATAGATGGAGAAAACATATAATATCCTACATATTTTTTGGTTGTTATTGGAACATGGCTTAAAAGGTACCCAGTTAAGAATGTTGTCGTTTGGTTGTTTGAGGACTTTGACACGCATCAGAAGATTCTTCACTACTCGAACCTTGTTATTGCCACTAACATTCATTTTATCAAATATAAGGGCAGAACTATGAACAAGAACATGTGGAAAGTGTGTGAGTCTGACCATGAAGCAATACTTGACACAATAAAGTGTAGAGCAGACTCAAATGGTTCCCTGGATTGATTGGTAAGTATGCACATTGAATTTGTAAAGTCATGTTATTGATCGTTGCTTTCTTTCAAGCATTTAAGTTTGATTATATAAGGGTTTACAAAATTGAATTAGTATAGATATGAAAAATTATGGTTATATGATTCTCTTTATTTGGTGTAGAGGCACCAAGCTTCAGTGGTTGTACAAGAATTGATCAATAAAGCTCTATTTTCTTTATAAATGTGAGTTTGTTTTTCTCTTTTTCAGTGTTGCAGCAGTCAATTGCATGAGCCCGTACTGAAGGGAATTGAATAAAAGTGTTTTTATTTGGGTAGAGGGATGTGTTAGCCACATTTTGGATTTTTTGGAATTGAAATCCATCTTGTTTTGAGCTCTTAGGGTGGATTTTATTGTAGGCGAGTTTGGAAGTCTAAATTTCAAGTTTTGAGGTCATGAAGTGATTTAATGGATCATTCGACCTAATTTATTTAATTTAGCTTGATGGAATGAGCCCATTAGGTTGGGAATAGGTTAGAGGATGATTCTTGGAGCAGGGGAGATCATTTTGGAGTCATGGCATGTAGCCTTGGGTGTGAAAATGTGTGATTTTGAGTGAATTTGAGTGGTTTTAGAGTGTGAAATTTGAATGGATGAAATACTTTGGGGTAGTCATTTGTGAGAGTTTTTTGAGCATGTACAAACATCATATGGTGTGTTTTGGGTGTTGAATGTGAGAGTTAAGTGTGGGAAGAGTGATTTTCAATAAGGCTCCTTGGAGAACCTATGTTTGGTGGCTTGAGAGTAAGGGTTTAGTGGATTGGTAGCTTGGTGAGCGGTTGGAGCTCTAAAAATTGTGAAATATTAAGGTTGGTAACCCATTTAATGAACTTCTATGGTGTTTGAGTTGATTTTAGGTGTTTGGGAAGGTGTCTCTTTGGAAAAGAGGCCTAATTGACCTAGTTGCCTCTACGATATAGTGGGATTTTGGAGAATTTCTTACGAAGGAGTCTATGATAAGTTTGATATATGTTTAAGGGCATGAAAAAGGGTATCCAAATCTATTGGTATAGTTTGGAGAAGTTTTCTTGACCTGGATTTATGTTTGATAGTCCCTTGGAAGAGGGCTACTAACGAGTGAAGGCTTAGAGTGAGTTTGTTGCTAAGAATGATTCTCTATGATTTGAGAGTGGTTTAGTTAAGTTTTAATGAAGATTTTAATCTTGTTAGATGCCTCTTTAAGTGCATTAAAGTGTCTAAAACCTTAAATGCAAGTTTGAGTTTTTTGAAGGCCTAGTTCCTTGTTGAGCTTTATGAGTGCTTGGAGAACCAATCAAGGAGACAAGTTTATGATCTTGGTACTGATATATTTATTTGTGCATGTGCCCCACCTAGCTCTGCATCACTATTAACCACCAATTACAGACACAATTTCATCCAACTCAAACATGATTTCATCCAACTCTTCACTATTTCAACCTAGTTTCCTTGTAGGTCTCCAAATTGATGTCTTGAAAAATATCTTTTAGAGAAGGTTGTCTCTTCACAAGACCTTCACCTTTTCATACCCCCATTAGGCCCTCACAAAACATAACTCAAAACCTTAATAGGTCACTTTGGAACAACTCCACTTAAATTTAGTTTCAACGCTACAAAGGGCTCCAATTAGCCCATTTTACAAAGGGACACTCTTTCTAACTCGCTACCAATCCAAAGTTCCACTAGAAAAAACTTAAAATGCCTCCAAAATCATAAATTCTTCAATCTTTGATCCAAAAATGCCTTATAGAGTCCCATTCCATGAAACCCTTATTTTTCACACAATAGACAAGCGTTTATTGAAAAACCCATCTTCGGGCCTCTTGTGATCTTAACCACTTCAAAAACCATTGTTTAAGCCTACACATGCTTAATATTCTTTAATATTATGCTACCCCCAAACTTTACCCACTTTTACTCTCTAAAACCTCAATTTTCCATTAAAAAATGCACTTCTCTCAACTGGGGCTTCATGCCCAAACATGCACATGACCTCCCCAGTCCTTGCAAACCTTCAAACACATCAAACCCCACTAGATCTCACTAAAACCAACTGGTTCTAGCCTTCTTCAAAATAAATTCTTCAATTTGCTACTTCAACCCATGCCTTTTAGGCCTGAATTCATGCATTATATACTTGCTTGTCATTTGAATTGTCATTAATGACATTATATATTAACTTATATGTTTATCTTATTTTCCTCTTGTAGGAAATACCTAGAGTGAGCGAGGTGCAGTGTTGTCCAGACTTTGGAGGTGCAATGGTAGATAAGGGAAAGGTAATTTAACTCAAATTCAATTGAATTAAGATTTTTAAGATCTTATAATGATTATACATACATCGACATAGATTGGTAGTTTTATATACTTGTCAATTTTATGTACAAGCAGTTATGATCTACACATCCTTGTTGACAAGTGTCACAATGCCTGAAGGAGTAGGTGTTGGAACACTTGAAGGAGTAGGTGTTGAAACACCTCGGGGAGGAGGTGTCAAAACACCTGAAGGAGATAAAGAAAAACAGATGCCTAAAGAGGTATGTGTTTATTTTATTTTGCGTTTGGTAAATATGCTCCTATTACTGACAATTGTATGCTAACTTATATCAATTTGATGTTTTTGTTCACATATATAGATTGCCATTACAAAAGTTGGTATGATTGGTTCTTTGAGAGGGGCATATTCTAGGACTCCTAACGGTTTGAAGAGACGTATATACGAGGTAATCAAGATTTCAATTTTAGAGTTCAATTATAATTCAATGTATATTGATTTTGATGTTAATTATTCAATTTTAAATTATATAATATAACTAATCTCAATTGTGGTTTGAATTTTTCTTGTGTAGTTACCTTTAGAGCCAAAGAGTGCTTCAAAGAGGCTCCATTTTGATGATCCACTAGAAGTTTAGGATGAGATAGACATTTTGGCATGTATATTTTGAATAGATATCGAGATGGCATATGCCACATTTTGTGAAACTTTGTTTGAGTTGGCGTTGATGTCATTTTTGTATATGGACATACACTTGATTATTGGATAATTTGATATATAAAAGTTGAGAATCAAAATAATTTGTTCGTCATGTGCATGTTTAAACTGTTCAAAAATTTAATCTTGAGAAATGGTTAAATATCAATGTACAATAGCATAAAAAATAATGGTTATATTATATAGTTCACAATAAAAAATAATGAATATTGGTAGAATTATATCATATATTGCTTAGTTATATTATGGTTATATTATATAGTTTAAACAACTTTGAAGAAAAGAACAATGGTAAAGTTTAGCATTTTAACTTTAAAGTTTAAATACACAAATGTCATTGTCTCACAGTACATATTTCATATTGCATTATCATTACATATTGAAATTCAAAAAATATCATAGTTTTATGTTGATAAACATGCCAAAGTGATGCAGAGTAGGGTGGCAAACTCTCAACAAACCAACTACCCTTTAATCTTCCTTCCAGACACAAAACACCATTGGGTAGTCATGAGCAGGGTACATAAGCACTAAATCAACAATCATCTTCTAAAGAAACACTCACCAACACTCCAAAACTCAAAACCCTCATTTTTAACAAGTTTTAAGGGGGGTTTATTGAAAACCTCACCTCCAGACCTATCCTCATTGTTTCAATTCCTCCAACACCTTCAATATTTCTTCCCTTGCTTAATTAACTCTTACAAAGTGCTGCCCCAAGTGTTTTCCATCACTACCTACTCTTAACCTCCAAATTTGACTCAAAACACACATTCTTGACAACTAGGCATCATGCCCAAACCCCCAAATGGCCACCCCTGCTCTTGAAATCATGCACACATGCCCCCTACACCTAATTATGTCATTCCACTAAGTTACAATAGAATAAAATGAGTGGAAAAGACATTTGGTGGAGATTTCCACGCAGCCCCTTGTGGAAAAAGCATGAATTTAGGCCTAGGAGGCATAGCTTGAAGTAGAAGATTAAAGAAATAGTTTGGAAGAAGGTTAGAACCTTGTTGTTTCAGTGTTATCAGGTGGAGTTTTATGTGATAGAAGCTCTAAAAAGACATGGTAGGTCATTTGGATGTTTGGGCTTGAAGCCCTAATTGAACAAAGAGTGAAAATGGGTGAAATTGAGAGGTTTTAATAAGGAAATGTGTGAGAACTTTGGGGAAATAATAATTTGAAGGTGAATTAAGTTTGTGCAGGGTGAAATAAGAGTGTTTGAAAATATTTTGAGGTTGAATGAGGTATGGAGATGGGTTTTTCAATAAACCCCTACTTATTTGGTGAAAAATGAGGGTTTCATGAAAGAGGGTCTTAGCAAGCGAGTTTTGACTTAGTGGTTGAAGAATTTATGGTTTTGGAGGTATTTTAAGGACTATCCAATGGTATTTTGAGTGGGAAACAATATTGAAGGAGAGATCCTTTCTTAAAGTGGACTAATTAGAGCCCCTTTTCAAGCATTCAAGGTCAGTTTGATGGTATGGTTCCAAAGTAAGTTCAAGGTCAGTTTGGATAGTTGTGGACCTCCCTTTCATTGCATCACAAAGGACCTTATTCATGACCAACAACATTAAGACACCCTAAGCACTAATTGGTGTATGGGCACCAAGAGCATTTTATGCAAATGTTGATAATTGAGGTCTTTTGGTTGTTTAGGGGTATTTGAGTCTTTTTGTTCAAACAATAATGTCATTTAGACCATTTTATGATATAATGAGTCCTTTTATAGGTCTATAGGTGGTTGGAATGTCTAAGTTGCAAAATATTGCAAAAATTGCAAAATTGTGTAAAAGTTGTCAAAATTGCAACTTATTGTCAAATGGTGGAAGTTCAAGAGCCATCTTGTTGTAGTTCATGGAGAAATCATTTGGAAGTTGTTTAGTCATGTTTTGAATGCCATTAAAAGGACTTGTGAATGTTTGAAGAGATATTAGCTCTTGAGATTAGCATGATGCCCTAGTTGGAAAATTTGTGCATTTTGGGTGAAATTGAGTGGTTTGAGAATGGAAATGGATTAAATACTTGGCAGCAGCAGGTTTTGATGGACTTTTGAGCATGGGCAGACCTAATAAGGGTTTTTTGAGGTATTGGTTGAGTGATTCAAGTGTGGGAAGGCATACTCTCAATAAACCCTCTTCAAAAAGGGTGTAAATGAGGGTTTTGGAGTTAGGTGTTTAGGAGAGCATTTCTTTGGCAAAAAATTGTTGGTTTTGGGGGTTTTGTAACCTGATAAGAGACTATCTATAGGTTTTTGGAGGTGGAAGGAAGTTTTGAGTATACTTGCTTTGTAAATTTGACCTATTTGAGGTCTAGGACAACGTAGAAGTTGGGTTTTTGGTTGAATTTGTGTTTCTTGGGTGTAATAAGGTCATCCATGACCATTTGGAGTCATTTAGAGCCATTTTAAAGTGATTTGGGGTCATTTGTCAAAAAATGTAAAAAGTTGTCAAGTTGCTAAAATGTTGTCAAGCAACTTTTGCAAGAAAGTGCAAAAATGAAGTTTTATTAACAAATTGATTAAAAATTGGTTGTAAATGATTGAGACGTGTCCGAGTGGGTACATTTATGCTAGGCATGGTCCTCTTTCACACCGAAACATGCGGAATCGCTCTGAGCTACATTCAATCGACAGAATCCCTTAAGAGTCCAAAGTGCAAAATGGTTGTAAACTTCAACATGCTCGTATTCAGACACCGCGATTCTTAGAAAATTCTCATTTGAGCCTATGGGATTGTTTTGGGCCCCTCTACAATAACCTCTCTTTTTTTTTCTATCTCGGAGGCCTTTTTCCCGTGGTGGTGAATTCTCGCTTGGGGAAAAAGTTGTCAAATGCAAGTAGTTGAAAGTTGCAAAGTGGTGCAACTTTTGTTCTGCAACTTGTGTGACCAAATGGACTATTTTGATGGGCCCGGGTGGGTACGCTTATGCTAGGCATGGTCCACTTTCACACCGAAACATGCAAAATCACTCCAAACTACTTTCACCCAGCAGAATCTCTTAAGAGTCCAAAGTGCAAAATGGCTACAAACTTTAGCATGCTCGTATTCAGACACTGTGACACTTAGAAACTTCTCATATGAGCCTATGGGATCGTGTTGGTCCCCTCTACAATAACCTCTCTCGATTTTTTCTATCTTGGAGGCCTTTTCCCATGATGGCGAATTCTTGCTTGGGGAAAAAGTTGCCAGGTTGTTGAGTGTGTAAAAATGACTTTTTAGCCATTCCACCCATTGTATCCTACTGTAACTTGGTGGAATGGCATAATTATGGGTAGGGAACATATGTGCATGGTTTTTAGAGCAGGAGAGGTAAGTTGAGTGGTTTGGTGTGATGCCCTAGTTGGCAATTTGACGAGTTTTGGTGAAATTGAGTGGTTTAAGAGTGGAAATGGTTGAAATCCTTTGGGGTAGTAGTTTGTGAGGGACTTTTAAGCATGTGCAGGTTCTTTTAAGCATATTTTATGCTTTGGAAAGGTGTTGTGAGTTTTGGGAATAGTATTTTCAATAAACCCACCCTAAACTTGCTAAAAATGAGGGTTTTGTAAAAGTGGGCTTAAAGGAGTGGTTCTCAGGTTAAAGATTGTGGATTTGGAGGTTTTGTGGTTTGGTAAATGTTTGCGTATAATTATTTGGGATGGGAAGATAGTTTGGAGTACATTTGCTTTGAAAATTTGGCCTAATTGGCTAATTAGGACAATGTAGTAGCCCTGTTTTGTTGGTGTTGGTCCAAAGTGACCTAGTGTGTTTTGTGATATATTTTTGAAGGCTTAAAAGGGTGTCTAAAAAGGTGAGTGGCTTGAGAGTTGGCAATAATCTTTGCAAGAAAAGGTGAAGAAGTTGGGTCTATAGAGCTACAAGACAAATAGTGAAGTTTGAGGAGAATCACCCTTGATAGGGTTTGGAGGAACAAATGCTTGGTGTATCGGTTGGATTTGTGTTTAGTTGATTGAAGGCCTCCCTGTTCTACATCATGCTATTACTTACTATTACTCTTTGATATATTTTTTCCAAGCATCCATAGCTTGTTTGAAAGCACCTATTTTAGAATTTTAGCCATAGCAACAAGGCAGTGAATTGATTGATAAAATGCTTTGGTAGACATGTGTGAAAAATGTCGTAGCATAGACAAGGCAGTGAATTGTTTGAAATAAATGCCTCAAATAAATGTGGTCCCATGGTGATGGAACTCCATGACAAGCACATTGAGACCACATTTCTTTGAGGCATTTTTTCGAACAATTCACTGCCTTGTCTATGCTATTGCTTATCATTATGATTTGATAAAAAAATTCCAAGCATCCATAGCTTGTTTGGAAGCACCCATTTTAGGCTTTTAGCCATAGCAGCAAGGCAGTGAGTTGTTTGATAAAATTCTTTGGTAAACATGTTTGATAAAATCAAGGGTTTTAATGGAAATCACATTTCCAAACCTCAATAAAAATTTCTACCACCTCAAACCAATCTAAAAACCTCTACACATACTCAATTCAACAAGAAACAATGTTGGCCCAACCTATTTCACTCATTACCATATCAAAACATCTCTTTTCCACTTGGAAAACATAATTTTCCACTCTAGGGCTTCATGCCTACCACATTTTCAGGCCTCCCCTGCACTCTCTCAACATTACCTCACTTGTTTATTGATGTTTTAGTCCCATTCCATAAGTTACAAGAGCCAAAAAAAGTGGAATGGGTCGAGTTTACATTTTAAAGGCTACAAACCCTTAAAATAGGCTATAAAACCAGTCACAAAGAATTTGCTAAAACTTACACTGAATCCACTGTTGGATGCTCAAATAAAATGAAAGAAGTGGAAAACTCACACCTTTAAATGAATTCAAAATATATTTATAGACCATTATGTAGTTGTACGGGCCGTACAGTCACTGCAAAATCAGAAAATACAAAAAAAGTGGAGAAAAATAGAGTATTATTAATGTTCCAATCTTCCAAATCTTTAAAAATCCAACTTACATCGATGGTTTCCACCTTATTTATTATTTTTCCCTCAAAAATAACTATTCTAACACCTACAACTTCCTTTTGAAATTCTATGACCATTTGCCTTCCCTAAAATGCAATTTTGCATCTTTTTAGCAACTTTACATCTTTTTTCAATATTTTGCACTTTTTGCAAACTTGACCTTCTAAACACCTAGCTATCAACTAAAATGATGCATTACAATAGAAAATGGCCTAATTGACATTATTTTAGACAAAATACCTCAAAACCTAAAGCCTACTTCTTGAATTGACAACTTTTATTCAATGGTGCTCCACCAAAAAATGTGGTAGCATAGAAAAGGCAGCGAACTCTTTGAAAAAATGCCTCAAAAAAATGAGGTCTCATGGTGATGGAATGCCATGAAAATCAAAATAAATTTGATTGTCATGGCATTCCATCACCACATTTATTTGATGCATTTTTTCAAACAGTTCACTGCCTTGTCTATGCTATTGCTTTCTATTATGCTTTTGATATATTTTTTCCAACCATCCATAGCTTGTCTGAAAGCACTTGTTTTAGGATTTTATCCATAACAACAAGGCAATGAACTGTTTGACAAGATGCTTTGGTAGACATGTATGAAAAATGTGGTAACATAGACAAGGCAGTGAACTATTTGAAAAAACACCTCAAAGAAATCTGGTCTCATAGAATGCCATGATAGGAAAATGCAATTGGCAGCTGCTCCTAGTTATTAGTTATGCAATATGAAGTAATTGCATAACTCCTTAGGTTGAATTTTTAGAAACTATATTGTAATTGATTTTTTTTCATCTATCAGTATCTAGTTATTAGATATGTAATGTGAAGTAATGCTTTGACTTTGAAAGATGTGCAATGCAATGTAATCAACGATTTGAATATAAACTACAAAAATCTATTTTTTACAATTCATTAGTTAAAATATTTATTTTATTCTCTCTATATCTCTATATGCTATGGAAATACCTTTCAATTTCAAAAAAAATTAGTTTTTCTCTTGTTCTAAATTTTTTTATGTTTTTTTAAATATGTTTTTTTGAAAAATTCTTATACTTTTGGTTTGTCGATTTTTCCCCAAAATATTTTTGCTACTATGCATTGGAAGCATGAAGAATACACATGAATACACATGAATACACACAATATATGTGAAGTATACATGCGAATAAGTGAATCATATATGTGAATAAGTGAGGCACAAGTAATTGAAGCATTCCAAAGGATACAAACCACCAGGAATGGAGCTTATTTACACAATATGCTTTAGATGGGGGCTTATTGAGAAATCGAAAGTAATTAATTAAGCATTAGATATAAACAAAATCCATGCCTACAACATTCAAGCATACAATTTACACAATACACATGATAACATCATTGAAGAATGGTAGTAGAAAAATAAGATTTTCTTTAATCAAAAAGTCGTAAGGCTATACAATGCTATATATTGATAAAAAGTATATACAATATATCCAAAAAAAGCCATATAGGCTTAGTACAAAGGAGCCATATGGACATAAAATGTCACGTATATATAGATAGTACAAAACATATGTTCCAAAATTCCACATAGGTATACAACAAATGGCCCTAATACATAGTCATTTCCCTCTAGGGGAAGGAAATAGATCTCGTGTTGCCTTCAAAATTCAACTGGATGGAGTGACTATTGGTTATCTTTTCTTTCGAACATTCTCGCTAGTCCTCCTCTCTTCACTCTAGACCTTCAATTGATACAATAAAAAGTAAAGATGTTAATAGATAGAAATTGAATTGTGGAATGACATATAACAAAATATAATCACTTACCGCATACATATAGTCATCATGCACATTTACAACATTACCACATCCATGATATGGAGTGAAAACCACCTGTAGCAACCATCAAGATAGAAATTAAACTACATAAAAGTATCATGAAAAATTTCTATAATATACCATAAAAGAGTAAATATAATGTCAAATCAACTAGTATGTTGCATACCTCTCTCAATGGATCAGAAATGGCTATTGCTGCAGCAAATCCATGATCCAATTTGCCACCAACATCACCAGGGTTGTCTAATGTCATCAACTGCAAATGAAACAACATATCTAGCATAAATATAAATAAGTTATGGTAGTCCCTTTATAACTGTCATAAATGAAAGAGTAAATGATTGGCCTTAGTTGAGACTACAATATAGTGCTTATAGATCACAAAATGGTGAAAGTACTAAGTCCACTGGGATAGTCCAAACTATTGCAAATGTAAAAGTTTAGTGCTCATTGAGATTCTTATTGTATATGTTGATGAACTAATGTTAATGATGGCATGCTGCCAACATAGTGATAATGCCACAATGAAGTTCACATGAATGAAGTGAGGATTACTATGTTACTAGCAGCTTTCAAAGGGATAATGGAACATACGATGAATCACGACATGTGTAGGGTTTTACTATAGCACATGAAGTTGGTTGTTGAGGTGTGCAATAGTAATGGAGAAGAAAACTTTGGTCAATACTGAGTGGAAGAAAATTTATTTCTTCTAATGGTGTATAGGATAAAATTTGGATGGAGGTGCTATAGCATAGATGAGATAAAGAGACAAGACCAATAAGGGATAATGGAACATATGGTGAAATAATAGAGGGTATAATGGGATGGGAGTCAAATGCGATAATGGAATATGGGATGGACTATAATAGATTAATGGGATGGGATAGGATGGGATAACAAAATATAGCGTGAACTATTAGAGGTTAATGGGATGGGATTAGGAGGGAATAAAGGAACATAGTGTGAATTAGGGAAAGATAATGAGACAAGACCAAGAGGGGATAATGGAACATAAACATAAGGTGAAATAAGAGAGGGTAATGGGATGGGAATAGAAGGGATTAATGGAACATAGGATGGACTAGTATAGATTGATGGGATGGGCTAGGATGGGATAACAAAATATCTGGGTGGACAATTAGAGGTTAATGGGATGTGATTAGTAGGGAATAATGCAACATAGGGTGAATTAGGAGGTGTCTAGGGTTTGACTATAGTACATGAAGTGTGAACTTGACCTATGTGTAGCAATAATGGAGAAGAGTTATCTAGGATGAAACGTGGATAAATATGGTATAACATAGAATGGATAAAGGAACATAGGGTGGAAAATAGGGGATCATGGAACATCTAGGGTGAAATAATAATGGGTACAATAAGATGGGAGTAGAAGGGCATAATGACACAACATGGACTAGAATATATTAGTGGGATGGGCTAGGAGGGGATCATGGAAAATAGGGTGAATTATTAAATGTTAATGGGATGGGATTATGAAGGAATAAAGGAAAAAAAAGTGAATTAGGAGAAGATAATGTGACACGATAAAGGAATACAAATGCAATGTTTGTGTTTCTCATCAATTTTTTATATTTGTATACGCAAAATTATGAAAACTAGCTAACATTATTTTACAACACCATTAATGAATAAAGGCTACCTGAGTGAAAATTGTTTGAGGAAACGAATTGGGATGTGTGGAGGTCGAAGGTCCACCAGGAAACTGTTTGAAATCCAAAGCATGTTATGAGACAAACATTCAAATATAACATTCAACTGTTCAAATGCAATAATAGTATCTTTAATACTAGTTGCATACTTGTGGACTCATCGTCGAGAATGAATAAGGGTTTGTAGGAATGGATCACATCTCATGAACAATTCGACCCTGAAATTTCATCATATCAAAATTCTACTAATTTAGTTATTCTTAAATTTCAAAATATAATTTAATAAATAACATTAAATGAACTTGCTGAATTTTACCTGA
Source organism: Sequoiadendron giganteum (assembly GCA_007115665.2). NCBI lineage: Eukaryota > Viridiplantae > Streptophyta > Pinopsida > Cupressales > Cupressaceae > Sequoiadendron > Sequoiadendron giganteum. The sequence continues at coordinate 10,735,511 of VCHN02000014.1, forward strand.
GTGTCAATGCCGAATGTATCATTCAACAAATCATTTGTGAGAGACATCGCCTCTGCAGCTCATGTAGGTTGTGTAGCTGCATCAATAGCACTCTGATAATCATACGTGCAAACAACACCACAAGCGCACAATGGTGGGGTGGAGCTCGGGGCCTACATGTCTCCTCCACATTAGGCTCTACTAGAAGCCTCACACATTGTAAAATGGTGTGGGTGAGTGAGTCAATCGACTCTAGTGTGTCCACCTCTACACTATCCTTAACAGTGGAAGGAACAACGACATGCTCCACCATGGGTCTACCCAAGGGTCTCGGTACCAACTATGGATTACATCATGCAATAGGTCTATCATGTGTGGATCCCCCACCTCTACCTTGAAAGTCTAAGATGCCAAAATAGTTTGGCATTTTATTAAGGAAAAACTCACAATAGATTTTCCTCAAAAAGTATTGCGGTACCTCATGGTTATTGCATGGAGGTTGGTCAAATACCATCCACTACCGCTCCCAAAATTTATTTTTAATTAACTCATGGTGGCACCAATGGATGGGGAACCTCCTACATGCATGAGACAAAGGTGCATTGGTTCTCAGGTCTGTAAATAGGGCACACAAGTCGGCTTTGCTAATTTTTTGTTTTTTGACATCTGCATATGAGAAACCACTAGCATAAAATTGTCTCATCTCATGCCTCTTATTTGACCAAAAATTTATTTTCTTGCTCATTTCTCCTATATGAGTTACAATTGACTTCAATGATTCAACAATCCCTCTCCTATAAGAGTGGGTTTCAGCATGCTTGGTTAATCTTCCAATTAATTGTTCAATGTCTCTTTTATTGTTTTCAAATTGATTTAGAATATTTTCTTGTGTTCCTCGAGGATGCCTATGAATTGATGAAGGGGTTTCAGGTTATTCTTGTATAGGAGGCTCTTCGTGAGGGGGTGATAGTGAATTCTCAATGTTTCAAGGTGGAGATTCATTCCTTGAGAATTAGAAAAAAATTTTATTATAAAAAACTATTTCAATCTACATTCTAAATCAAATTTGAAATAAATAGAATAAAAATACATACCTCTTCGCAATCTTCAACCTCTCTAATGTGTTGGCGGCATCCTCGTGAAAAATCACAAGCTAAGGATGCAAATAATGGATGATATTTCATGAGCACAAGTAGCAAACCTAAAATCCTCCAAGCCAAGTCGTGGGTTGAAGTGAAATGAGGGTTTGAAAGGAGCTTTTTGGTTTTATTTAAATTTTACATTTGGCATGTGCCAAATGGCCAATTTTGGCCTTTTTTGTGATTTTTTCCTATTTGGCACCAAAATTGTGTCATAGATTGGTGCACTTACCCTTCATGCAAATCCTTAACCAAGAAATCCCAACTTACTGGGTAGAATAAGGCATTGAAACCATCTGGACCAAGCAATTTTTCTGGTTGCATTTGGGAAGTGGCCTTTTTCACTTCCTCAAAGGAAACAGGTTCTTCCAATTTAAGATTCACCTCGGGATTGACAATTGGTTGGATACTTTCCACCAAGATACACTCCAAAACCTCTGCTTCACCATTGTTTCCTAGAAGGTTCTCAAAAAAACTGACCCCAGCCTATTGAATGTCTCCTTCCTCATTCAAAATTTGGCCTTGTTCATCTTTGATCTGCATGATGCAGTTCCAACTTCTTTTACCTTTGGTTGAGTTGTGGAAATAATTCATATTCAAGTCCCCCTCCTACAACCACAACTCCCTAGACTTCATTTTCCAGTATGTTTCTTCCTTGAGTAGGATTTCATTATATTCATAAACCAATTCTTTTTCCTTTTTGAATTCCACATTTTTCATTCCTTGAGCTATTATTTTTTTGCTCAGTGCCTCAAGCTCCTTCTCTAGCCGAGTCTTTTCTTCGAAAATATTCTTGAAGGTAGTTCTATTCCACTCCCTGAGCTTCTCCTTCATCCGAGACAGTTTTTTGAAAAGTAGGAACATCTTCAAACCTTTCATGTCAAGTGGTTTTGACCACCACACCCTCACGAGATCAATTAAATTGCCATCCCTAAGCCACATCTTTTCAAAATAGAATTGGCCATCTGCCGGTCTCGAAATTGTTGTGATATATTTAATTCCACTGGGAAGTGATCGAAAATTGGAGATGCCCTCACAAAAGCTTTTGGTGGGATTTCATCCTGCAACCACACATCTAACATGAGAAACCTATCTAACCTCTTTGCCATATTAGTAAAGTTTTTCCTCATATTGTTCCATGTGAAGATGCCATTGGTAGTTTTAACATCAGTTAAATTATTTGCCTCTAAAAAATTACAAAATTATTTTTTCGCCTGGCTAACTTTCCCCACACCCCCTTTTTTCTCTGACAAATCCAAAAATGAATTGAAATCCCCTCCCAAAACTAACCTTATATGTTTTAACTCTGTTGGTAAAGCCTCCCATAACAATGTCTTCTCTTCTATCTTAATAGGGCCATAAATATTGAAAATATGAAACGATGAATTTGATTTTAAAATATTTACCTCTACTCACATCCACAAACTCTGCTTTACTATTTGTATCATCTCACATTTGGAATCAATCCACAATATTCCCAGACCACCCATTGAGCCCACATAATTGGCATATTCGCTTTCCCATTTCTTGCAATAAGTTGAGAAGGAAGTAGTTTCGGGTTCACACGGTTTTGTTTCTTGTAGTAATACTATGTCTGTGTGCAAGCATTCCAACTAACATTTCACTAGTCACCTCTTGTTAGGTGAATTTAAGCCCCTAACGTTCTAGGTGATGATTCTCATCTTTCTCCAAGGGAGCGACATCCTCCCTTGGACCTGGTCATATAGCCTTTGATTGAAGCTTGATCTCCTTTTTGGGCTTCTTCCTCATGTCTTTGTTTGTAGGACTTCCTTACAACACGAGAAATAGAAGCTACCTTTGTCATTTGAGTGATGAATATCGGTTCCACAATATCAATAGTCTCTTTTGTCTCCAAAACGTTCTCTAGTTCCTTTGTTTCCACCCCCTCTAATTCAAAATTTTCCTCATTCTTCAAGATGGCAAGTGGTTCCTCTTGGAGGATCAAGAGTTCCCCTTCCTCCATTTCCGATTGGGCATCACATGGCTTTGTTCTTATCGGTTCTGCTAGGACGATGGCCCATGGCTTCTCTTCTTGACCGTTATTAACCACCTCTACCCCAGGTGCCTTGTTTGTTTCATTTTTTGCTTTCCAAACTTTTTTGAACTTTTTATTTTTGCTTTTGCAATTATCTTCTTTATGATTACGTCTTTTACATTTAAAAAATTTAAACAATTTTGGCCAAACTAGACACTGAAATTATTATTTTTAAATAAATCTTCATATTCGGGCACCTATAGCGGCTAAACCATGAGGAATTTGAAGATGATGTAAACTAGAGTCTCATCAAATTTTGTCTGTAGATTCAAAAAATATTTTTTTCAAAATTTCTGGAATAAGATTGCACTTCTTTTTCTATCTCTCACGAAAACTGTTTTTTTTTTTTCAGAAAACAACATTTTAAAAAAGTGACGCTCACCGTATACAACATAACTTTTTCTGTATGAAGGATAAAATTCTAATTTTTTCAAATTTAGATTTGTAACTACAATATCTATCACTTTAATTTGGTCTCATAGTTTTTTATTGGATATTTTTTCCTTAATAGAGTTTCGAAGTCAAACCAATTGCAATTCAGACATTGGCGGACTGCATACAACATAACTTTTTATGTATGTATTGAAATTCATTTTTTTTTTTTAATGGATTAAGGAAATCAATACCCAGCATGAATATATTTTTAAAAAATTTATTTGGATAATTTTCTATTTTTCCACATGTGCAAAACAAAGAGCTTGATTTTCGGTGAAAAACCTATGTTTAATAAAACTAAAAAAACACATACATAATAAAATCAAAACATATTAAAATTATATTCATGAGATAGCTCATTTTGAGGACTACCATAATCATTTAAAATAAATTTTAAATGAATTCATTTGATCCCCCAAAAGCTAAATCAAAAGTGATTTTTTATTAGCATTTTTATAGGTGTAAAGGAGACTCATTTATAGGTATGGTTTAAAAACTAGCGAGGTTCTATCCAAGGGGGTTTGATCTAAGGTGGTTTGATCAAACCCTCTTCAATTGGAATCCTTAAAATGGAACTTTTAAAGGCTCAAATCATTATATTTTCTAAAAATATGTGATTTCAACAAAAATCAGTTCCTCTTAGAAATTGTAAACCAGCTTTGTGGGATCACCCCTCAATTTCAATTGATTGCCGCCATTCTCTTGAACTCGAAGTTAGAGATAGCTCGTTTAGAATTTCATTTATTACAAGTATTTGAATATAGGCATAGATTAATGATTCATTGTTTCTTAGGTCGGGTTGATGCCACAATAGTGGTTTAGAAATTTTTGGCCAAACTGGACACTAAAATAATATTTTCTAACTAAATCTTCACTTTCGGGCACCTATAGCAGCTAAACCGTGAGGAATTTGAAGATGATGCAAATTAGTGATTTGTGAAATTTTGTCTATAGATTCTAAATATATTTTTTTCAAAAAATTTGGAATCAGATTGCACAAGTCTTTTTCTATTTCCTTCGAAAACTAGTTTTTTCAGCAAACAACATTTTTAAGGAGTGACACTCACCGTATACAACATAACTTTTTTTCCATGAAGGATAAAATTCTAATTCTTTTGAATTTAGATTTGTAACTCCGATATCTAGTGCTTCCAATTGGTCTCATAGTTTTTTATTGAATATTTTTTCCTTAATCAAGTTTTGAAGTCAAACCAAATACAATTCAAACATAGGCAGACCGTATACAACACAACTTTTTTTTGTATGTATCGAAATTAAATTTTATTTATTTTTGGATCAAGGACTTCAATATCGAGTGCACTCATATTTTTTAACTTTTTTTTGATAATTTGCTATTTTTCCACATGTGTAGAACAAAGAGCTTGATTTTCATTGAAAAGCCTATGTTTAATAAAACTAAAAAAGCAAATACATAATAAAACCAAAACATATTAAAATTATATTCGTTGGAAAGATCGTTCTGAGGACTACCATCATCTAGTTGGGTTTGTGAGGTCTCCTCCATTTTCATCCTCAACCCGAGCTTCGAAGCACACAATTCTGGACTTTTTTACCACTTAAGGGGGAGAAGGAGGGAAATGGGGGGTTCGAGTGAACCCCTTTCAAAAAGGGTTTCCTTTGGTTTCTTTGGTGGGAATGGTGGGAAGTTCATTGAATGGATTCAGTCGAACCATAGTTCATTCGAACCCTCTTTTGGTTCGTTCTAACCTATTAGTTCATTCGAACCCCAAAAGTGATTTTTTTTGGCATGGGGTCATTTTTCTCAACTTTTCCTTCCTCACTCCAATTGTAAACCACTTTTGTGGGTTCACCCATTGACATCGATCACCAACCCCATTGAATCACCTATTTTGTTAGGCAATGGCCAGACCAATACTCAAACGGTAAGTTATATAATCAGACCCATGTTGGTCCCTTCCTAGGATTACATGTTAGAGGATTAAAATTCCTCACCCATCTTTTTAGATAGAGAAATGATTCCCCATTCTTCCATTTTTCATTCTCGAACACCCTCTCTCTTTCTTCCTCGCTGATCATCACCACGATAAAAGACCTCTTGGCAAGTAATTTACAATTTTCTCTCCTTGCCACACTTCAGACACCCAGTCACCAATTTATTTTTGTATAAATCTTTTCCCCAAAAACCTACCAATTAAAACATTTAAAAATAAAACGTTGCATCTGCTTCCACAATGTCTGTTACATCAACTTTGTAGGTATCTTTGGTAGTGTCTAGAGTCAAATCTTCTTTGTCACCATATTTTGGGACACCCATTTAAAAAAATCCACTTTTGTTATTTGCATTCGTTCTTCCTTGTTCTTTGGAAAAACCACCATTGTTCAAACCCCCACTTGCACACCAGTTCTCCTTCATCGCTCCCAGTTATCACCTACTTCAAAACAAAGATTTAGTTGGGAACAAATATGATGTTAAAATAGAGATGCTTTGAGATTTTTTTTTATTAGAATAGAATCATGCTCACAAATTGGTATTGGAACTAGATTGTCCATGTGGCCTAGATTAACTAGTGTGGTTTTGTTTTGTCCTCTATTGTTGTTGACATTTGGGATTCATTTACCTACATCTTTTCTCACATCTCAAAAAAGAGTGGTGTTGAAAACTACCTTTTGATACCAACAATAGACATAAGAAAGACTAAATTTTCTTGATAGTAATCAAGCTTCATTGTTGGTTTAGAAAGACAAAAAAAATGTCAATAAAAATGAAAAATGTTGATGCATTTAAGGTTAATGTAACCATGGTTGATAAATAAGATAGACTAATGTAAGTCCTCAATTGATATAAGACTAAGAAGATGCAACTATGAATAAAATGCACTAAATATAGATACTTTTTAATGTGAATTGATAATTCTAAATGGTTTAGGACGTTATTCTTAAACACAAGGCCTAAACATGCAACACGATATTTTAACATGCAAAGTGACTAGATAATGGTCACCTTTTGAGAAAGCTAGAATTGCAAGTGAGCTATTTGAAATTTAAATTGCTAATATTAGGCTATGGTGTGAGCTCATCTAAGAGATAATACTAAGGGCTTGGTTTAGTCCAATAAGGCAAAACCCTATGGATATAGACCAATCCTTACTATTGTATTATTGTTTATACAACACATATTGATTTCTAAAGAAAATCAAGGCTATCATTCTTATGATTTCTCGAGTCTCTAGAAATCAATATGTTTTTCATAATATAGATTATCAATTGATTTTTGAATTATTTTGCTTTCCAGGTGTTTCTTCTAGTGTAGAAAGTTATTTTTTTATTTTCCTTGGTTTTACTTATGTCATCATGATTTCAATTATGATATTATTTTTTAATTTGAAATATTAAATTAATTGAGATTTTTTTTACTCATGTATGTCATATGATACAACCTAAATAAATCGAAGAAACTGATAAATGTGAAATTATATATAAATTTAAAAAACTGAAATCTATATCCACTTAATCACATTTTATTTACTTAGACTACAATTTAATTTATTGTATTCATTAAAGAAAGCCCTATAGAAATGAACTTGAGAGCTCGAAAAGACCGTAGCTACATGAATAATCAAAGAAATATAATTTTAATGCAATAGTGAAAGTGACTTCATATTTCTAATATCTTTATTATCATCCCAAAGGACATAGAGCACTTGTAATTACCAACTAAAGATGAACTTAAAAAATGGGCTCACATCCAAATTTGAGAGTATGGAGAACTCGAAACCTTTATAAAGTTTGATTGGTAGTGATTTTGGTCTTTAGTAAAAGGCAATCCCTAAATTTATTGAAAGTATTAGTAAACACCAAATTTCATACATAAAGGAATAAATTATAAGTTTGGTTTAGCGAGATGTGCTAAAAGTTTAAAAATCAAGCTCGAAAAACATTATGAGTTCAGAAATCTCGAGGAAGGTATGTAATATATGTGTATACTTAAAAAAAATTATGTATTATAACAAATATTGAATCTTAGTCAAATCAATAAGTGATATGGAAATGTAATATTGTAAAGTATCTATTGAAAATTTGAAAGTATAAATAATTTAATAAATGTTGTAATTTATGATTTTTTTTTGAATGATGTATCAATTAATTTTGCATTCATGAATGTGGGCGGTTGGGTGGGTGTCTCTCCACATGGCCATTGTGGAGAGGTTGCGACTGTGGGTGGTGTATCTGTCTGTTACTATTACCACCTGGTTTGACACTTGGTGATGAGTTGGATTTGGTGATATGACTGGCCTCTCCATTTTCACATGGTTCATGTTGGTAGTAGAATTAATTATAATATGGGGTGTACAAAATTTGAGGGCAATGTCTATGCAGGCAACAGATTTCTAATTTGACTTTATTTATTAATTAATTGAAAATAAAGAATGCATTCACTTTTTATTTTCAATTAATTAATAAATACAGTCAAATCAGTTAATGGTAGAATCTGTTGCCTTACCCAATTTGAGGTCCTTCTGACGTGTATTTGACTTCTATTGAACAATCTTCAAAGCTTCACTCAAAATGATGTTTTGCACCTACTTTCTGTATAATGATGGGCGGGTTTGAGGTGGATATCTGACATTGCATTGGGACTCTACCTATCAGCGATCGATTAAATTGGGAAACTTAGTTCTTTCTTTCTCCATGGCTATGTTTGTGATTCACATTTCAGCGAAGGAATTAGAGATGGTAAGTATGGACACGCCGGTGCAACTGCTCAGAAGCAAATGGCAGATGGCCTTTCTTGGCCCTATAACTTCCTTAAGGTTATAGCGCATCATTCGACATCTAGACTATCTAACGTTTGTGGCTATTAAATGTATTGTTGGGCGTGGTTTTATGGAGGGAGCAGAAGGATATCGTCTAGACACCAACATTTCATCCACAATCTTGGCGGGGATGCTAGATTTGAGTGTTACCAAAAGGGAGGCAAAGGTGATCATGCTAAAGCTTTTTAGGAAGGATTTATTGGTGGGTTTGGACGAGGCTCTTGAGGCGGCCACACTGGGAGTTGGCATCCCGCGCCCCCGGGATCTCCATCTCCTTTTTGTTTCTGGCGCTACAGTCAAGTATTACCCATTCTTCCTTGATTTACAGGGTCTAGAGCTCATTGAACACCATCGTTTGGCTACTGCGGGTGTGGAGTTCCTGAAGAAAAAGTTTAAGTTGGTGACGGTGCAGAACGCTTCGTGGAAGTATGATTTCAGAGTCTTCCTCCAAAATAATGTATGGCAAATGTGATCTTGTTTTTGTATTTGTTAGTCTAGTAATGTTTGGTCCTGGTCAATTAAGAAAGCCTCGAATTTTACTGTCTCCCTTGGTTGGTTTAGTAAATCAATACTTGTCCAATTTTGTTGTAACCTGATCCTGTGTGGTCAAGTTTGGGTATATCTTTTCTGGTTTGGGTGTTTGGTCCGGGTCTTGGTGGGGTTTGGTGGCCATGATAAACTCGGGCCTAGCACAATCATAGCATGTAATCTTTTTGTAAAATCAATATAATCTACTCACTTATCTATCAAAAAAAAATTGCATTCATGAATTAAATCTATCATAAAATATTGTGATTTTTTTGAATTAAGATTTGATAGATTAGGTTATAAAATTGAAGATATTTTCACAATTATTTTTGAAATACAAGTGCATGTGTTCTTCAATTTAAAAATATTGTAAAAGTAAAAGGAAAAAGAAAGAATTAAAGCTAGAGGATTAGATTAATAGTGTGCAATCAACTAAGAAGGATAAATATCATCCAAATTACCAAAATATAGATATAATCAGCTATATCTATATAAGGTACTAGGTTTTAATTCAATATATTACATTTTTAAGTAGTAGCTAGACAATAGAGGAGATGTGATGATAAATGCTAGAAGGGTGAGAGCTTCCTATTTGCATAGAGCGACTAAAAAATTTAGTGCATGCAATAAACTTAAGCTCACCACTTTTTCATTTCATGATGCATTATCTTCCTATGAGAAGAGCCTGTATGATTTGAACTTGCCACTTATCCACATTACATAGGTGAAAGCATATAAGTGTGAAATAAAATATACCATTGAAATTTGTGTATACTATTTTTTGTCAATCTAAGTGTTGAAATAATTAGTTATTGTGCTCTAAAATTAGCAAAATGATAATGACTCAAATATGAGAGTTGATCACAATCTAATAAAAAATATAGTACTTTTCTTGGCTAAGTAGTGCACAATGTTGGAAATGTGTTGTATGCTTTTCATGTTTTATAGTTACATTGCAAAAAAAAATTGGGTGTCTTTATGGGTTTTTTCTTTTCACCTATAGTTTTAAAATAACATTGAAATTGTAAAACCACTTTTGATGTGTCTATTAGTAATTGCACATGCATAAGGGTGGAAAAAAAGTTGTATTATTGTATTGTGAATGATTGAATTTTTATGCAATAGAGAAGAAGATTTTTGTATTGGAATTTTTACTTAGAAAGATTTTTTTGGATGAAATACCATTTATTGTATGTTCGTTCTTTTTCATTTTATTAATCTTTCAAATTCTATATGCATTGCGTCTATTATATGATTTACCAAGCTTCATTTTTCTACATGTTTTTCTACATATTTGAACATTATGATAAAAAGACTTCTTTTTCCTACACACTTTTCTCCACACTGTACTCTTTAAACATTATGAAAACAAAAAATTAAGCTTATATTAATCGAATAATCACATTTTAAAAACCAACGATTACAACAATAGCCTACCTAAGCAAGAACTAATAATCTTAAGTAGTGGGAAACAAAAATTTGTAAACATGTAGATCATATCATTTTAGTAGTGCAAATAATCTCGTTACAGGACACCGTTATATTAATTTATTTGCCATAAAAAAAAAAAATGATACCGAAGGCTAAGCTAGGGGAGAAGACCAGTTACCACCCCCCATTGAATAACCGCCACCTTCGTGCTCACTCCACCCTCCAAAAAAAATTAACTTTGACCCAGTACAAAACTTTATTTGAACAAATAAAAGATTACAACAACACCAATAGCTGCTCATAACACAATGAGTAACTCACCAATCATAATAGACAGCTAAACATGCTTTTGCATTTATAAAAAAAGTCAACTTGCACATAAAAAAGCTCATTTACAATTTAATTTAAAACATGTACTGCTACAAATACCCCTACTTGCAAAATTTTCTCCCTCATTACTTTTTATATTTACAACTACACATGCACACTTAATGGTGCTTTACATGACATTATCACAATCTCCTATTAACTCTATGGGATTTCAAATGCACAGTCTTCCACACACTCTCTGGAAGATATATGTATTTACTTCATTTCTTGTAGGTACCTGCACAATTAAATACAGGTGTAAGGCTCCCCAAATAAACATCAAATCCAAATATAATGCAGAATTCACTCATATCATCTCTAAAAACCTACGTAACTGGCATGTACAAATTCAAATTTCAAACTCAACAACTAAATTGAATGCATTCAATTGCCACATTCAAATTCCTAAATAAGAGGGGGAAAACAACTTGTGTCATTTGTTATCTATGACAACTTATTCTCTGCAGAATTCAGAGCATCGACAGACATCCTCTGCACATTCCTCTATAATTTCAGGTTGGTACTTTATACATTCTACTTACAGTTATTTTCATGAACTGTGCATTTAACATTTATATTTATGCAGTGTCTTCTTACTTTCATGAACTGTGCATTTAACATTTATATTTATGCACTGTCTTTTTACTTTACTTTATAAGTAAATGAAGGGTTTTTTTGTTGTCTTTACAAGATCTGCAAAACAAATTCTCCTAAGTTTTGCAGCAATTCTTTTATATCGTTTACTATGTTTCCTTTGGCTGTCCAATACAACAGACTACCATTTGAATACATTTCCTTTGGTTGTCTAATACAATAGACTAGCATTTGTCATTTTACATTTTGTGTCTCTTATTCATTTAGCAAATTGATATATATGTGTGTATCCTTTGCCTATCCTTTGGCAATGCAAACAATGGTACTGGTAAATCATTTTCTTCTGCATCTTATTGAATTTGTAAAGGAATGTGTACAATGTTATACCTATAAAACACACATTAAGTAGTGTCTTTCAAATTGTAAATGAATATGTGCAATGTTTTATACATTCATTTACAAATTATGTGTCTGTTGTCTCTTGTTCATTGAGAAGATTGATATATATGTCTGTTTCCTTTAACTATCCTTTGAAAATGCAAACAATGGTACTGGTTAATCATTTTCTTGTGCATCTTTCATGACCCGTGAAGGGTTTATTCGATGATTGAAAAATTATTACTGCTTGTTTATGAAATATATCATTCCTCTTACACGTATTTTCATCGTGTGCTATTTAATTTTGATGAGTCATGCTGCTATTTTTTCTCCCACATTGCATGTATGTATGCATGCACATACATACATACATATATACATACATACATACATATATACATACATATGTATGCATGTATGTATATATAAAATTGTCTGCCCATGGTGTGAGGTAACAACAAACATCATTCTCCTTTCAAAGTGTATGTATGTATCGGCAAACCCATTTAGTATACACCATTTTTTGTGAAACCCCTTGCTTTATTTTTCCAAATACTGGTTTTTTTGGGGTTATATGTGTATGTATGTATGTACGTATGTATGCACATTGTACACATTCTTTTCCAAGTTATCATAGAATGAAGAAACTATTTCTGGGCATAGCATTATAGCTCAATTTGTGTCCACTCCTTCAGGTGTTCGAATTGTTAGATCGGGATGCCTTTGATGAAAGCCAACCCACCATGACCTCCCTGGTATCCCATTTGTGAATGGGTTAGGCCTTACTCCAACCATTTGGGCCACCGTTGACTTAAGCTGTGACACTTGAAGGCCATGGCCAAATTAGCCATACCACTGCACAATTTCAGCTTCTTCTTCGTTAGTTAGGATTGTTCGGGGCCCCCTTTTTTTTGTGGATGTCACACCATTGAGCCATGCCTGCAAACTGCTAGGCAGGATTCCCCATTTGATCGTTGAACCTCTAATTGAAATTCGCTTGTCCTCAACATCTGCAATGGCTTTTTCCACGTCATCCATAGACCAAGTTTTCATGCTCAGATCTGGGGTTGTCACATGGTCAGTAGGTGGCGGTTCCATTTCTACCTCAGTATTATGAACAACAGGTTCAAAACCATCATTTTCATTGGTCTGTTGTGCATTTTTAGAAATAACTTCCTCGTTCATGTTCACTGTTGTCTCTTCATCAACAACATATGGAACATTGAATGTCACTCCACGAGGTACTCTAATTGAGCACCTCTGAGATGGTCTTTTCCTCTTCTACCCTAGTGCCATGATTGTCAGTGATTCTATACATTGTAAGCCATAAAGAGTCAGAAAACTGTGATCCTGGACATATAATTAGACTGATATACAGTGAAAAATAGAAAACAGTGCTAAATGTGTCACTATTAACATTTTAATAAAACTATTATATCATTCAAATCCGCTCAAAAGTCAATGGCTCTAATTCACGTTGACACCTTAAAAATTCATTTTCAAATCATTTTTCATGCCTATTAAAAATCACTCCTACATATTAATCTCCTTACTTTAGCAGCAGACACCAAACACATTACACCCTAATTAATCTTCATTTGGGGTCCAATTTAAGCATATGACTAATGTTTTTTTTGGTGGGTACCCCAGTCTTTTCCATCAATGTTCAAAGCACATTGTACAGAAAATGAAAGAAGTTGTGTTGTATTCAACAATAATAGGATATTAATTTTAACAGAGGTAGATTGATTACACACTTGGGTTTTCAGAAATGTGCACAAGAAATTAACCAAGGGTTTTATAATAATAATTCCTCACTTCTAGGAATTGAAAAGTGTGTTTTCAGACAGATGTGGAATATTCCAAGCAAGGGTTTCATGAGATTAATTTGCAGACATGTGGTCAAACCCATGAAATTCCTCATCATTTGTGGAGACAATATCATGAGACAGTCGACTTTACTAGGTGGTATTTAATCATTTAACCCCAAATAAATCCGTATTTGGAAAAACAAATGAAGGGTTTTCACAAAAATGGTGTATACTAAATGGGTTTGTCGATTTATGGTCATATTCACATGGGTTTTTTATAAAATGGTCGATGCAGACCATTAATCATTTTGTGCAGACATGTGCTCAAACCCACGAAATTCCCCTATCATTTCTGCAGACAAAATCATGATACAAGCAGGGAGAGGAAATCATTTAACCCCAAAAAGATCCTTGTGTAAAACACCAACATATATATATATACATGCATACATACATACATACATACATACACTTTGAAAGGAGAATGATGTTTGTTGTTACCTCACACCATGGGCAGACAATTTTATATATACATACATGCATACATACATACATATATGTATACATATCTATATATATATATGTATGTATGTATGTGCATGCATACATACATGCAATGTGGGAGAAAAAATAGCAGCATGACTCATCAAAATTAAATAGCACACGATGAAAATACGTGTAAGAGGAATGATATATTTCATAAACAAGCAGTAATAATTTTTCAATCATCGAATAAACCCTTCACGGGTCATGAAAGATGCACAAGAAAATGATTAACCAGTACCATTGTTTGCATTTTCAAAGGATAGTTAAAGGAAACAGACATATATATCAATCTTCTCAATGAACAAGAGACAACAGACACATAATTTGTAAATGAATGTATAAAACATTGCACATATTCATTTACAATTTGAAAGACACTACTTAATGTGTGTTTTATAGGTATAACATTGTACACATTTCTTTACAAATTCAATAAGATGCAGAAGAAAATGATTTACCAGTACCATTGTTTGCATTGCCAAAGGATAGGCAAAGGATACACACATATATCAATTTGCTAAATGAATAAGAGACACAAAATGTAAAATGACAAATGCTAGTCTATTGTATTAGACAACCAAAGGAAATGTATTCAAATGGTAGTCTGTTGTATTGGACAGCCAAAGGAAACATAGTAAACGATATGAAAGAATTGCTGCAAAACTTAGGAGAATTTGTTTTGCAGATCTTGTAAAGACAACAAAAAAACCCTTCATTTACTTATAAAGTAAAGTAAAAAGACAGTGCATAAATATAAATGTTAAATGCACAACTCATGAAAATAACTATAAGTAGAATGTACAAAGCACATTGTACAACAAATGAAATAAGTTGTGCTATATTCAACAACAATAAGATATTAATTTTAACAGAAGTAGATCGATTAACCACTTGGGTTTTCAGAAATGTGCACAAGAAATTAACCATGGGTTTTATAATAGTAATTCCTCACTCGCAGGGCAATATTCCAGGCAAGGGTTTCATGAGATAATTTTTTCCCATTGTGTACTAGGCTTTTTATAAAAAGGTCGAAGCAGACCAAAAGAAATTAATTTGTAGACATGTGATCAAAACCCACAAAATTCATCATCATACCTAGTTACAATATCATGAGACAGTCAACTTGACGAGGTCGTATTTAGTCATTTAACCCCAAGAAAACCTGTCTAAATGGGTTTGTTGATTTATGGTCGTATTTAGATGGGTTTTTTATAAAATGGTCGATGGAGACCATTAATCATTTTTTGTAGACATGTGGTCAATACCCACGAAATTCCTCATCATTTCTGCAAGCAATATCATGGTACAATCGACTTTACCAGGTCGTATTTAATCATTTAACCCCAAAAAAACTCAAATTTGGAAAAACAAAGCAAGGGTTTTCGTAAAAATGGTGTATAGTAAATGGGTTTACCGATTCCCTATCATAAATGGGTTTTTTATAAAGAGGTCGATGGAGACCATTAATCATTTTTTGCAAACATGTGGTCAAAACCCACGAAATTCCTCACCATTTCTGGAGCCAATATCATGATACAATCGACTTTACCAAGTCGTATTTAATCATTTAACCCTAAAAGAACCCGTATTTGGAAAAGCAAAGCAAGGGTTTTCGCAAAAATGGTGTATACTAAATGGGTTTGCCGATTTATGGTCGTATTCACATGGGTTTTTATAAAAAGCTCGATGCAGACCATTAATCATTTTTCGCAGACATGTGGTCAAACCCACAAAATTCCCCTATCATTTATGCAAACAAAATCATGATACAATCGACTTTACCAGTCTAAAAGCGCACGGTAAATTTAGGAGAGGAAATCATTTAACCCCCAAAAAAACCCATGTGTAAAACAAGAGCACCATGTCCCAACGAAAACAAATAGCACACGGCAAAAATGTGTGTAAGAGGCATGATTTATTTCATAAACAAGCAGTAATAATTTTTCAATCATCGAATAAACCCTTCACGGGTCACGAAAGATGCAAAAGAAAATGATTAACCAGTACCATTGTTTGCATATTCAAATGAAAATGATGTTTGATGTTACCTAAAGGCGTGTGCGGAGCTGTGGATAGCAGTCGCCATTTGTTGCCATCGCCGTGAGAACCTTCGACAAAGCAGGAGCGGTAAAATGATGGTAAATAATGGGGTGCCCACCGAAAAGAAATTAGTCATATGCTTAAATCAAACCCGAAATGAAGATTAATTGGGGTGTAATGTGTTTGGTGTCCAGTGCTAAAGTAAAGAGATTAATATGTAGGAGTGATTTTTAATGGGCAGGAAATTGATTTTTTAAGGTGCCAACGTGAATTAGACCCATTGACTTTTGAGCGGATTTGGATGATAGAATAATTTTATTTAAATGTTATTAGTCACATATTTAGGTGTTTTTAAAAAAATTTATTGGTGGTTATAGGTGGCGGGTATTGGGACTTTAGGTGGTGGGGAGCGGACGACACCTCTAAAAGGTGTTCTTTTGACCACCTTGCGCATATCCAATGCTCCCGCACTCTAATGAATTGCCCAAAAGCCAAAAACTTAGTTATAAAATCTTAACTCGTGGGCGAAAAAAACCCATAATTTTTTTTTTTGACTCGACACACAGTTCACATTCTATGATTGTGCGAAATTAACCCTGACAGATACTGGATCTTCTCCCTAGTGCCTAGAATCTCTTACAGATACATGCTATCATGGTATTGACGATTTCAAATTTTCAGCTAAAAGTCCTACTACTACACCAAATTTCTCAGCATTATCAGATCCACTAATCTGCTTACTCTCAAACGCCCAACCAGTCCGGAAGGTGAAAACTATGATGACAATGCACAACCCAGTTGGGCAGCCACGGGGCCAAATAAGACTCACGATCCCTTGCTTCTTCTAGCGCGAGCACCTGGTCTTGCATTGACGCGCAGATCCGGTAGTCTCGGGGCGGTTCCCCAGCTCGCAGAGTCCTATGATTGGTAGAACTGCGGCAGTCAACGACAACACTCCTTGGGCTCGGGTGGACACTCGATCCAATGGGTTGCGCGTAAAAGTGTTTCCCACGTCACGTTCATGATGGTCACCAGACCGCGGATCCCAGAGCGAGAAGGTTGCGTTTCTCGCCCCCCAAGCTCATTTCCCACACGTGTGGGGACAGATGACCCCAAGCGCCATGGCAGGTAACCGGCTAAGAGCGTCGTCATCTCGTTCCACCACCATTCGAGGCAGACGGGAGAGCAGATCGGAAGAGCGAAGTGGAGCAGCGCCAGGCACTCCCCCGACCACCCCACCCACTGTTCGGTCAATTTTGAATTCAGAATTCTGGATAGACAATATATGTATGTTATGAACATAAATAATTAAATAAGGATCAATGAAAAATTTGAACTTATATAAAAAATATCAAATCTAAAAATGATTCTGAAAAAAAACAATTCAATGTTCTAGAAAATCTGTAAAAATTTCTGTCGATCTCATCAAC
The DNA here is from genome assembly GCA_007115665.2 of Sequoiadendron giganteum. Classification (NCBI taxonomy): domain Eukaryota; kingdom Viridiplantae; phylum Streptophyta; class Pinopsida; order Cupressales; family Cupressaceae; genus Sequoiadendron; species Sequoiadendron giganteum. Next base: position 10,753,043 of record VCHN02000014.1, read on the forward strand.
CATCTTCATCTTTTGAAGATTCTCCATCTCCATTCTATTGATTATATGAAGATGGAGAATCCTCAAAAGATAAAGATGATTTATGAAAGTAAAAAATCTACACAACTCCCTGTCAGTTTTGTCAAGGAGGATTCTCCATCCCCATGCAATTTGATCATCTATTTTGCATGGAGAATCCTCACGGAACTGACGAGGAGTTACGCAGTTGTCGGCTTTAGTGAACCTCCTCATGGCCTAACTCTGCAGCGCCCCTGCTTATATAGAGGAAACGAGGCAGGCCCACAGGGTCTTCTCGCACAGACAAACAGGCCAATAGACGATCATAATTATTTCACTATTATGAGAAGGAAGAAGAAGTTAGAGACCATGAGTATTGTCACTGCCCGGTGCTGACTACGATTATCTACGGGAAAAAAATAACAGTGTTTATCACGTGTAAAATCCCTTTCTTCCTCGAATGCTGTAGAAAGCACGACAGAAAACCAACAGACCAGAGATAGAATTTTATTTAACTTCCCCACCGAATAACGACCATGCAATTTGACGGATGAATACAGTCAATGGCGCATCTGCTTTGTCATGTGACCTCCGCGCCTTTATCCGTGGGTCCCACGAACGCTAGTTAGTATAGCATGTCCGGTGTCCCTAAATTAATTGAGGGATTCAATTTGACGGTCGACCCTGCCTGTCAAGCAAATTTTGGAATGCAAAGGTGCGGGGAACGTATATTGACGCTCTGCCTAAAAATCTCCTCTCTAGTTTAAAATATTTTTGAAATTTCAATTACGTGAATACGGCCATACAGCCGTCAAATGTAAGAGTAGCCGGACTCCAACTAAGCTATTTGGTGGCCACCGCCAGCAGGAAATTTACTGGTTGCACCTGTCGGACACGGCTCAATAATGTCTATGAGCACGCGTTGTTTGGACAATACGACACCTTTCCTTCCGTGTATTTGTCGCCCGTTGTTAAAAAAGGACTGTTGCAGCAACCGTGCTGATTCATTCCAAAACTTCTGGAACAACTCTGCGCCATCCAGCCAGTGGTCCCAGGAAGATTTCGAAATAGTTGCTTCAAAAGAAATGCTCCCTCTGAAGCTAATTTTAGTACGGTACGTTCTTCCTTTTAATATAGTTTTTACTGTAAAAATATATTTTGTCACTAAAATTGCAAGCAAATCTGATTTACTACTTCTGGATGGGATGCCGTGGGTTAAATTTGACTGTTAACCTTCTTTTAAGGGTTGTTTCTTCTTTTCCATTTTGATTAATCTAAAATATGGATTAAAATATTTATAAGTTTTAAATTAGAAGTTCTTAAATTAGTTATGATAGATTATGGAAGGCATATGGCAACAAATCACAGCAAGAAAATTCACCGCCATGATAAATTCACCCTGAATAAAATTAACCCACCAACAATTTTCCGCGGCGGTGAATTGTTGGTGGTGAATTTTACTTGGGGTGAATTTGTCATGGCAGTGAATTATCCCGCAGTGAATTGTTGGTGGTGAATTTTCAGTCGATAAATTGCAGACGGTGAATTTTCCGTCGGTAAATTGCAGACGGTGAATTTTCCTAGAGCCATTATGGAAATATCATATTTTGAATGAGGATTATTTATTTAAATTCGACTTTCAAATTATCTTATATATTATTGTAATGATGAAGTTAGCATACTTGTGTCATTTTTCATTTAGTTTTTTGCCCATCTTGATGAGAACATCTTAATGCAATAAAATATCAACAAGGGATATGCTCTTGTATTAAGCTTCATTTACATATTCACAATTATTCATCCTTAATTATCTCAATTTTACATTAAATCACCCTAATTCTTATATTTCATCCCATCTCAAAATCAACACCGTATCCAATAGATAATCCTTGGCTGACATAGAATTGAGCTAAATTAATTTGAAAGAGCATAGGGTTGACCTCAAAAATTCAAGTGATTAAATTCAATTTGCACTTTCCTACCCACTTCCACTAGTTATTATAAACCATCCTAGCACACATTTTATGCAACATGTTACTATGGCATGGTATTTACAAAAATTCATTCTACACTTGAATAATTAAAACTCTTCAATTTTGAAGGGGCAATTAAGGTATCAAATTTGTATCATCATATAGGTCATTTGCATGTTTGTGATTGTTGCCTTTGATTTTCCTTATCATCATTAATTTGGTCCATTATGGGGTTTGACTTTGGAGAGCTCCTTCACCTATCAAGTACACACGCTCCTAAATGGTATCTCTAAACATTGCCTTAACAAATTTAGATACATTGAAAGTGAAGATGAGCACATCTTCTAATGCAATTTCTATCAAAAAAGTTCCATCTGGCTAAGATCAATTCCACATGTTAAATCAAGTTGGTGAGGTAGGATGAAATTTGCGGGGATCACGATTGATCTACATCATTTTTGTAGTAATTCAAACCTTGGGTCGTTCATCAAACCAAGGAAAAAAATTTGAAGTGGTAAATTGATTCAAACATGTATCAAAAACACTTGTACATTAGTGATCCTTAAGCCATGTACACCTAATCCACTCATTTAAATTTCATACATTTATTTAATGATATACCCCATATCTATTATCTAGGTTAATTTGTCCTTAACTTATTACATTTATTTAATTATCTTAGATAGTTTATGTAAAAGAATATTTGTTTCTTTACATATTTGGTGAAAGTATACATTCGTACACCACCCTAGGGTTTAGCCTTGCGATTTTACCTTCTAAGTTGGGGTTTTAGATCTAATTTCTTGAGTGCTTTATCCTACTTTCATATTCGACTAGGGTTTGATTTCCCTTTCCTATTTGTGCTTCATGTAGCAATATTTTTCTCTAGGTTTGAACATTCATTAATTTGACATCTAGGATCTTGTAATGCCCAAATTTTACTAAGAAGATTAGGTAACCATTAAGGCCTTGGGCTTTATGTCAATTCATATCAAAAGAGCAAGCCATATGTCCTTTTTAGAGATGTATTTCATCAAGGTCACATTTTTATCTCAACTAAGAAGCATAAGGATGTTGGCTAGGAAGAAATTTTTCTTCTCTTCTCTTGGAGCATCATTTGTAGAATTGATTCCAAAAAGGAGACAAGAGATGTTTTCATCTCCAAATGGTCTTTTTAAGTTACTTGACCACTAGACATAACCATTTAAATATTACAACTTCTTAATCTTCCTATTTTGCAAGACTCCTAGTAGAATTTGGTTTTGCAAACCCCTTTCTATAGCCATTTTATTATAGATTTTTCTCTCCTATATATATTTCTCATATATAATAAGTATTAATTCAAACTTAGAATCTAACTCATTTTATTCTTCTATGATTGATTCATGGTTCCCTTAAGAGAGTAAGGTATTCTAAAATTATTTCATTCAACTTTTCAAATTCTTCTTTAACTGCAAGAGATTATTACACATGTTAGTATTCCATTCCTTAAGTATATTTCTTAGGTCCTCATGTTGATGAAAGAATAAAACTTATTTGTAACATACCTCTTAGTAAGGGTGATCTAAGACTCTTTAATTCATCTTATTTGGGTTTGCTTGAAGCAAGCAACGATGCAAAATTTATCTTTTATTTGTTGGATCAAGAAAATAATTCATAAAGTAGTTTGACAACACAATGACTAGTATTCTCAATGAAAAGGAGGAAAAATAATTTTCCTTGGAGTATTAAGTTCAACATATTTTTCAAAGGAATCAAGACATGCAAAGCCTTCCAACACAATCCATTTGAAAACCACTTAAGAATGTATCAAATAAAATATGGTTCCAAAATTTTCAAGACTATCGAGGTCAATTTAAAGTGTATACATATTAACCAAAAGACAACATTGATAAAACCCCCAAGGTAACTTTTACCTTTGTGCCCCTTTATCAACTTTCCCTCATAAAAGAATTTAATTGGTGATCTCCAATTTTAGTTTCATGCAATAGAACAACATTTAGATTATGGTTATGATTATAAAAAATTCTTTAGAAGATTATCCTCTAGACAAGTACATTAAGGCCTCAAATGTTCCGAGACAAAATCTTCACAAGGAAAATTTAGATCTCTAAGTACCCACAAAGATGTCTTCTAACATAAATTGGTTTTATAATGCCACATCAATCATCACTATGTTATGAAGAAAGACATGTTTATTGAAATAAGTATTTTTTAAATCATTTTGGTAAAATTTTATATATATGTTGGGAAACATATTTAATTAATGTCAAGAGGCATTCTACAATGGCAACAAGGGGCGAAGCATTTCTCTTAAATTTGACAACTATTCACGTATCGAAATAGTAAATTTAATAATAGACATAATATTTCCAAAATAAGTGACATAAATTTTTTGGAGAATATATCAGTAAATAAAATAATTCTAAATTGATATTTCTCGATATTTTTTAAATAAATGTATTTAAAATGTGTATAATAGTTATAATGAAACTAATAACAATTAATTTAAAATATAAAAAATAAATTTGTTCAAAATAAAATTAAACAAAAGATTGTTGTTGCCTAATGCAATTGAAAAGATAGAATGGTGGGGTAATTTGGGAGAATATTTACTGGTTGAGACTACCCTCGCTCACCTCAAGAATATTTTGCATTCCTTTTCAACTTCTAGGAATTGAGAGAGAGATGACCTTGCTGCCCATTTAGTGGATAACAATTATCGTATAATATCAATGATTCCACGAAGCATATGTAATGAGTTCAAAAATCAATTTTATTTTTGAAGTTTCAGCAGAAAGGACTAAACAAAAGAGGTTAAGATATAGCTTTCAAGGTTACACTATGGCGGAGACTACCAAGGAAGAAAACTGTCTTATGCCCTATCAATCCTTCCGCCAACAAATTAATAAAATTGCCATTCAAGTACTAGTTGATAATCTAGCTATTCCACATCCCTCAAGCACCAAAACCTGTTGGAAAGTAGTGGGGAAGATGGCAGAGGATAAAGAGAAGGAGGTGGAGGACTCTGAGGAGGAGAAAGTCAGTGAATCCCTTCCATATGATTACAAGAATAAAGGCAACTTGGAGCAGCTAGCAGCTCCTCCAATGGAGGCGGAGGTGCACACAACCATTGCAGTCTATCAAGAGGCGGAAGAGATGGAAACCTCTAATAACTTGAGCCAACAACTATCACCCCTTCTGAAGCAGGCCAAGGTGCACACCGCCATGACCTTCCTACAGCAGCAAAAAGAGCATCGCATTCGAGTAGCCAACCTTGTGCTCAGAAGTGCAGGGGTTCTATTCTCCCTCATCTCCTTTGTTATCATGGCCTCTGATGATCAGAGATATGATTATCTATCATACAAAGATTTTGAAGTATACAGGTATAGTATAATTTGAAATATTTTTGGATTTTTTTTTTTTCAATGTTTCAAATCACATTGTATGATCTATCATTGGAATCATCATGAAAATATATATAACAAATATTATATCAGATCGCATTCTATGATACATCATCAGAATATAAATACCAAATATTTTGTTAAAACTCAGACAGTGCTGTTTACCAGAATGCACCCTGACCCTCTCTTTAAGCTCTTTTTGGATGGAAAATAAGCTATTGACATCCTCTCTACAATTTGCTACAGGTATTGCCTGGACATAGCCATAATAGCCTTTGTCTACTTGGTTTTTCAGCTTGGAAAAGGGATATACGATACATTCTTCATACCTGACCTGTTTCCAAATGTCGTCTTCTCTTACATAGATCTCATCGGCGATCAGGTGAGGCTGAGGGCTGCCCAAGAAATAGTTAAATAGGCTTTTTGTTTGTTGTTTTTTTATAGATGGATGATGAAATAGAGAAACGGTGCGTGCAGTCATTGGCCTACTTACTCATGTCTTCTTCTTCGACGGCGGCATCTCTAACGAAGTTACTGGGTCACACGAGATTTACGAATCTAGCAGCCGTGTCTTTGATAATGAGTTTCATTGCGTTTGCGTTGGTGGCGGTTTCTTCTCTGCTGTCTGCTTTTGCCCTTGCTAGACGCATCCGCTGGTGATAAACGTATCCATTCCCTCGTATTCTTAGACTTCCTCTTCACGGTCGTTACTTACCTTTGTTATAATGTCATTCTTTCCCAATTTTACTGCTGCAAATTTATGTAGCGAAGATTGCGATGTGACGTCGGCAGGGAAGAGACACTACAGATCACGTCACTACATAATTAAGAACTATAGTGTTTTTTTAATATGTGTAATATATTGTCGTTAGATGGACCATTTTATTTAAGATTCCAAATGTTCTATGATATAATTTTTAAATGAATGTGAAATCTAGGTTAGGATAGGAGAAAAAGTTAAATTCAAATTGTAGGGAAGTTAGAAGTAAAAAGACAAACATATTCAAAATATATAAAACTAGCATATATATATATATTATTTATTAATAATATATAAAATATGTTGAGAGATCTTTTTCGAGACGTCTATTTTTAATAAATTTTCTCACAAAAAAGTGCAATCGACGTCTCGAGAAGGATATCTTTCGGCATATTTTATATATATTATTAATAAATAATATATATATGCTAGTAGAATTCACAATGGATCATAGATAACAAAATTATTATTGTTAGGGTTAGGGTTAGGGTTAGGGTTAGGAATAGGGTTAGAGTTAGGGTTGGAGATTGTGTTTGGGATTAACATTTGGGATAGGGTTTGGGCTAGGTTTAGGGTTTGATATAAATTTGGGTTTATGGTTGGATTAACATTTGTAGTAAGATTGGGGTTAGGGTCTAGGACTAGGGATATGATTACAATTAGAGGTAGAATTATAATTTGGGTTGGGCTTATCATCATAGTTAGGGTTAAGATTAGGATTAGACATAGAATTAGGATGAAGGGTATGGTTAAGGTCAGGGTTAGGGCTAGAGATAGAATTAGGGTTAAGATTGGGCTTAACATTAGTATTGGGATTAGGGTTATGCTTAGATTTTAGGGTTAGGGTTAGTGTTATTATTAGGATTAGCATTAGGGTAAGGTTAAAGGTTTTGGTTGACGGTTAGGGTTAGGGTTAAGGTTTGACAAAAAATGAGGGTTAGGGTTGGGAATAATTTTATTATTGGGAATAGGGTTAGGGTTAGGTTTAGAGATAAAATTGGTATTAGGGATGGAGTTATTATTAGGGTTAGAATTAGGGTTAAGTTTAGGATAATGTTGAGGGTTAAAGTTATGATTACAATTAGAGATGGAATTAGAACTTGGATTGCGGTTATCATCACAATTAGGGTTAGGGTTAGGATTAGACATAGAATTAAGATGAAGGGTATGGTTAAGGTGAGGGTTAGGGTGAGAGATAGAATTAGGGTTAAGGTTGGGGTTAATACTAGTAGCATTCACAATGCAACATGTAAAACATTAAATAAATTAGGGTTTGGGTTAGGGATAGGGATAGGGGATAAAAATGGTCAAAATTAGAGTTAGGATTGGGGATAGAGTTAAGTTTAAGGATAGGGTTAGGGTTTGGGTTATGATTAGAGTTAGAGAACTACAATTAGAGATAGGGTTAGGATTAGGTTAGGGGTAGGGGTAGGGGTCAGGGTAGGGTCAAAATTAGAGTTAGGGTTAAGATTAGGCTTAGGGTAAGGATTAAGGTTATAGTTTGGGACAGGGTTATGGTTAAGGTTAGGGGTAGGTTTAGGGTTATGGTTAGAGCCAAGATTAGGATTAGGGTAAGGATTTTAGCTAGGTATAGGGTTAGGGTTAAGGTTAGAGGTTAGGGTTAGGGTTAGAGATATAATTAGGATTAGGGTCAAGGTTAGTGATAGTATTAGGATTAGATATAGGGTTAGGGTTCAAGATAAAATTAGGATTAGGGTTGGATTTACTGTTAGTATTAGGATTAGGGTTAGGGTTAAGGTTAGGCTTAGAGATAAAATTAGGGTTAGGGTTGGGATTAGTGTTAGGATTAGGGATAGGGCTAGGGTTAGGGTTGGGGTTAGCATTACCATTAGGTTAAGATTAGGATTAGAGATAGAATTAGGATCAAGGGTAGGGTTAGGGTTAGGATTAGGTTTAGGAGTAGGTTTAGGGTTATGATGAGATATATAATTAGGTATAAGCTTAGGGTTTGTATTGTGGTTAAGGTTAATATTAAGGGTAGGGTTAGGGTTAGAGATAGATTTAGGGTTAGGGTTAGGTTTACGGTTAGGAATAGGGTTAGTGTTAGGATTCATAATAGAATTAGTATTAAAAGGTTAGGGTTAGGGTTAATATTTGGGATACAGATAGGGTTAGGGTTAGGGTTAGGGTTAGAGATAAAAATAGGATTACAATTGGGGTCGACGTTAGTATTAGGATTAGGTCTAGGGTTAGTGTTTGAAGTAAAATTAGGATTAGGGTTGGAGTTAGTGTTTGTATTAGGATTAGAGTTAGGGTTAGGGTCAAAGATAGAATTATGATTAAGGTTGGGGTTAGCATTATGACTAGAGATAGGTTAAAATTAGAGATAGAATTAGGATCAGGGGTAAGGTTAGGGTAAGAGATAGAAATAGGGTTAAGGTTAGGATTAGGATTAGAAGTATGGTTAGGGCTAGTGTTAGGATTAGAGATAGAATTAGGGTTAGTATTAGGAATAGGGTTTAGATTAGGGATAAGGTTAAGGTTAAGGTTAGGGATAAATATAGAATTAGGATTATTGTTTTTGATAAAAGGGTAAAACGGGTTTTACAGGGACCCGAAACCACAAAGTTTACAAAATAGCGAAGAGAACACCAAAGTTCCACCAAAAAAATAGCTGCCCGAGAAAAAACCAGCAGCAATCAAGCAAAAAAGACCAAAAGGGTCAGGAAAGAAGGGACAACAGAGAAAGAACACAGAACATTACTTCAGAGACCTAAGGATAGTCTCTGTCTCCGCCTCCATATCCTGTTAGAATTAGGATTATTGTTGAATTAATATTAACATTAGTATTAGGGTTAAGATTAGGGTTAGAGATAGAATTAGGTTTAGGGTTGGGATTAGAATTAGTATTAGGATTAAGGTTAGGGTTTAGGTTCAATGATATTTAGGTTTCAATTATGGGTTCAACTTCATTTTAACCCTAACTATAACCCTAATTGAACTCTAATACTAAACCTAACTCTAATTGAACCCTATCCCTAATTAAATCATAATGATAATTGAACCCTAACCCCAACCCTAAATTCAACCCTATCCATAACCTTTATTAAACCCTAACCTAAATTGAACATTAACCATAACCCTAATCCTATGTGAACATTAATCCTTAATTACCCTAACACTAAATTGAATATTTATCTTGTAACCTTAATTGAACCCTAACCTAAATGAATCTTGATTCTAAACCTGATTCTAACCCTAATTCTAACATTAATTGATCTATAATCCTAATGCTCACCATAATAGAAACCCCAATCCTAATTGAACCCTAACCAGGTAACAATAATTTTAATCATAACCCTAACCCAAGATTTATCCTAGATTTCTCATCCTAACCCTAATCTAACCTTAATTGTAACCCTAATCCTAATTGAACCCTAATTATAGGGTTCAATTATGGGTTCAACTTTGTTTCAATCCTAACTATGACCCTAATTGGACTCTAATACTAAACCTAACTCTAATTGAACCCTAACCCTAATTAAATTGTAACCATAATTGAACCCTAACCCCAACTCCAATTGTAACCTAACCCTAAATTGATCCCTATTCGTAACCTTTATTAAACCCTAACCTAAATTGAACATTAATCATAACCCTAACCCTAGGTGAACATTAATCCTTACCTTAACACTAAATTGAATATTTATCTTGTAACATTAATTGAATATTTATCTTGTAACATTAATTGAATATTTATCTTGCAACCTTTATTAAAACCTAACCTTAATTGAATATTTATCTTGCAACCTTTATTAAACCCTAACCTTAATTGAGCTCTAATACTAACACTAATTAAACCCTAATCCTAAATGAACCCCAACCCTATTGAACCTTGATTGAATCCTAACCCTTGTTGAACTCTAACCCTAACTTCGAACCCTAATTGAACCCTATCCCTAATACTAACCCTTATCTTAATTGAACTCTAACTCTAACCCTAACCCTAATTGAATCTTAATTAAATTCTAACCCTAATTGAACCCTTACCCTAACTCTAACTCTAATTACAAGCCTTAATGAATGGTTACCCTAACCCTAACCCTAACCCTAACCCTAATTGAACCCTGATGCTAATCTTAACCCTAGCCCTAATTGAACCCTAATTTAATCCAAGCCCTAAGTAAACCCTACCACTAAGCCTAATTTTACCCTAACCCTAACCCTAAAAATAAGCCTAATTAAACCCTATACCTAACCCTAATTGAACCCTAACCCCAATAGTAATGTGAACCCTATCTTTATCCATATTTGTAACCTTGATTCTAACCCTAGCCATAATCTTATTTCTAACCCTAATTTTATTATGACCTTAACACTAACCCTAATCCTAATTGTAATTGTAAACCTAACTCTATCCCTAACACTAACTATAGTTATAACTGTAATTCTAACTCTACTTCCAAACCTAATTGTAACCTTATCCTTCACCCTCACCCTCACCCTAATCCTAACCTTAATTCTAACCCTAGGCATAATTATTTTAGAATTATAATTATAATAATTAATAAGAACAAGGTTAGAATTGAAATATAATTACTAATTGTAAAATTAAAGTTATAATTAATTATTCCAATTATATCCATGAAATTATTAATTATAACCCTAACCTTAATATATAATCTTTAAATTAAAACATTTAAAATAATTATTGAATAGGGAACTAAAGTTTTTGTTTATTATCTAGTCGATGTTTGCACAAATACTTATACTTCTACATTCATTATGCCTAATTTTCACCATATTTTAACATTCATTTTCTATCTAAATATTAGATCAATCTCACAATTTACCCACTTTAATTTATCATTTATGCTATCTGAATTAAAATATTTTAAATCATACTTCCTAATTCATTAAAAACCAAAAAAAAAACAAAGATACTTTTTTATTAAATACATTTCAACCTTTTTCATAGATTGTAGAAATATATTTTTCTTTAATTTACATTATTTAATTAATCTTTTTATATAAATTTTCTGAAAATTTACATTTAAAATTAAAAATAAATATATTATATAAAGTATTCACTTCAACACTTAATTACATTAAATAACATATATGATTGAATTACTCATAAAATATCTTCTAAATAAATTATTAAACAACGTATTAATTTTTTCCTTTAATATAAAATGACTCACAATAAAGTTTGTTTACTTATTATTAAATATTATCATTATGAATGACAAATTGTTATTGAAAAGATTTAAAATATAGAATGCAATAAATAAAGTAGAAAACAAAGCATTGCCTATGAAATCTTACTAAAATACAACCACCTCAATGGATTTGCTTGAATTAGCTTTTAACTTCCGAAAGAAAGAAAAATTAATGCAGTAAAAATTCGTTTCAATAAATTAATTGACTTATGTATGACGTCCTTGATATCATTGACAGAAAATAAAACATGATGTTAAATTAAGCAGTGTGGTAGCAGGATTATTTTTTATCTTTTCTCTTTTAACTCTTCTTTTGTTTGCACGGTGTGTACAAACCCAAAAATCAACACACTCTAATGGTTTTTGGAAATGATTTCTTTTTGGTCTCTTAGTGAACTTTAGATCAATTTAGCTCTTACAAAATTTTTGGAGGATTAAAAATTAAATTCTTAAAAAATATATACCCTCTTTTCATTGACCCAAATTGTTACAATCTAGACAGTTTTTTTTTCTATGTTTTAAAGTATTCCATGATTTTATAACTAAGTGAATTGAAATTTGGTTGCTTGCAGATTCCTTTGTAGGTTTTTTTTTTTAGATTGTTGAAATCGGGTAGCACGACTCCTTATAAACTGTAGTGTGCCTGGTAAATTTTTTAACATGTGACTCCTTTGCAGTTGAGAGTGTCGATATTTACTCTTTTCTCTAAAGTTCAAAGATTTCCTATTTCTGTAGATCGCCTTCAACATTTAAAAAAGTTAAACTTAGATGAACTCTCCAACCTCTTGAGATCTTGGAGTTCTCATGTTGTCCACTTCTATCTACACTTCCTCCCCATTTTGGGGATTTAAGAAACCCATGATATGTAGATTTGAGCAATTACGAGTGATTAGAGGAGTTGCCACATTCTTTCAATCAGGTGATAGGTCTAGAATTTATTAGATTATCATGTTGTAGGAAGTCAAAGTTTAGGTTAGATATGTTGAAAAACATCACTAAGCTGGAGTAAATTGACTTGAAAAGATGTCATGAATTGGAAGAGTTGCAGCATAATAGGTGTATCAAATAAAATTGGTGAACTTTGTAGATTGGAAGAGCTACAAATTACCATATTCTCTTAGAGAGTTATCCTTGTTGACAAATCTTCTAATTGATGGTTGTTCTCAATTGGAATATTTACCCCAATCTCTCTACCTCCTTGATCTCTTAGAGAAAGTAAGAATATGTGTTTTAAAACTCAGAGAATTGCCTTTTGGGGTTGGTATTTCCGAGAGGCCAAAAAGACTTCAATTGTGCCTGCAATTTGAGGGTAAATTTTTTACGATATTCTCTCTATTTTTTATAAACAAAATTGAAATGAACATAATATGTAAATAAGAATCATGGCAGTTAATAAAGTTCCAATCATATTTATGCGCATAGCCAAGTATGACAAATCAGGAAAGCCTGCAAACATATTTTCCAAATAAATTTTTTGGATCAATTTGAAAAATATTATAAAACACTAATAAATGGTAATAATTTCATCATGCAATAGAAACAAGATTGTGTGAACATACCAATCAAGTGTAAGAGGACACAAATTCAAGTGGCACACCTAAGATAGATTTTTCTTTCAGATAAATCTTGTAACACAATCCTCGACAAACATTGTGAAACCCTTGTCTTAACTTGCACTTTGATCATGTCTTAAATCAAATTGATTAAGAACTCTATCGTTATCACTATACCTCCAACACCTGTTACAGACATATGCTCATGTCAAGGGTTTTAATTTGAATAGAAAGAGAATTGTTGGGTATTTTTGTTGAAGATTATAATCCCAACTACCCAGCTTTGTATTTAAAATGAAAGTTTCTACATTGACTCTGCCACCAACCTCTCACCGACCTGCAGACCATTTTCTACACATGTGATTTTACTTTTCTGTATTCCAAAAAACTCCAAAGACCTCTTTTAATAGAGGCAGATGTAATGTGGTTATTCACTCTTCTGGGATTCCAGCTCCGTAGAGCTGTTAGAGATAAGAAGATGAGTCTATATGTAGTTTTGAGTTTGATATGAAGAATGTCATCATGTTGAAGGTTATAGAGCTGCAGCTCAATCAATAGATGTAATATTTTATTTTGTTTAATATAAATCTTTTTCTATTTTCTTGCTCCCCTATTTTTAACAAGTGGTATTAGAGCATATGGTGGAAGATCCTGGAGATGTCGTGAGCAAAAGGCTACCAAATAAGCCAGAGATTGAGGGAGCTACATGTGCCGAGATGACTGAAATTGCCAAGTCCTGGAAGAAGCTATTGCATAAGGTTTTTGTTGATGGGTTTCTGAGCATTCCTCCCTTGGTCGTCCACATCACACGTTTGAGATGCGAAGCCAAATTTCTACCAGTGTTTATAGGAGTTGTTGCTCGATGTTTAAAGAAATAAAATCCATTGAAAAGGTTGATTGCTGGTGGGAATTGTTGAAAGGAAGCCACTAGCATATTCAAGTCACCCATTGCGTGTAGAACTTGTTGGGTGATCCCACAATAGTGGTTTACAATTTTTGGCCAAACTAGACACTGAAATTATTATTTTTAACTAAATCTTCACATTTAGGCACCTATAGTGGCTAAACCGTGAGGAATTTGAAGATGATGCAAAGTAGAGTCTCATCACATTTTGTCTGTAAATTCTAAAAATATTTTTTTCAAATTTTTTGGATTAAGATTGCACTTCTTTTTCCATCTCCCACGAAAACTAGTTTTTTTTCAGAAAACAACATTTTAAAAAAGTGATGCTCACCGTATACAACATAACTTTTTTTGAATGAAGGATAAAATTCTATTTTTTTTGAATTTAGATTTGTAACTAAAATATCTAGCACTTTCATTTGGTCTCATAGTTTTTATTGAATATTTTTTCCTTAATAGAGTTTCAAAGTCAAACCAATTGCAATTCAGACATAGGCGTGCTATATACACCATAACTTTTTTTGTATGTATCAAAATTCATTTTTTTTTTTTTTAATAGATCAAGGACATCAATACCCAACATGAACATATTTTTTAAAATTTTATTTTGATAATTTTCTATTTTTCCACATGTGCAAAACATAGAGCTTGATTTTCAGTGAAAAACCTATGTTTAATAAAACTAAAAACACACATACATAATAAAACCAAAACATATTAAAATTATATTCATGGGATAGCTCATTTCAAGGACTACCATAATCATTTGAAATAAATTTTAAATGAATTCATTTTATCCCCCAAAAGGTAAATCAAAAGTGATTTTTATCAGCATTTTGATAGGTGTAAAGGAGACTCATTTATAGGTATGGTTTAAAACTAGCGAGGTTCTATCCAAGGGGGTTTGATCTAAGGTGGTTTGATCAAAGCCTCTTCAATTGGAATCCTTAAAATGGAACTTTTAAAGGCTTAAATCATTATATTTTCTAAAAATATTTGATTTCAACAAAAATCAGTTCCTCTCAGAAATTGTAAACCAGCTTTGTGGGATCACCCTGACATTAACATTGTAAAAGTGGATTGTGGAAGCTCCTACTAATGAGAAAGTCCCTGAATGATTAGGCAGAGATTAAATTAACACAGAAAAAATAATTTAAATTTTTTACTCATTTAACACAGAACAGCCATGAAAATTATTTGCTACTTCAGAGCAATTTTTATATTAAACTTTTGTCATTGAAAATTACAACATATTCCAGTATATATGAGTTTATGACCACAGTCAAAATAAATACAAACTTAATGGCCATAACGTGTGCCAACAAAAACAAGAATAATTAAATTAAACATTCATCCTAGTCATATTTAGGACTGTCTTATCGGATTGACAAAAAATGTCATTTACGTGCCAACGCACCCACTAACTGTCGACGTCAGAAACCAACACACTACACTATTGCGAGTGGTTAGAGAAGGAACCATAGTAGTGCGGTATTCAACACTGACAGTCAAACACGTACATCAAATGAATAGCTCATGCTACCGCGATCAGGGAACAAGACGGTCACAGTGTGGCGGTAGGCACACTCGCAGTCAACAGATAGTCCATCACACTACCACAGATGGTTAGTGAGGGAACTACGGGACAACAATGAGCAAGCTTCGATGGTTAGTAAACAGCCAGGCTTGGAGCAACGACAAACACTATGATACCGCTGACGGTTAGACTGATGACCGGGGTAAGGAGGTAACTGTGATCCGGTAGTTAACCACATTGCCGTAGGCATCATCCGATTAGCATGTGGTAGTGAGGTAAATGTAGATAATGGCCATCGTGAGATCGCAGAGAGGAGAGAGAAGGGGCACGGTAGCTCGGTAGACACCGTCGAACCACGAGCAGGGAAGTTAGAAGGCGTGGGGGCACGGTAGGAGTAGGAGACTGGCGCGGGAGTGGAGTGAAACTCCAACACTCCCCCTTGAATGTAACTCTCGCAATCTTTAACGCCCAGTCTGGTTCTTTGATAGACGAACGAGTCTCTGCCTAGTGCCTTCGTGAAAATATTTGTTTGCTATTCCTCTGTTCTGCAGAACTCCAAAATGATTTCGCCATTTATGATCAGCTCCCAGATGAAATGGAACAGGGTATCAAAATGTTTGCTTCGCTTGTGAAACACGAGATTCTTTGAGAGGGCAATCGCAGAGTTATTGTCACAGAAAATTTATGTAGGCCCAATCTGTTCAATCTGAAGCTCCTTCAATATTCGTCTCATCCATACTGCCTAGAAAGATGCACTTGTGGCTACAACATATTCAGCTTCAGCTGAAGACAATGTGACAATAGGCTATTTTTTTGAAGCCCATGCAACTACTCCACTACCAAAGTGAAAGACATATCCAGATGTGCTTTTCCTGTCATCAACACTTCCAGCACAATCACTGTCAGTAAACCCTGTTAGTTTGAATTCATCTGATCTTGTATAATGGATGCCATAACTTTTAGTTCCATTGATGTATCTTAAAATTCTCTTTCCAGCCATCCAATGTGACTCTTTTGGTGCTTCCATGAATCTGGAGATTAAACTGACTCCATACATGTTGTCAGGCCTTGTGGTTGTCAGATACATCAGACTCCCTACTAGTTGCTTATATAAACTTGAATTCACATCTGAACCTTTGTCTTCTTTGCTAAGTTTCAGACTAGTTATCATTGGGGTGGGTGTAGACTTATAATTCACCATATTGAATCTCTTCAAAACATCATTAGTATACTTTGTCTGTGATATAAAAATTCCATTATCATTTTGTGTTACCTCAATGCCCAGAAAATACTTCATCAAACCTAAGTTTGTCATCTCAAACTCTTTCATCATTGTTTCTTTGAACATTTCAATTGACAAATTTCCAGTTAAGATCAAATCATCAACATACAAACAAATAATTAAAATTTCACCATTTTCATTCACTTTAGTATACAGTGTGGGTTCACTGTTGCATCTGGTAAATCCATTATTTGTGAAATAACTATCTATTCTACTATACCAAGCTCTTGGGGCTTGTTTTAGACCATATAGTGCCTTCTTTAGCTTGTAAACTTTATCTTCTTGTCCCGATATCTCATATCCAGGTGGTTGTTCAATGTAAACTTCCTCTTCAAGATAGCCATTAAGGAATGTTGATTTAACATCCATTTGATGAACTAACCAACTGTTTTGTGTTGCTAAGGCCAATAACATTCTGACTATGTCAAGGCATGCTACAGGTGCAAAAGTTTCATTATAATCTATTCCAAGTTGTTGCGCATAACCTTTTACTACCAATCTTGCTTTGTGCTTTTGCACTTCTCCATTTGCATTGAATTTTGTCTTATAAATCCATTTTACACCAATGACATCTTTGTCTTTTGGAAGACTCTGCAACTCCCATGTCTGATTGTTTTCAATTGAATCTATCTCATCATCCATTGTTGTTATCCACTTTTCTTCTTTGATTGCATCTTCATAATGAATTGGATCTTCAGCTTGTGAATAGAAAGCAAAAAGTGTAAACTGTTGAGGATTATTCTCACCTTCATTTTGGTTATAAATATCACTCATGCTTCTGATTTTATGTCTTCTCATGCTTGCTAAAGTTGGATTTGAAAGATCACTTGAATCTGTAGTATGTGGACTTGAAGGTCCAGCGCCAAAGATTCTTGTTGTGGTTGGCGTCTGTAGTCCTCTTGTTGCTTCTCTTACATTACTTGCTGGTGTCAATTGTTGACCACTTGCTTGAGGTTGAATAGGGACAACAGGACATTAGCTGGAACTGAAATTTCACTCTTCTTGAGGGATATTGACTGTAACATTTACTGTGCTCTCTTTACTTCCATCCCATGCTTCATCTTCAACAAATTGAACATCCCTGCTGATTATAACCTTCTTAGTTGTTGGATTAAATAATTTATATGCTTTGGATTCTTCACTATATCCAACAAAAATGCATTTCTTTCCTTTGTTATCAAGTTTTCTTCTCAACTGATTAGGTACATGTGCATATGAAACACATCCAAAAACTCTCATATGTGATACACTATGCTTTTTACTAGTCCATGCTTCCTCAGGGATTATATTCATCACACTTTTTCTTGGGCATCTATTCATGATAAATGTTGCACAAGATTAAACTTCAACCCAAAACTCATTTGTTAAATGCTTGGATTTCAACATACTTCTAGCCATCTCCATTATGGTTTTGTTTTTTCTCTTTGCTACACCATTCTATTGAGATATGTATCTTGTTGTGAACTATTTGTGTATTCCATGCTCTTTGCAGAAATTTAAAAATTCTCTTGATATGTATTCACCTCCTCTATCTGTTCTCAGCACTTTAATGAAGTGACCACTCTGTTTTTCAGCAAGAGACTTGAATTGACTAAAGAAATTAAACACATCACTTTTTTGTTTCAGAAAATAGACCCATGTCTTCCTTGAATAATCATCTATGAAGGTTAGAAAATAATAACTACCACCTATTGAAGGTGTCTGTAGTGGGCCACACAAGTCTGAATGAATAATTTCTAATGGGGCTTTTTCTCTTGTTGATTTCCCTGATGGGAAAGACTCACTATGTTGCTTTCCTAGTATGCAACCTTCACAAACTCTCTTAGGTTTTTCAATTAATTGAATTCCCTTTACCATGCTCTTCCTATGAAGCAAAATCAGACCTCCAAAATTTAAATGACCGAATCTTAAGTGCCACAGCCAGTTTTCATCCTTTACTTCTGCCTGAAAGATAGTTTGTGTCTCAGTTGACACCTCTTGTGTTTGTGCAAAGTTTGTGCTTAAGGCTGGTTGAATTCTCAATGGAAACATTCTATTTTTTGTCATATTGACTTTAGCTATCAACTGGCTACTTGGGTATTTGTCTAAAATAGTGCACAACCCATTTTTAAAAGTCACTCTATAACCTTTTTGAACTAACTATCCTACACTCATCAAATTGTGTTTCAGACCTGGCACAAAGTAAACATCTGAGATATATTTTTGCTCCCCCTACTTAGTCAGAATATTCACATTCCCTTTTCCTTTAACTGGCACTTTCTTGTCATTACCCAGGGTGACATCTGACTTAACATTCCCATCTAGATTTGTAAACAACTCTAAATTCCCTATCATGTGATTACTACAACCTAAGTCTAAATACCAAACTTCTTTCTCACTAGCTTATGCTACATTATAGGCTAAAAACATTGTGTTTTTATCTGGTCTTTGGTCTTCAAATCTCTCTAGTAAAGTTTGTATTTTGTCTACCCATATCATACTGCTTCTTTCTACACTCATTCATGTAATGTCCAAAATTTTTACAATAATGGCATTGAACCTGATATTTCTCATACCTTTGACCTTGAGGAAAATTCTGAGATGGGTTTTGGCTGCTGCCTCTTCCACTTGAACTTGACTGGTTATTTATTCCACCTCTATTGAAGCCTCTTCCTCTTGCTCTGAAATTTGTTCTACCTCTGTCTCTTCCTTGGTTAATTGAAGCTTGTGACTTGAATGCATGTTCCAACGACATATTTTCTGTTTTGCTGACTTTGTGCTCATGAAAGATAAGTGAAGCATATAGCTCATCAACTGAATACTGGGTGAGGTCCTTTGTCTCTTCTATAGTGACTACAATTGATTCAAACCTTGTGGGTAAACTTCTTAAAATCTTTTCTACAACTTTGACATCTTCTAGTGTCTGACCATGTGTTCTCATCTGGTTTACCAGTGCCATTATCTGGGTGAAATATGAATCTATAGACTCATTATCTTTCATAAATAAAGTCTCAAACTCTCTTCTTAATATTTGCAACTTTGTATTTTTAACTTTGTCCATTCCTTGATATGCAATCTGTAAAATGTCCCATGCTTTCTTGGACTTGGTAGTGGCTGAAATTCTGGGAAAAATGCTTTCATGTACACCTTGTAGAATGAAGAAGTGTGCCTTTGAATCCTTCTTCTTGTTATATTTCAGTAAATCTTTCTGTGCTTGTGTCAAGGCATTATATGATGCTGCATCAACAGGCTTTGGAAACCCATTTTCTACAAACTCCCATAAATCTTGTGAACATAACAATGCTCTCATTGTTATGGACCAGTAGTCATAATTCTTCCCATTCAACTGTGGAATTTGGGGATTACTCAAGCTTGTGCTTGCTGCCATGATTTACAGACTCTTTATAAAAGACCTTAGGCTCTGATACCACGTGAAGGATTAGGCAGAGATTAAATTAACACAGAAAAATAATTTAAACTTTTTAATTATTTAACATAGAACAACCATGAAAATTATTTTCTACTTCAAAGCAATTTTTATAATAAACTTTTGTCATTGAAAATTACAACATATTCCAGTATATATGAGTTTACGGCCACAGTCAAAATAAATACAAACTTAATGGCCATAAAGTATGCCAGCAAAAACAAGAATAATCGAATTAAACATTCATCCTAGTCATATTTAAGACTATCCTATCGGATTGACAAAAAACATCCTTTACGTGCCAACGCAAAACCCACTAACTGCCACCGTCAGAAACCAACACACCACACTACCGCGGGCAATTAGAGAAGGAACCACAGTACTACGGTAGTCAACACTGGTAGTCAAACACGAACATCAAATGGCTAGCCCGCGCTACCGCGGTCAGGGAACAAGACGGTCATGGTGTGGTGGTAGGCGCACTAGCAGTCAATAGACAGTCCACTGCACTACCATAGATGGTTAGTGAGGGAATCGTGGGGCAGCAGTGAGCGAGCTTCGACGGCTAGTAAACAACCAGGCTTGGAGCAATGACGAACACCACGATACCACTGACAGTTAGACTGATGACCGCGGTAAGGAGGTAACTATGATCCAATAGTTAATCGCATTACCGTAGGCATCATGCGGTTAGCATGCGGTAGCGAGGTAAATGTAGATAACGACCACTGTGAGACCACAGAGAGGAGAGAGAAGGGGCACAGTAGCCCGGTAGACACCACCGAACCGCGAGCAGGGAAGTTTGAAGGCACGAGGGCATGGTAGGAGCAAGAGACTAGTGCGGGAGTGGAGTGAAACTCCAACAATCCCCACATCTGATAGTCAAAGGATCATGGAAGAGTTGTAGATTTGAAGTAAAGAAATCTGCCATAGAAGTTTAAGGCACCGTTTTCCAAGTGCAAAAGCTATTGGATAGCAAGTTGTTGTGCAAAGAAAGAAGCCCTGACATTTGAAGGGATTGTGAAAGGAGAAGGATGGAGGGAAGGATCGTTGAATTTTTCCAAGTCACAGTTGAAGAGAAAAGATTCGTTGACCATTGCAAATCATAGAGCCAGATCTGAGCCACTATTTAAATAAATGGGTCGCAGCAGTCAAGACCTAAAGCCGATTTGAAGATATTGGGTCTAAGGTAAATCATATTTTTTGATGTTGAATTTGTTGTTTAAAGAGTTGCTAAGTCTGAGCCAGCGCATGCTCAAGTAGATTCAATGAGTTAGAGGATGGTATGTTGTCTCTGTTGTCTATTTTGAAGTTGGTCTTGTAGAATGTGTCAAGTTTGAGGAGGTTGGATGAGTATGTGTAGAAGTTGTGAGAATGAAAATTGTGTAGAAGACTTTTTTTAAATCTGTAGATCAGAAGATGGGAGGAGAATAGAAATTGTATGAGGTTGTGACAATATAAGTGAAGCCCTTAATGGATTAAGGAAGAAATATTGTTTAATGTCGTAGCATTCTATTTCTATATGAAAGCAATGTATGAGGCCAATGAAGCCCACTAAAACTAGGATCCCCGAGCACCCATAGAGTGACTCAATGGGAGGTGTTAATAAAACAAGTGAATCACACTTGAACCTACGATGGACAGGTAACCAAGAATTCCAAAGCTCGTGGTTAGAGCATCCCAATTGCAACATGGGATTTCCTAGGTTCGATTGCTAGATGTAGAAGATTTTAGATGCTGTAACATCAGTGCAAGAGATTGAGAATGTAATGAGAATTGGTGGTAGTTGTGATTAGGGGGGAGTGTTGGAGATTATAATCCCAACTACCCAACTTTGTATTTAAAATGAAAGTTTCTACATTGACTCTGCCACCGACCTCTCATCGACCTGCAAACCATTTTCTACGCATGTGATTTTATTGTTCTGTATTCTAGAAAACTCCAAAGACCTCTTTAAATAGAGGCAAATGTAATGTGATTATTCACTCTTCTGGGAGTCCAGCTCCGTAGAGCTATTAGAGATAAGAAGATGAGTCTATATGTAGTTTTGAGTTTGATATGAAGAATGTAATCATGTTGAAGATTATAGAGCTGCAGCTCAATCAATAGATGTAATGTTTTATTTTTTTTAATATAAATATGTTTTTGTTTTCCAACTCCCCTGTTTTTAACAATTTTGTTATTTAATTTCATGGCCTAGATGGGTTTTTAGAACATTTGAATAGGTAAAACAACAAAATGCCAAATCTAAGGAAAAGAAAAAACTCTAGATCAAGGGTGCCTTAGATATGCTTGCAACGATCTCATCACATTTGTAAACAATACTTTTCCATTCATCTTTCCCATGCCTTCCTTGCAAAATAACATGGCATTGAAGTTTTTTACATCATCCACAAATTCTGTAGAACAACATGGCGAATTCTACAACAAAACTAATTAAACACAAATGTATTAGCTATATAGAAAAAATGAACCCATTGCATGAATTCATAGCAATACGAACACATCAAACAGATAATCCACTTGCATTTCCATCTCCAAAACAGAAACCTAGAAAAAGTTGCCTCGCCTGGAAGTCCTAAACAAAGAATGCATATCTTGCCATAAAGCAAGCTGAAGTGAGAAAGAAGCATATAGGCTCCATCACATCCCACAAAAACTCCCAAAATATCCACCTCATAAGAAGAGTCATCTTGATGGTGAAAAAATCCAATCCCCAGCATAACTTAGCCTTTGTCCGCTTTTCAGCTTCTTCATCAATTTTCTTGTGATCCTCCAAATTTGTGAGCTTTACGCTGCCACGATCGGCTTCAAGAGACACAAATAGTTCCATCACCATATCCAAAGCTCATGCCACCTAAAGAAACATGTAAATATTGAACCCTCAATAGAAACCTCAAAACCATAAAACTCTAAAAAGCATGGAAATAGAAAAGATGAGATGTATCTTGTATGGACCAAGGTGAACAAACTGTTGGGTCTAATGCAAGAATGTGGCTTGATTCATAGTAGAGCTTAACAAATGCTATGGATTCCTCTTCAGAACTCTTCTGCATTAATGCCAAAAAGATCACAGAGATAGGAGATAGAACAAATACTGATTGTGGAATATCTCTTCACTCTTCTTTATTTGTAGTGGCAAAATAAAATTATGTAACATTAGAGTTCTCGAACCGCTTATTGTTCCACTCTCATCAGTTACTAATTCCAGTCCCTGCATGTGTTGTAACGGTAATAACCTTCAAATTCCATTAACACATCAATTTAAATCATGCACTATTCGTAGTCATTCCTCTCGTAACTGCCAGTACTAATCACTACCAATAAGGATGTCAATTTTAACATAGATTTTTTTTATTAACAAAGGTTTTTGCTTCTATTATAGAACGTCTCGCGACGTAATCACTGTCAACAAGGACGCCAATTTTAACGTGACTTGTTTTTATTGATAAAGGTTTTTGCTGCCACTGTAGAATGTCTCTTGGCGTAATTAGAAAAGAAATAATAATATGAATGATAAATAATATTACAATATAAGATTAGTTTTAATTATATTTAAAATGTAATAGTTGAGATTGAAATAAAAGATTGAGGTTTAAATAATTGAGACATAGACATGAAATGTTTGAAAGGAATAAATATTTTAATTTTTTAGAATGTTATTATTTTTTATTTATTTTTATTAAATGATGCATTCTAATATATGATTCAAAATAAAGATTTAGTTGGGAATAACTATGATGCTAAAATAGAGATGTTTTGAGATTTTTTTACTAGAATAGAATCATGTTCATACATTGATATTCGGACTAGCATGCCCATGTGGCCTAGACTAGTTGTTGTTGACATTTGGAATTCATTTACCTACATCTATTCTCACATCTCAAAAAAGAGTGGTATTGAAAAGTATCTTTTGAGGCCAACAATAGACAAAAGAAAGAATGTAAATTTTCTTGATAGTAATCAAGCTTCATTTTTTATTTAGAAAGAGAAAAAATATGCCAATACAAATGAAAAATGTTGATGCATTTAAGGTTAATGTAACCACAATTGATCTAAGACAAAGACTAATGTAATTCCTCAATTTATTTAAGACTAAGATGATGCAACTATGAATGAAATACACTAAATGTAGATACTTTGTAATGTGAATTGATAATTCTAAATTACTTAGGATGTTATCCTTAAACACACCACAATATTTTGACATGCAAAGTGACAAGATAATTGTCACATTTTGAGAAAGATAGTAATGCAATTGAGCTATTTAGAATTCAAATTGGTAATATCAGGCTATGGTGTGAGCTCATCTAAGGGATAATATTGAGGGCTTGGTCTAGTCCAATAAGGCAAAACCCTATGGAAGTAGACAAATCCTTACTATTGTATTATTGTTTATACAACACATCTTGATTTCTAAAATAAATCAAGGCTATCATTCTTATAATTTCTTGAGTTTCTAGAAAATCAATAAGTTTCACATAATACAGATTATCAATTGATTTTTTAATTATTTTTATTTCTAAGTCTTTCTTCTAGCATAAAAAGACTTTATTTTTTAGTTCTCCTTGTTTTAACTTATGTCATCATTATTTTATTTATGATATTATTTTTTAATTTGATATTTTAAATTAATTACAATTTTTTAACTCATATATGTCATATGATACAAAAACAATAAATTTAAATGCAAATAAATCGAAGAAACTAATAAATTTGAAGTTACATTTAAATTTAAAAAATTGAAATCTACATCCACTTAATCATATTTTATCTAAATTATAATTTAATGTATTAGTTTTCATTAATGAAAACCATACTAGAAATGAACTTGAGAACTCGAAAAGAGCGTAGCTCCATGAGGAATCAAAGAAATATATTTTTAATGTAATAGTGAAAATGACTTCATATTTGTAATATAACTTTATTATCATCCAAAAGGACCTAGAGCACTTATAATTACCAAGTAAAGCTAAATTTAAAAAATGTGCTCACAGAGTCTAGAGAACTCAAAACCTTTATAAATTTTGATTGATTTAATGATTTTGGGCTTTAGTAGAAGTATTGATAGACACCAAATTTCATATATTATGAGTTCAAAAATATCAGAGAATTTGTACTTTTAAAAAAATTATGTATTATATCAAACATTGAAGTTTAGTCAAAACAATAAGTGATTTGGAAGTATAACATTGTAAAGTATGTGTTAGAAATTTGAAAGAAGAAATAATTTAATAAATGTTTTAATTCATGAATTTTTTTAAATGACACATCAATTAAGTTTGCAAATTTATGAATTAAATATATTAGAAAATATTGTGATCTTTGTGGATTAAAATTTGATTGATTACATTATAAAATTGAAGATATTCTCAAAATTAATCTTGAAATATAAGTGCATGATTTTTTCATTTTAAAAATATTTTAGAAGTAAAAAATAAAAATAAAGAATCAAAGTTAGAGGATTAAATTAATAGTGTGCAATCAAATAATAAGGATAAATGTCATCCAAACTACTAAAACATAGATTTAATCGACTACATGTACATAAGGCACTAGGTTTTAATTCAATATATTACATATTTAAGTACACACTAGAAAATAGAGGAGTTGTGATGATAAACGCTAGAAGCGTGGGAGTGTCCTATTTGTATAGAGCTACTAAAAAAATTAGCATGCTCAACTATTTAAATATTTTGGTAAAAAAAACTATTAACTACATCATATATGTGGATTATATTAGAAATGGAGATTTTAAAAACCATAATAATTATGAAATAACAAGATTATTATAAATCAAGAGCTCTAAAATACTTCAAACAAAGAAAATATAAATAAAATATTTTGGTGATGCAAGATTGCCCAAACAATAGATGCTCTTGCATCATGATATTCCCCCTTCATAGCTGATAATGCAAATTTCATCACAATTGTCATTTCCTCAATCAAAATCCCTTCACATTTCATGTCATGATCCAAATTAATATGGACTATCTCATGTTCAAATTTAATGAGCGCAAAATTTTATATTGTGTTCTTATATTCTTATAGTTTCAAAATTAGCATAAATGGACATGAATTATTGCTTATATGTCCTTCATGGCTCTATTGAATATCTTTATCATAAATTATTAACCATATCTTAAACCTGTTTATTTATATGCATGATTGCACTTATTTCTAGATTTCATATTTATGTAAGCCTTATGTAGAAATAACATTGGTCTATATGATTGGACTTGGCCTCAAATTCCATGTTCATTGATCATTCTTTCGAAAGAACTTCCATGTTCATGGTTAAAATTTTCCTAACAAGGTAATCGATATTATTTGAATTTCACATTTATTTAAGCCATAAATTTGTTCCATGTGTCATGTTTTTTATCTCTCATTTAAAGCCCTACACATTCTATATTTTATTTACCTTAAATGGCTACTATCCCTTTTAAAATTATATTTTCTCAAGTTATATTTCAATGGTGGGAACATTAAATCAAAACCCTACACATGTTTTGAATTTCATTTTATTATAATCCTTTTGCTTTTTATTATATTTTTTTGTTGATCTATGATAACTAGTTGAGTATGACTTAAATCATTTCTCATAGCATAAAAGGTGACCAAAGATATGCATCAAGCTCTCAATTAACCTATTATCTTGGTCTTCACCTCCCCTCTATATTCTCCTATTGCCATTAATCTTACATCCTAGGTGCTATGTGTCATAATCATGCTAGTTGCATGTTATCTTTTTTATTTTAGTTGAGATCAAACCTTTTCATTTTAACCCTTAATATTCACCACTAAATAATTAAGGTGATGCATCATTTTTCAATCATCATGGTGACCCATCACCCAATTTTTTACCTTACACCTTCATCAACTCCCCATTGTCCCACTACCATAGATTTCATAACAAATAAATATGCATCATTGATCATGGTGAGGAATTAACAAATCAATAATAAGGTAATCCATTTGATCCCCCTTGGAGCTAATTTATTAAGACCTTATAGTCCATGTGTGTGCTATTTCCTATGTGGCCAATATAATCAATGAGAATTTATTTCCATGCGTCATTTGTCTTATTAATTTCATAAATATTGATCATGTTCTTTTATTTGCATTTAGGTATGTTGAATTCTCCAAGGATATTTAAGTGTGACATGGTTGGTTCTTCTTGGTCAAAACTCATTGATCAAGCTATGAGCATACAACTTGCCACCCTTCTCATTATCCTATGACTCTAGATCTTAATACCATGTAATGAGAATTATTGGTCATGAAAACAAATTAACATGTTGGTCTAATATTCTTAGTTGTGTCCTATGTGAGTGCATGTGCTTATTCACATTATGGAAGGGTTGACTCAAAAGCCTCCAAGTGTCCCATTAGCTATGCCAATATCATGGGCCGATGTCTTTTATCCACATGTGCAAAAATTAATACACATCAAAGCTTGAAGATGACATTGTGCAATTCTATTGGAATGCAACCCTTTAGCTAGGCTCTTACCCAACAAATTCAATCCTTATTTTCATCTGAATACTTTGATCTTAGGTTTGATCAACTTTTTCCATTGATCCTAGCCATTATTTAGTGCATACAATAAACTTAAGCCCTCCACTTTTTCATTTCATGATGCATTGTATTCCTATGAGAAGAGCATGTATGATTTTCAACTTATCACCTATCCACATTGCAAAGGTGAAAGCATATAATTGTAAAATAAAATATACCATTGAAATTTTTGTATACTATTTTTTGTCAACCTAGGTGTTGAAATAATTAGTTATTATGCTTTGAAATTAGCAAAATGATAATGACTCAAATATGAGAGTTGATCACAATCTAATAAAAAATATAGTAACTTTCTTAATTAAATAGTGCACAATGTTGGAAATGTGATGGATACTTTTCATGTTTTATAGTTACATGATAGAAAAAGAAATGGGTGCTTTTATAGTTTTTTTAATTTTTTTTCACCTATAGTTTTAAACTAACATTAAAATTGTAAAACCACTTTTGATGTGTCTATTAGTAATGGCATATGCATAAGGGTTGAGTAAAAGGTGTATTATAATATTGTGAATGATTGAGCTTTTATCCAATAGTGAAGAAAGTTATTGCATTAGACTTTTTACTCAAAAAATATTTTTGAATGAAATATTGTGTATTGTATGTTTGATCTCTTTAGTTCTATTGAAATTTCAAATTTTATGTACATTATATCTATTATACAAATTTACCAAGCTTCTTTTTCCTACACGTTTTTCTATAGAATAAACTTTATGATAGAGAAGACTTCTTTTTCTACACACTTCTCTCCATATTATATTCTTTAAACATTATGACCAAAAAAAAATTACACTTTATTAATCAAACAATCACTTTTTAAAAACCAAAAAAATGCAACAATAGCCTACCTTGTTAGAAACAATAAGCTAAAACACAAATACCAATACACAATGAAAAAAAACAATAACAATATTCAATAATGAAATTGTGATTTAAATTCATAGAGGTGGAGAGAATATAAACTTTTATTTACACAGAAAATGTGCAACCAATGTCTTCGCATTTATTGAATAGAAAGAGATAGATTTATACAACAACAACTATAGCAAAAGAAAACATCAAAAGCAACAAGTGGGAAACATTTCCAAAGATAAAAGAAAAACATAAACATTTGAGAAACTTTCCCAAACATCAACTGAACAAAACAAATTTCTTATTTTAACATCCTCCCTAAAATCTGATTTGTGGGACAACTTGTCATCCCAAAAAGATTCTTCAATCTATTGAAATCTTCTTCTTTCAAAGGCTTTGTCAAAATGTCAGCAACCTGATCTTTGGACCTACAATAAGAAAGTTTGATTTCATTATTTTTAACCAACTCTCTGATGAAATGAAATTTGATGTCTATGTGTTTTCTTCTTACATGAAAGACTGGATTTTTAGAAAGTGCAATAGCTGATTGATTATCACAAAATATAACTGTTTCTTCCATTTGGGGCTGCAACAGAGCTTCAAGCATTCTCCGTAACCAAACTGCTTGACAACCTACTAAAGTGGCTGCCACATATTCTGCTTTTGCTGAGGACAATGCAACAATGGGTTGTTTCTTTGAAGACCAAGAAATTACACCTAAACCAAGAATAAAAGCACACCCAGAAGTACTTTTCCTATCATCTTGACTTCCAGCCCAATCACTATATGTATAACCAGTTAACTTCAAAACACTCTTCTTTTCATAAAAAATTCCATGATTTGAAATCCCTTTCGCATACCTTAGTATTCTTTTACCTGCTTGTAGATGAGTATCATGTGGATCCTCCATGAACCTGCTTATCAAACTTACTACATACATGATATCTAGCCTTGTTGTAGTTAAGTACATTAAACTTCCAACCAAACTTTTATACAAAGTAGAATCTACCTTTTTGCTTTCATCCTTTTTGCTCAACTTCACACCCATGGCAATAGGTGTAATTGTTGGTTTTCTATTTTCCATCTTGAACCTTTTCAAAATATCATTTGCATAATTTTCTTGTGAAATAAAAATCCCATCACAATTTTGAGTTACTTCAAAACCAAGATAATAGTGCAACAAACCATCAATCATCTCAAATTCACTCTTCATTACCATTGAAAATTCTTTAAGCATGTTTTCATTATTCCCAGTATAAATAAAATCATCAACATAAATGCAAACTATCATAACATCACCTTGTTGATTTTGTTTTATAAATAAGGTGGGCTCATAAGGGAATTTTTCAAAACCATTTTTCAAAAATTATGATTCAATCCTTTCATACCAAGCTCTAGGTGCCTATTTTAAACCATACAAGGCTTTCTTTAGTTTGAGAACTTTACCTTTTTGACCTTTAATCTCATAACCAGGTGGTTGATTAATGTAAATTTCTTCCTCTAATACACCATTCATGAATATTGATTTTACATCCATATGAAAGAGTTTCCAACCCTTTTGTGTTGAAAGAATTAAAATCATACGAATAGTATCCATTCTAGCTATAGGTGCAAAAAATTCATTATAATCAATACCTGATTTTTGTTTGTAGCCCTTCACTACCAACCTAGCCTTGTATTTATTCACTTCACCTTGCTCATTGTACTTTGTTTTATAAACCCACTTTAATCCAATTGCCTTCTTATGCTTAGGGAGATATGCAATGTCCCATGTTTGATTCTTTTCTATGGCTATAATTTCTTCATTCATAGCATTAACCCATTTATCATCATTTATAGATTCTTCAAAAATAACAGGATCACTATTAGCAAAAAATGCAAAATGACAAATATCTTCATTTACCTTTGTTGTTTCTTGATATATATCAGACAAGCTCCTTGTTTTCTGCCATTGTTTTGGAGATTGTGAAGTGGATGATGGAGAACTGCTTGATGAAACATCTCTATGACTTGGTGAACTTGAAAAAGAGTTTTTGTTAACAATTGAAATTTGTTGTTGATTTGCAGCTTCATCTTGAAAGTTAACTTGTTGATATTTCTCTTTCAAATTCCAACACCACTCCTAATCTTCAAGAAAATTTGCATCTCTACTTATCACCAACTTTTTTGTTTCAAGATTATACAATCTATATGCCTTAGATTCTTCATTGTACCGAACAAAGATACATTTCTCTACCTTATCATCCAGTTTACTTCTGAGTGCATCTGGAACATGAGAAAAAGCAATACAACCAAAAAAATTTAAATGATCTACTCGGGGTTTATATCCACCCCATGCTTCTTTTGGTGTCATGCCCCAAACTAAGTCTGTAGGACATCTATTCAAGATATAACATGCACAACAAACTGCTTCTGCCCAAAAAACTTTTGGTAAATTCTTAACATTAAGCATACTGCTTACCATATTTAAAATTGTTCTATTTTTTCTCTCAACTACACCATTTTTCTAAGGTGTATACCTTGTTGTTAGCTTCCTATTTATGCCATTCTCAATAAAAAAGTTATGAAATTCATTTGAAATATACTGTCCACCCCTATCCATCCTTAAAATTCTGAGAAAATAACCACTTTTCTTTTCAACTAATTCTTTAAATTCTCTGAATTTCTTGAAAGTATTTGATTTAGTTTTCAAAGGATACACCCAAAGTTTTCTACTATAGTCATCAATAAATGTAAAAAAATATCTCATACCAGATAATGAAGCAACCTCAATTGCTCCACGTAGATCTAAGTGAACTAGCTCCAGTGGCTCTGAAGCTCTCCAAGAATCTCTTATTGGAAAGGGTTCTCTATGGTTCTTTCCAATAATACAACCTTCACATTCTTCATCCGGTTTTTGGATAAGTGGTAAACCTGTTACCATGTTCTTCTTATGCAAAATATTTAGTCCACCAAAATTTAAATGACCAAATCTAAGATGCCATAACCATTGTGTATTTTTTACAAGAGCATTGAAACTTAAATGCATATTATTTTTGATACTTAGAGAAAACATCCTATTAGCAGTCATGGGTATTTTGGTTATCTGCTTGTTTTTAACATCAATAATAATGCATGAATCCTTTTCAAATTTGACAATGTGGCCTGTTTGCACAAGTTGACCTACACTTAACAAATTATGCTTTAAACCTGGTACATAAAATACATCACCAATATATTTTTTCTCACCTTGTTTTGTTGTGATTAATATCCCCCCTTTCCTCATGGCTGATGCAATTGAATCATTTCCCATCTTAACTTCAGATTTGATGGACTCATCCAAATTCTGAAATATCTCTTTGCATCCAGTCATATGATTACTGCACCCACTGTCAACATACCATTTGTCATCATTTACTCCCTCCTTTTTGTTGCATGTTAGCAAGACATATCCTTCCTGCCCTTCACCTTCATTTGTATTTTGGGCTTCATGTTTACTTTCATCTGCAATCTTTTTTCTACATTCAGCTACAATATATCCAAAATTTTGACAACTTAATAACATTGAATAGATGATTTATCATACCTCTGAAAACCTCTACCTCTTTGCTAAAATTTTTTTCTTCCTCTACCTCTTGCTTGAGTGTAATTACAAATTTCTTCATCACTTCTATTGCTTCTTTGACCTCTGCCTCTTTGTTGAAAACATCCTCCTCTTCCTCTTGAATTTCTACCTCTTGCTCTTTGTGCTGAAGATGATTATGGTGTGGCTTCTTTTTCTTTCAAAGCTACTTTGCTCTTTAAAGCTTTCTCAAGTGACTCCTTTGTTGATTTATTTATTATTTGCTCATGCGTGTACAGTGAACCCATAAGCTCATCTACAGATAAAGAGGTTAGATCTTTTGATTCTTCAATAGCTATAACTACAAGATCATATTTTGTAGGCAAACTTTTTAAAATCTTTTCAACAATTTTTTGATCATTCATAATCTCACCATTTATTTTCATCTGATTAACTATCCCCATTGTGCGAGTAAAAAAATCTCCTAAACTTTCAAAATCTGACATTTGTAAAATTTCAAAATCCTTTCTAAGCATTTGTAAACGGATTGTTCTTACTCTTTCTGTACCTTGAAATGATTGTGAAAGAAGATCCCATGCTTCTTTGGCTATTGAAATAGTTGTAAGTCTTGGAAGGAGAGTTTCATCAAGGCCTGCACAATGAACAATAATGCTTTCTGATCTTTTTTCCGATTATTCTCTAGTAAATTCCTTTCATTTTGTGTGAGTGCTGCAAATACTGCTGCATTTTCCGGTTCTAAATATCCATTTTGCACAAGATCTCATAGCTCCTGTGATCTAAACAAAATCTTCATTTGAAAACTCCAAAAATCATAGTTTTTTCCCATTAAATTTAAGAATTTGCAGTTGTGTACTGTTAGCATTCATTGCTATTTCGAAACCTGCTCTGATACCATATGTTAGAAACAATAAACTAAAACACAAATGCCAGTACACAATGAAAAACAGCAATAACAATATTCAATAATTAAACTGTGATTTAAATTCACAAAGGCAGAGAGAATATAAACTTTTATTTACACAGAAAATGTGCAACCAATGTCTTTGCATTTACTGAATAAAAAGAGATAGATTTATACAGCAACAACTATAACTAAAAAAACATCAAAACAACGAGTGGGAAATTCCCAAACAGAAACGTTTGGGAAACTTTCCCAAACAGCAACTGAACAAAACAGATTTCTTATTTTAAGATACCTAAGCAAGAACTAATAATAAGCAGTGGGAATCAAAAAATTGTAAGCATGCAGATCATATCATTTTAGTAGTGCAAATAATCTCATTACTGAACACAGTTACATCAATTTCATTTGCATATAAACAAAAAATGATACAGAAGGCTAGGCTAATGGCTGCATGCAGCTTGTGCCTTGAATCTCTTGCATATATATGCTATCGTGGTATTGATCTTTACATTTTTTCAGCTACATCAAATTTCTCAGCGTCAACAGATCCACTGATCTGCTTAACTCTCAAACGCCCAATCAATCCAGAAACCGAAAACTGTAATGACAATGTACAACCCAGTTGGGCAGCCACGGGGCCAGAAATAATGTCCACAATCCCTTGGTTCAACTTAAACGCCAAGAACAAGGCCACTGGCGTCCCCCCCAAGAAAAAGATCGGAGATGAATTCTAGTGCGAGCACCTGATCTTGCATTGCAGAGCAGATCCGGTAGTCTGGGGGCAGTTCCCCAGCTCGCAAAGGCCTATGATTGGTAGAACTGCGGTAGTCAACAACAACACTCCTCGGGCTTGGGTGAACGCGCGGTCCAATAGGTTGCGGAAAAGAGTTTCCCACGTCACGTTCATGATGGTCACCAGACCGCGGATCCCAGAGCGACCATGTCGCGTTTCTCGCCCACTCAGGGCAGCGGGCTCCGAGCTCATTTTCCACACTTGTGGGGACAGATGACCCCAAGCGCCATGGGAAACCAAGGCAGGTAACCGGCTAAGAGCGTCACCATCTCGTTCCACCACCATTCGAGGCATACGGGAGAGCAGATCGGAAGAGCGAAGTGGAGCAGCGCCAGGCACTCCCCCGACCACCCTACCCACTGTTCGGTCAATTTTGAATTCAGAAGTTTGGATAGACAATATATAAATATTTAAATAATCAAATAATCAATAATAATTTTACAAATTATAAGTCTATATAAAAAATAGTAAATCTAAAAATGACTTTGAATAAACTCTAATTGCTGACAAAACAATTCAATGTCCCAAAAAATCAGCAAAAACCTTGGTGGATTTCATCAACCATCTTCAAAAATCCATAGATTTCATCAAGCATCTTCATCTTTTGAAGATTCTCCATCTCCATACCACTGATGATCTCATATTATATGAAGACGGAGAATCCTCAAAAGATGAAGATGGCTGACAAAAGTAAAAAATCTGCACAACTCCCTGTCAGATTTGTTAAACATCTTCATTTTGGAGGATTCAATTGATTATCTATTTTGCAAGGAGAATCCTCACGAAACTGGCGAGGAGTTGCGCAGATTTCTGCAGTCGTCGGCTTTAGTGAAGTTCTGCTCCTCATGGCCTAACTCTGCAGCGTCCCTGCTTATATAGAGGAAACGAAGCAAGCCCACAGGGTCTTTTCACACAGTCAAACAGGCCAGTAGACGACCATAATCATTTCACTATTATGAGAAGGAAGAAGAAGTTAGAGACCATGAGTATTGTCACTGCCTGATGCTGACTACGATTATCTACGGAAAATATATAACAGTGTTTATCACGCGTAAACTCCCTTTCTTCCTCGAATGCTGTAGAGAGCACGACAACCAACAGAATTTTATTTAACTTCCCCACCAAGTAACGACCATGCAATTTGACGGATGAATACAGTCAATGGCGCCTATGCTTTATCATGTGACCTCCACACCTTTGTCCGGTGCCCCTAAATCAATCAGGGGCTTCAATTTGAAGATCGACCCTGCCTGTCAAGCAAATTTTCAGTTGCCTTGGAATGCTAAGGCGCGGGGAAAGTATATTTATATTGACGCTCTGCCTAAAATCTCCTCCCCCAAGTTGAAAATCTTTCCAAATTTTAAATTACGTCAATACGGCCATACAGCCGTCAAATGTAACCGTAGCCGGACTCCAAGGAAATTTACTGGTTGCCACCTGTCGGGGATAAGTTAATTTATGTCGGACACGGCTCAATAATGTCTATAAGCACGCGTTGTTTGATTAATACGACACCTTTGCTTACGTGTATTTGTCGCCCGTTGTTAAAACGGGACTATTGCAGCAACCGTGCTGATTCATTCCAAAACGTCTGGAACAACTCTACGCCGTTCCAGCCAGTGGTCCCAGGGAGATTTCGAAATAGTTACTCCAAAAGAAATGCCCCCCTCTAAAGCTAAGTTGGGTACGGTACGTTCTTCCTTTTAATATAGTTTTTACTGTAAATAATGTATTTTGTCACTAAAATTGCAAGCAAATCTGATTTACTACTTCGGGATGGGACGCGGTGGGTTAAATTTGACTCTTGACCCTCTTTCAAGGGTTATTTAAAAATTTATATAGTTTTTATATTAGAAGTTTTTAAATTAATTATGATAGATTTTGGAAATATCATATCTTTGAATGGGAGCAAGCTAATTCCTAGACAAAATTCACCTATGTATATAACATAAGATATGTCCCCTATATCGCATGGAGAAAAGAGCCGCGACGAAAGAGGTGGGACTCGTGACGGAAGAGGTTGTCGGACGGAAGGAAGGACTTGACGGTCGGAGGTCTCATCTCGTCTGTTGTTTGCTGTCCCGTTGCCGGGAAATCATGTTAGTACCGGCGGGTTTTCAAAATAATTGTTCGACGTGGATGGACAAAAAGCCAAAAACGTGGCATTCGAAACCATTATTAGCAAATATCAAAAATCCCAGACGAGGTCCCATTTTCTCCATTTTTGGATAGCGACGTTTTGGTGGATAGCAAGGGCAAGAGTTGCAGGCATGTAGAGCTCCTTAAGGTATGTATATCTGCTCTGTGTATGTGCCATTTTGCCATTCTACCATGAACACTGAAGAAACAAACGACCATTCGTTGTGGGGTTTTCGTTTTGTGATTTTCTATTGAGGGTTTTTTAGTTTCGTCTCCTCCCGTCTGCTAATTTTGAAAATTTGGGGTTGTCGATGAAATAGATGACAACCCACTGTGGAAATAT
Source organism: Sequoiadendron giganteum (assembly GCA_007115665.2). Classification (NCBI taxonomy): domain Eukaryota; kingdom Viridiplantae; phylum Streptophyta; class Pinopsida; order Cupressales; family Cupressaceae; genus Sequoiadendron; species Sequoiadendron giganteum. The sequence continues at coordinate 10,789,216 of VCHN02000014.1, forward strand.
GAGTGAAATAACGAAATAAGGTTTATAGAGACCACAAAGCATTGCGAAAATCAAAATAAGTGAATAAGGTTTACAGAAACCACAAACTATTGTGAAAATCACATAAAGCCTAACACGTCGCCATTGTTCACATTCTTATTTTGAATTTTGCAGGGTTTTCATTGGGAAACTATTTAGTTGAAATGCAGATCTGATAATGTTTTTTTGTGTCGAGGGGTTTTAAATTTTTGTTTCATTTCCTCCTCGTATGATGGTTTTCGAATTTTGCCATATTCGAATGAAATAAGCAACAACCCATTGTAGAAATATGAGTGAAATTACTGAATAATGTTTATAGAAAGTAGAATTTGTGGGTTTTGTAATGAAATGCTATATTTTGAAAATCACGTAAAACCCAGAATGTCGCCATTGTTCACATTGTTATTCAGAATGGATAAAAAAACACAAAACGTGGCATTTGAAATCATAATTCAAAAATAGCAAAAAGCCCACATGACGTCCCATTTTTGCCGCCATTTTATACACTGTTGTTTTGGAAAACACAATGTCTCCTAAAACTTGGACTACTGTAAAACCCTTTAGAAGTAACTACCCAATTGGTTACTCACCCCTGACCTCAGTTTGGTATGTTTTGTGATTGTGTGGAGAAACATTTGTGATTTTGATAGTAGGAATGTAATGAAATTGGAAAATAGTAGGTATTATGAAACCTGCAAGGCATAGTGTGATAGATTGTTTTTTGGGTTGGAAAACACACTGTCCTATGTTCGCCATAGTTCACATTGTTATTCAGAATGGAGAAAAAAGTAGAAAACATGGCGTTCGAAATAATTATTTGCAAATAGAAAAAAGTCCAGATGACATCCCATCTTTGTGGCCATTTTATACACTGTCATTTTGGAAAACACAGTGTTTTATAAAATTGTGAGTGTTGTAAGGGCCTTTAGAAGTAACAACCCAATTGGTTACTCACCCCTGAACTCAATTTGGTATGTTTTATGATTGTGTGGAGAACCTTTTGGGATTTCGATAGTAGGAATGTAATGATACTCTTTGCATTTCATTTGAGCCTACGAAGAAAGAAAACTCCTAGACAAAATTCACCAATGTACATAACATATTATATATGTTATATCGCCCCCCATATTGAATGGACAAAAGAGTCGCGATGGAAAAGGTGGTCGGATGGAAGGAACCTACGATGGAAAAGGTGGTCGGACGAAAGGAAATACTTGACGGTCGAACGTCTCATCTCGTCTATTGTTTCTTGCCCCGTCGTTGGGATAACGTTTCAACGTCGATGGGTTTTCAAAATAATTATTTGATGTGGATGGACAAAATGCCCAAAACATGTCATTGAAAACCATTATTTGCAAATAGAAAAACTAGGTGCCAAGAATGTAATTAAATTGGAAAACAATAGGTATTATGATACTTGCAAGGCACAGTGTTGTTATAGATGGTTTGCAGTGTTGGAAAACACACTGTCCCATTTCAGTTAGTTCATTATGAAGAGTTTTATTTCGTTACTCCAAGAATGTAATGCAATCCACTTTCAAATTGTGGAACAACTCTTTGATACAGTCGAAATGTCATTTCGATTTCTCTATCTGATTGGAACAAATAAAATGCTTGCATTATTTGCAGTGTTGGAAAACACATTGTCTCTTCTCACTTGCAGAAGGTTTTAGAACAGTATATGCATTGCTTGTTTTCTTAACACCTAGGGTTTTCCAACATGCATTCTTACTAAACAAAAACAATGTCTTCAAGAGCTTTTGTAATATAGACAGTCTCAATGTATTCAAAAGCCCTTTCAAAATTTCTAAGGACATTTAATTTGGGAAAAAAATGCATTTAAATTTGGCATGACTGAAAAAAATTTGCACAAAATAATTGCAATTTGCAAAACCCAATACATTGGGTTTTAGTTATTTGAATGTCCTTGTTGAAATGTAAAGGGTTGTCTCATGGTGGGTTGCTTGATTCTTAACACCCACAATTTTCCAACATGCAATGTTACAAGACAATACGAATGTCTTCCAAATCACACATTCGATTGTTGTGTTTAAATTTTGAACCATTGAAAAAAAAAGTGCACAAAATAATTCTAAATGGGAAACACAGTGTTGGGTTTCAGTTATTTCAATCTCCTTGTTTAAATGTAAAGGGTCGTCTCATGTTAGGTTTCTTGCTTCCTAACACCCATGGTTTTGCAACATGGAATGTTACAAAAAAGTATGAATGTCTTCCAAATCACACATTCCATTGTTGTGTTTAAATTTGAGTTGATTGAAAAACAAACTGCACAAAATCATTTTAAATGGAAAATGCAGTGATGGGTTTCAGTTATTTGAATCTCCTTGTTTAAATGTAAATGGAAAGTTGGAGGTTTGAGTGCATGCGGAGGAGTTGGAGGAGAATACCGACCAAATCGAGGTGAGGGTAATTCTGTTGCAAGGAGAGGGTTTTACAAGATCTTTTAATTTGAAATTTGGGAAACACAATGTGGAGTATTTCAGTTTCTTGAATGTCTTCCAAATCACACATTCCATTGTTGTGTTTAAATTTCAGTCGATTGAAAAAAAATTGCACAAAATAATTGTGAATGAGAAACACGGTGCTGGGTTTCAGTTATTTGAATCTCCTTGTTTAAATGTAAAGGGTTTTCTCATGGTGGGTTGCTTTCTTCTTAACACCCACAGTTTTGCAACATGGAATGTTACAAAACAGTATGAATGTCTTCAAAATCACACATTCCATTGTTGTGTTTAAATTTCACAACATTGAAAAAAAAGTGCAGAAAATAATTCTAAATGGGAAACACAGTGATGGGTTTCAATTATTTGAATCTCCCTGTTTAAATGTAAAGGGTCATCTCATGCTGGGTTGCTCGGTTGTTAACACCCATGGTTTTTCAAGATGGAATGTTACAAAACAGTATGGAAGTCTTCCAAATCACACCTTTCATTGTTGTGTTTAAGTTTCAAGTATATAAAAAATTGCATGCTTCATAACACATTGCATTTTTCAACCTCCACATCAAAAAATACCCAAGCCCTTTCTGGTTTTTAAACCAGTATATCTAGGTGTGCACATTGGCTAGTGCATGTTGGAAAACACAATGTGTTTTGAAGCCTGCCTTTACTTCATTCTGTTTTGCAACAATTCATGTTGGAAAAACCTTGGTGTTAAGAAAGAAGCAACCCAAATAGTGTTGTAAAACCCTCTGCAACACTATTGGATAGTACCTGTCACCTCAATTTGGTTTATTTTCTCCTCTAACTTGTCCACGTGCACTAAAACCTTCAGCTTTCCCTTTCAATGTGCAAACTGGAAACAAATAGTATTTTCACCTTTCTTTTTCAAAACAAAAAAGGCCCAATACTTGCAATTGTCACTGGGAAAACATGTCAGTGTTGGCGGGTTTTCAAAATAATTTTTCGGCATGGACAAAAAGCCTAAAATGTGGCATTCGAAACCATTATTTGCAAATATCAAAAAGCCCAAACAAGCTCCCATTTTCTCCATTTTTGGATAGCGACATTTTGGTGGATAGCAATGGGAAGAGTTGTAGGTGTTCGGAGCTCCCTAAGGTATGTATATCTGCTCTATGTATGTGCCATTTTTCCATTCTGCCATGAACACTAAAGAAAGGAACAACTATTTATTGCTAGAAAATAGTATTTTCACCTTTCTTTCTTGAAATAGAAAAGGCCCAATAGGAGGAAACAAATAGTATTTTCACCTTTCTTTCTCGAAACAGAAAAGGCCCATGTCATTCCCTTCTACTTTTCCCATGCTAGACAAAAGAAACTTGTCGACAAAGCTAATCCGCCCACTTTTTCGCTCGGCAACAGGCAGGAAAACCCACCTGACAACATCATTAACTCCCACCTGATCATCACCCAGATGTTTCATCCTGTCTGTTAGTTTCATGCTAATCGCTAGTCTTGAGAGCCCTACACTACGATGTCTCATCATGCTATGTATGTTTCCATGTATGTTTTCATGTATGTTTTTCATGCATTTTTGAACAACTCTTTGCTACAGTCCAAATTTCATTTAACTTTCTTTATCTGATTGGAACAAATAAATAAATTGCATTATTTGTGGAGTTGGAAAACACACTGTCTCCTCTCAATTGCAGAGGGTTTTACAACACTATATGGGTTGCTTGTTTCTTAACACCTTATATCGACATAGTGTGTTTTCCAACTGTGCAAATAATGTGAGCATTTATTTGGTCGAATCAGATGAGGAAAATGAAATGCCATTTTGATCTAATGTTACATAAATAGGTGTTTTTTTGTTTATGAGTTAGATTTCTCTTGATTGGAACAAATGAATTGCTCTCATTATTTGCATAGTTGGAAAACACATTGTCTCCTCTCTATTGTAGAGGGTTTTGCAACACAATTTGGGTTATTTGTTTCTTAACACCTTATATGGAGACATTGTATTTTCCAACAATGCAAATAGTGCGAGCATTTATTTGGCTGAATCAGATGAGGAAAATGAAATTCCATTTTTATCTCATGTTACATACATAGGTGTTTTTTGTTTACGAGTTAGCTTTCTCCTAATTCCTGATTGGAACAAATGAATTGATCCAACAGAATGAACATTCATTGCTTCACAGTTCTAGAAGAATGGAAAAATGGCACATTTGATTGCTAATATATATACTAGTGTTAGAAATAGGTTAAATTGGAAATTAAATTCCCAATGTATATTTTAATACGTTTGTTTATTGTTTGTGCAAGAGGGCATTTTGCACTCAATAGAACATATAAATTATGTATTAAGGAAATTTGGAAGAAATAAAATTATTTCTAGCATCAATTGTCTTTAATTTGCCAATTTAATCTATCGCTAACACTTGTTTTTCTTCCGGGTGGTTGATATAGGCCAGGAAAGAAAATTGAACAAAACAAGGGAAGGTTGATTGAGAAGGATGCTTCAGGAGATGTGAGCCTTCTGCAGTAAATACAGGTGATTCTAGCTATCATAGTTTGAATCGCAAGTGTAGTGGACGCATAGTAATGTTAATAAATGTAAGAACATAAATTGATATTTTATTGTAAACTATATCCTAACAGGGTTAGTATAAAGCAAAATTCCATAGCATATAAATAGAAGTTCAACAAGGTTTTGTTGTATAAATTATTTAGTGAAAAAATATTCCTCACAAGGTAAAGAAAAATAGCACACCTACCAGTTGAACAAGGCTTTAGAATAATAAGTTTCTATAGCATACCTACCAGAGTTGAACAAGGTTTTCTTTGTTGCAGAGTTTATTTTAGTAAAACATATTTTATAATAGCATAAAGAAAAAGCAAAGTTTCCATAGCATTGTCTACCAGTTGAACGAAGGTTTCCATAGCTGAGTAACTTTCTTTGCCATAAAGTTGATTTTTCTCTAAAAACTTACAAGTTACTAAAGAGTATTCAGTCCACTACTAAAGGGCTACTAAATTAAATAAAGTTTAGAACATATGAATATTAAATTCATACAAGAAAAGAGAATCCAAATTTAATAGCTTTGGCTAGTTGTCAGTGGAAGGTCCCTGCTAGAACAGACACATTTGTCTCTTCATTAAGATGACAGTTGTGTACGAAGTTTCCTAACTATATAAGTCATCACCAGCCCCAACTCCAATAGCTACAAGTCTGAAATTAAGCAAAGAGGACAACAACAAAGATGTTAACCCAACCCTCTATAAGAGCATGGTTGGAAGCCTCATGTATTTGACAACAACAAGACCCGATATGATGTACGCAGTAAGCCTGATTTCTAGGTTCATGGAGCAACCTAAGGACGCACACTGGCAAGCAGGAAAAAGAATTTTAAGGTATGCCAATGGCATGAAAGGCTATGTCATTATACACTGCCTCTAATGAGTTTCAACTTGTTGGGTACACAGATAGTGATTGGGTAGGAAATGTAGATGATAGGAAAAGCACTTCGAGATATGCGTTCTGCATGGCTTCAAGAGCAATATCATGGGCATCAAAGAAGCAACCCATAGTTTCTCTCTCCATGGCTGAAGCCGAATACATTGCAACAAATGCAGCAACATGCCAAGCTATTTGGCTTAGAAGAATCCTTGCAGATTTGTATGAGCAGCAAGAAGATGGTACAACCACATTTTATGACAACGTATCTTCTATTGCCTTGACCAAGAATCCCGTATTTCATGGACGAAGCAAGCACATAGAAATATTCTACCATTTCATAAGGGAGTTGGTGGAGCATGGAGAGATCGAGCTTCAGTATTGCAGATCTGAGCAGCATCTCGTTGATATTTTCACAAAGACATTGTCAAAAGACTCCTTTGAACGCCTAAGAAATAGGATTGGTATGTAGGAATGCACCGAAACTTTGGTTCTGGTAAACACAGAAAAGCAGAGATGCTCTGGAACCTTAGTTCAGAAAAAAATAGAGGAGCACAGATGCTCTAAAACTTGTAAGCGCAGATGCTCTGGAACTTGTCATCTGGAAAACACAGAAAAGTGCAGATGCTTTGAAACTTGTGTTTAGGGAAACACAGAAGAGTGCAGATGCTCTGAAACTTTGGAGAAGCGCATATGCTCCAAAACTTATGCTCCAGAACTTTTGATTGGTGAGGTAAATCAGAGAGACTCAAGATTAAGGGGGAGTGTTGGAAAAACTAATCTTGAGTAGCCACCAACCAAGTGTATTTAATGCATAGCTAGAAATTATCTGTTAGGATCCTCCACCTGCCGTGTCTGACTTCCAATGCTGGCCAATTAATTTTGGCAGAGAATTAATTTCTGGTTGGTGAATTTGAATTGAGCACCAATTTTGGAAAGGGCTGGGAAAGACAAAAGAATATAGGATATAATGTTTTTCAGGTATAGACAAAAGACAAAGAGCAACAAAAGAATAGAGGGAAGAATGTTCACGTGAATCTGCAGCAGCAGAGGAAAGTGCTCCAAAATATTTACAGAGGCCCAGTGCTTCAGAATGTTCACAGTAGCACACAATTGGCTCTAGTGTGCTAGAACGTGCACAATTTTTGTATGAAAGAATGTACAGGGCTTTGCTCTTAGTTTTTGTATGTAAACATTTTGGATTGTAATCCTTTTGATTAATTTAATGAAACAAAAAATATACTGCCTCCTCTTCTTGCTGTCCATTTTATTTGGTCTGTGTTTTCTTCTTTGGCCACTATAGTTGGGTTCATTTTCCCAACACTTTTCAGCTTCTTCATCAATTTTCTTGTGATCCTCCAAATTTGTGAGGTTTACGCTACCACGATCGTCTTCAGGAGACACAAATAGTTCCATCACCATATCCAAAGCTCATGCCACCTAAAAACATGTAAATAGTAAACCCTCAACAGAAACTTCAAAACCATAAAACTCTAAAAAGCATGAAAATAGAAAAGATGAGATACCTTGTATGGACCAAGGTGAACTATTCGGTCTAATGCAAGAATGTGGCTCGATTCATAGTAGAGCTTAACAAATTCTATGGCTTCCTCTTCAAAACTCTTCTGCATTAATGCCAAAAAGATCACAAAGATAGGAGATAGAACAAATACTGATTGTGCAACATCTCTCCACTCTTCTTTATTTGTAGTGGCAAAATAAAATTATGTAACATTAGAGTTCTCAAACTTCTTATTCTTCCACTCTCATCAGTTACTAATTCTAGTCCCTGCATGTGTTGTAACTGTAGACACATAAAAATGACCTAGACCTGTAGGCTCTTCTTTTAACCCTAATTAGGACATTTTAATTATGTCCTTGACTCATTCTCAACTATTAATTAGATAATTCTTAATTATTTAATTAATTCATATCTGTTTATTCCTCATGATTATTAAATAAATAATATTGTAATTATTTATTTAATGCATCACTAATTGTCTAAATATCTTCCTATAATTAAATTAATTTATTAATTTATTCAACCCCTTTATGTCTTCCTAATCATTAAATAATTAATTTTACTTATTTATTTAATTATGTCACTAATTAGGCCCTCTTCTTCCTAAAATTAAATAAATTCTTATTTATTTAATCCCCCTTCCACTATAATTAAATTATTATATTTAATTTAAAAGGTCCCCTTTGTCACATTCCTCTAATAATTAAATAATATCTTTATTATTTAATTCCCACCTAAATTAAATAAATCTTATTATTTAATTAAAATAAGTCCCAGCACTTAAATTGAATAATTTTATTATTATTTAATTTCCCCTCTTTTATTGTGCTCATTTTAAATAAATATTATTTAAAATAACTCCCCCTTTATAAATTCTCTCTTTTTAGTAAATAATTTAATTTAAATTATTTACTATCACATGACCCCACCCCTTTTTGAATTAAAATAGTTTTTAATTCAAAAAGTCAACATCCCCTCTTGATTTAAATTATTTTAAATAAATTATTTAATTCCCCAACGACTCTGTTTTCCGTGCCTAGAATCTTTTGTCACATGCATTGTTAGCCATTGATTTAATTCTCTAATAAATCAATCTTGACCCTTTATTTCGAATCTGACCTAATGTTGCCCTAACCCTAATTGTGGGTTGCTATATGGAATCCCGTTCATTGATTCTAGGGCACTTGCTAACTTTCAATCTTGGCCATTCACACAAAATTGCATCTTCTATAAAAGAGCAATTTTGGTCACATCTTGGATCCCTGGACACACATATTTGATCATCTCACTTAGGAATTATTATCATCTTGCACTTTCATACTTTTAGCATTGTTAAGTTTCATTTGGCATAGCATTTTAGATTTTATTTGACATAGATTAGACATTATAGATGCTTACTAGTTGCAGTAGGGCATAGTATTGCATTTAGGTTATTCAAATCCTTCAATATTTGCTTAGGGCTTGTCATTTCTATTGGCTTTCTCTTCACAAATCTGAGGGCAAACAACATATCCAGCAAGTTAAGAAGGTATACTGGAGGTTAGTCATGGAGGATGAAGACAATCTATTAAGATTGTTCATCTATTCCTTTGCACTCTATTAGTACTTAGGGTTTTATATTTTTGCATATTACATTGCTTAAAACCATAGAAAAATCCCTTTGTTACATTGGTGAACCCGACGTTTCTTATAACACATTTTTTGCAGGTCATAGTATGGATTTTTCATCATTTTTTTTTGCAGGTTAGGGTACGGATTTTTTGGATTTTTTTTGTAGGTGTACAGAACGATGCATATGACAGTTTCTACAATGCAAGTAACATTCTGAGCCGCATCTGCATTCTAAAGTGATGCATCTAACCTGTCAAGCCGCATTTTCTCCTTCAAACGACACATTTGCAGACACAAGTCGCATTTCACAGACCGAAAGTCGCATATGCCGAGCCGCATCTGTCGAGCCGCATTTGATGAGCTGCATCTGCAAGAGCGCACCGCATTTGACTGGTAAAATTTCATGTTTTAGAATTGTAATCTGGATCTGATGCGACCGCGGCCAGTCTTTCATTTTTGAGAGGATTAAAATGAACCAACCCTAGGGTAGACATTTCATTTAAAATTTATCAATCCTAGGATAGGCAATTTAATTGGAAATTTATCAATCCTAGGATAGTCACCAAATCTTCTATTTTGTTTGGTTAAAATGAACCCCATGACTGTTGTGAAGCAATATCTTCACTTAGAGTAAAATATTTTGCATTTGGGTTTAAAACTGAACAAATTTTGTTTGTTGTGCTTGATTGGGCAATAGGTATATGCTCTCCCCTTTACTGGGTGACCAAAAAACTAGACTTACCCATTTTCTTTATGCATTTTACTATTTTTATTACAACCCTCAGAAGGCCTACTCTTGTGGGAAAAAGCACTCACCCAAGAGGAACGACCTAAGTGGGAACACCTAAAGCCAAGGTTTCCAACCCACTCTAATCAAAAGCAAGTTGTTGATGAAAATCCAACTTGACAGTAGTAGGCAGGATAACCATCCCCAAAGCCTTTGTTCTAAAGGTTGGGAGGTCTCTTGAGGGAGTATATCTATTGCCACATTGAACGGAAATACTTACTAAGAACCATAGTGTAGTAGCCAGCCATGTCAGTAACCAGACATTGTTTCAATCACAGTGCAAGGGGAGGGAAGAATCTCCCCCCAAGACACTCACCATATAGTCGCCATGGACTATTTGCTCAAGGGATCCGGTATCCACTTCCATCACCTTGAGTACACACTTGGAAAAAACAAAAACACGAGCGCCCTCTAGGGGGTGACATGGCTGTGTGAGTCGACGCGATTTTAAGATGTGGGCTGTGATTGCGATGATGACCCATTTGACTTTTAAGAGTGAGTCTGTTTGAAATAATTTAATTTCTATGTGTTTGTCAACTATTTTCAAACAACTTTCAAACAAGCAAAACATCAGCAAATCTGGATCAAAACTTGTCAAATCGGCCAAACAGTCTTTTATTTTCCAGAATTTACTTCATGCAACGCAATAGCTCTGATGCACCGCAATTATCAAATATCGAGCCACATTTGCTTTGATGACCCACATTTGATTCATCTTGAGCCGCAATTTCTATAACAAATCGCATTTGACATTATCCTGAGCCCCATTCGCTCTCCCGAGCCGCAACTAAAACATAGTGAGTCGCACTTTCCAGTACCAAACCGCATTCGCAATATTGAGTCGCATCTGCTAACCCCTGAAGCGCATTCGCCCTAAAACACCACATTTGATGAACAGTGAACCACATTTGCAAGAACATGCCTTATTCAGTGTCGACCTGCATTTTTGCTTGCCTACTGATACTTCCAAAATTGATCCCTGCAATGCAAGTGACATTTCAGACCGCACTTGTTTAGTCTAAAGCCGCATTCATCATTTCAAACCGCATTTGCTAACTGTAATGCTGCATTCGCCTGGACAGACCGCATATGATTACTGTCCAACCGCATGTGCTCTGTCAAATCGGATTTTCCTACCTGTGAAAACATTGCCAGAATTAATTGCTGCAACGCAATTGCTATGTTATGTCGCATTTACTCTTCTGAGCCGTAGTCGACCTGGTGAACCGCATTTGATCTGGTGAACCGCATTTTCCATAGTGAACCGCATATGTTCTGTCGAACTGCATTTGCCAAACTTCGAAAACAATCTGCTCACTGTCAAAATCAAAAGTCGCAACTTGTCTTTTTTCCAGATTCCATCAAGTCCATCCCTTTTGTTTCTATCAAAACCAGATATTGATTTGCTCAACTTCCCTCATTATACACATCATTCTTAGGATCATCATAGGTTTCCAATTGCATGTGACTAGTTGCATTGCTAGTTTACCATTTCCTTAGACACTCATTTTGCAGATTTTAGGAATACACTCCTTACCATACATGGTCAAGACTTTGTCTTCAAAAGTAGGTTATCATTGGACCCAATCACCCTTAGTCATTTAGTCAAAACTTTTGTGAATTGTTTCCAACTCAACAGTCTAGTGTGGAAACTTCACTTTGTCCTTTTTTAGTCCTATCATTGGTCCATTGATTTTCCAAACCTGAAACATTGCAAGCACTTTGTTTGGTCAAGTAGTCATCTCCTTAGATTTCTCAATAGTGAGTGCATCTTAGACTCCATTTAGTTTGCATATCATTAGTCTCCTCATTTTAGAGTCATACCATTTGCATCCATAAACCGTTCATCTCCCTTTTGCATTTCATAACATTCCTTAGTGTCATATTTAGGTCATTATCACTCATCATCTCTCATCATCTCAAAGTTGAGCAAAACTTTTTATGGTTGAAACTAGGTTACAAAAAAAGAAAAGACTCATGGATTCTTTTGGTCAAGACCCCAATTTTCCCAATTTCACCAATGACATGAATTTATTCCCTAGTAACATGCAATATCTTTCTAATGACATGGAAAATTCTACAATCAATCCTTTTAGTGAGATATTTATTCCACACAATCCCTTTGAACAATTTATCTGTAGAGACCAAAATGGAGAAGTTTTTGAAGAAGACATACAAGCTCTGCCCAAAACCCAGAAGTGGCCTCTTTTGTGGAAGAATTAGTCCTAAATGACTCATCCAAATATTTAGCCATGCTTCTTGACCAAGGGGCTAAGTTACCAAAAGGATTTGACCTCAACACTATTAGAGCAACATCTCCAAATCACCAATCACACAATACGTCCATGGGAGCCTCTCCAGAAAACACCATTAACACCATTAATACTACCTCTCTTGGTCATACTACCACCACAACCAATGCAGCTACCACCACCATTGCAGCTACCACAACTAATGCAACCACCATAACCAACACAACATCCATTGGAAGATCATCTACCAAAAACAACACCACATCACAATCCATCCCCCAACAAACAACCACTACCCCTTCACAAACATTTGGATCAACAATGGGGGCAACCACGTCAAACCTCTTTGGAAGTTCATTTAAGTCCATGGGTCCATCAACAAACCTGTTAGTAGGGCCCTCAAATACTATGGCAACTAACTCATCAAATCCTTTTGGGAGAAATAAACGAGGAGTTACCATCCAAGGAACCCAACCTAATTACTCACAGGTTAATACCAACATTCCTTTGAGGCAAAACACCAACACTAATCAAGGCCAAAATTCCTTATTTGGTCAAGGCAATGAAGGCACCCAATCTTTTATTCCATTTGGACATCAACATACTCAAAATCAGCAAGGCTCACAAATGCAATCCAACATGGCAAGATCTCAAATCCCCACATATGCTACTCAAGTGCATACACAACAACGTACTCCCAATCAATACACCCATTTCCAACAACCACAAAATCAGAATACCCATTTTTCCCACCAACAACACATTCAAAACCAACATATCTCATCACAACAAGTGGGCAACCAAGCCATACCTCTCACAAACATGTGTGATGCTACCAACAACCCCATTGTGGAGGCACTCACACTACAACTTGCTACTCTTCAAACACAAGTGGAGACCTTACAACAATCCAACAAAAAGTCTTACATGTCACATGACTTGTGTCCATATCCATTTGACACCACCTTGTATATGCCACCCTTTCCTCATGGGTATGTGGTACCTCATTTTCCTAAATACAAAGGAAAAATGAACCCCATTGAACACATAAGAGAGTTCACCACTAGTTGCATGGACATAGCTTATGAACAAACCTATCTCATGAGACTCTTTTCAAGAAGTCTCGCAGGGCATGCACTAGAATGGTTCTCACTATTACCTAAGGGAATAAAAACATGGGATGAATTGGCAAACAAGTTTGTGGAGAACTATGCCTACAACATTGACACAGACATTGACATTGCCTCCTTATGCAGAATTACCCAAGAGGATGCGGGAGATACTTTCATTCCATTCTTTCAAAGATGAAGAACCTTAGCAAGCAGGTGTCCGGTAGAAATACCTGAAAAGGAGAAAGTAACCATGTTTGTACAAACTCTCCTTGGACTGCTAAGGTATGGATTACAGGTCCATTGTTGCACCACTTTTGTTGATCTTGTTGAAAAAGGTGTCCAACTTGAAAAAGCCTTGATCGCCAAAGGTGAGTTAAAATATGGTGGCAAAATCATCAACGCCACTTCAAACAATAACCCAAGTAGCTCAAATGACAAAAACAAATATTGGGTTAAGAACAAGCATATCACCAACGACGGTGTGGTTGACACAAAAATCGTTAATACAACAGGTCATGTACTCACAATCAAAGGAGTACAAAGTCAAAACGCACCTATAACTACACCCACACCAACTACAAATGTTGTCCAAAGCAATCCTACTCAAACCAATCAAAGACAACCGCGCCAACCGCGACAAATCCAAAAATGTACATACACCCCTTTGGGTGAACCTATTGAAATTGTCTTGAGGAAACTTCTTCAAAATGGTGTCATAACATTGGAAGATCCTAAACCATATGACTCGGGTCAGTTCAAGCCAGCATGGTGGGATGATAACGCGTTTTGTGATTTCCATCGTGCCAAAGGGCACAAAAAATCCTCTTGTCGTCAATTGTGAAATCTGGTGCAAGAACTCATTGAGAACCACACCATCAAGCTAGGTGGTCAATCCTTCACATCTAATGCAGATCATACTATACACAAAAACCCATTGCAAGATCATGGTAAAGCTTCCTCATCTGGCACAACGAATACCAATAACCAAGCCAACTGCATCCGTCCCGCCTACACTAATGGATGTCCTACCTACAAATATCCCGATGGTACCATTATTAACAATCTTCGCGTTGCTGATGAAGATGAATGTGTTAATACCATTTCCATTAAAAAAGCCCCAGAATGCAATGTGACAACGCGTAAAGGCAAGGTCACTATCCTAGGTCCTTTGACACGTCAGCCTAAGATCACCATACCTAGTCCATCCACCAGACAGTCAACACCCAAACCGGAGTTCAACATCATTAAGCAACTGAATAAAACACCTGCTCAAATATCCATTCTCGAACTACTCCGTATTTCACCTGCACACAAGGCCATCTTGGATAAAGTCCTACACCCAACCAACATGGATGTCAACCACTTTGAGACTATGGTCGGATACCTAAATTCACCTCATCACATCAACTTTTCGGACAACGACTATTCCTCACCCAAACCATCGCATAATGATGCCCTTCACATTGAGGTCTTTTTCCATAAGCATAAGGTTAGACGAATCCTAGTAGATGGTGGAGCAGGATTGAACATATGCTCTCTAAAATTGGTTAAGGCTCTTGGTTTCTCTGATGCATGTGTAGATGCTAGCAAGAGCATCGTCATCAAGGCATATGATGATGAAGAACGCGCTTCTAAAGGCGTCATTACAATTCCACTCCGAGTAGGACTAGTTATCATAGATACAACATGCCAGGGCCTAGATCGTGATATACACTACAACATCTTACTTGGTCGACCCTGGATTCATGCTCTAAAGGCCATTCCATCCACATACCACCAATGCCTAAAATTCCCTTTTGATGGTACTGAGATCACTATCCCAGGAGATCCTGATCCATTTCAATACTGCACAAATCTGCGAGCCACCGCTGAGCATCAGGTACCCATCAATTAGGAGGCCTCCACTTCCACTTCTTCCAAATATATTGACCCGTCCACACTCACAAAATCATCCATTCCATCAACTTCTACCACACCATCTTCCTCGGCCTCCATCCCAAGTAAAGACCTTCAGATCCAGGACCTAGGCTGTGGAGAGTTCAAATTGAATACGGCTTACTGTATTACCACAATACCAAAGCCACCCAAAGTCTATGGAAGACCGTTTTTTGCAATTGAGCCCAAAACAACTTTCAAGGTTCCACCGAAAAGTGTTTTTACATGGTGGGGTGATATGGGTAATGAAGTCATTATTGACATAGATAACTAGATCTACAAAGACCCAATAGAGTTATCTCCACTACCATTACATCTTTATGGCAAAGGTTATGATATATGCAAGGCCCTAGGTTTCTATGGCACAAGCGGCCTTGGAAAAAATAGTAATGGAAGAAGGGAACCTATTACCATGACTGCAAGACCAAAGAATATGGGGCTAGGGTTTGACCATTTCGGAACTAACGATCAATGTACCCTTGAACTTTCAAGTAAAGTTGTAACGACTACCGAAAGTGTTGAGACATGCGAAGAATCCCTTACCGGAACAGACTCAAATGAATGGGAATGGGGATCTGACCAAACTATCAGTGAATATGATATTGATGAACTATTCCGAGAACCTGGCCAACTTTCCTTTGAAGAACAATTCGGCCAGGAGTATAACATTGACCCTATTGACCGACATTCTAAAAATAAGGAATGGGTACGCATTCCTTGGAACCCAGAAGAACACAAGGTGTCATTGGCAATACCTGAATCATCCCACCCCATTCCTAAGCCCACCCATGAACCTAACCTACATGAGCCCATTATCCATGCCTCCGACGCTCCATCCACTAGTCATGATGCAGAAAGTTTTATCCCCTATTATGACTTTGAATTTGACTCATCCGACTCTAATATGGGCCATCCATTGCATATGACACGGAAGTTGAAATAAACAACTTTTCCTTCACACTTGAGGCTTCATTTGCCACACTTTCTGCATCATCCCCATCCTTTACCAACACCGATAATGGGATTTCACTTGTCTATCCACAACTGATCGACTCAGACCAACAAGAGCCGCTAGTAATGGACATGTTTCAGAATGATGAGGCCATAGCAGAATTCATGGGACTCAGAGAAGGCATACCATGGGGAGATCACAAAATAGGGTTTTCCATTGACCTAGATTGTACAGCTTACTTCGGGGAGACTGTGCAATCCTCCAGTCGCAAAAATACAAGGAATAAGACACAAAAAGAAATGTCTTTAGGTGAAAACCGCAAGGAACCTTCCGACGTGAAATAGTAAAAATAAAGGACGTATCCAAAGGTGAAAACCTCTTTGAGGCACCTAAGGATGGAGGATTGGACTTTCTTCCCGTAACACAGGAAAAATCAGCTATGCTCATTGAAGACACAATGGAAGTTAACATAGCCTTGCCAGAGAATCCCAAAATGATTCTCTTGGCCGCATCATTGTCAGAGGAATAAAAACCCGAATTTCAACAATTCTTCACAGACAAGAAAGTTAACTTCACATGGTCATATGCTGACATGCCAGGCCTTGATCCTGAATTGGTTCTGCATCATCTTCCTCTCATCCTAGGAATCAAACCAGTTAAGCAAAATTTGCGCAAGATGCATCCACAAATTGCACTCCTGGTAAAAGCTGAACTAAAGAAATTACTAGATGCAGGGTTTATAAGATCAATAGATTACGGGGATTGGATTTCCAACATTGTCCCAGTCACAAAGCCAAATGGACAAATCTGTATCTACACGGATTTCAAGGATCTGAACAAGGCTTGCCCCAAGGATGACTTCCCCCTACCAAACATAGACATGATTGTTGATCTCACAACAGGGTATGAGATGCTATCCCTCATGGATGGTTTCTCAGGATATAACCAAATTCGAATTGCCACAAAAGATCAGCATAAAACGGCATTCACTTGCCCATGGGGAATGTACTATTGGAATGTCATGCCTTTTGGCCTAAAGAATGCAGGAGCCACATACCAGAGGGCTATGACCACATTCTTCCATGACATGATGCATATCTTAATGGAAGATTATGTCGATGACCTATTGGCAAAATCCTTGACAAGGAAGGATCATCTCAGGGTCTTAGACAAAATTTTCAGATGGCTAGAAGAGTATAAGGTTCATTTGAACCCGAAGAAGTGTGTCTTTGGAGTCACTTCCGGCAAGCTGTTGGGCTACATAGTTTCACAAAGAGGCATTGAGGTTGATCCCACAAAAGTAAAAGCAATTCTAGATATGCCTTCGCCAAAAGGGATCAGTGAGTTGCGATCACTTCAAGGCAGATTGCATTCTATTCGCCGCTTCATCACACAATTGGCAGATAAGTGTCAACCATTTCAATATCTGCTAAGCAAAAACAATCCTTTTGTATGGACAGATAAATGCAACATAGCCTTTGACTAAATTAAAGAATATCTTTTGACACCACCAGTGTTAATATTGCCTATTGAGGGAAAACCATTGATCCTGTATGTCTCTGCAATGACAAATGCACTGGGGGCATTATTGGCACAAAATGACCATGAAGAAAAAGAAAGAGCCATCTTTTAAATCAGCCGCACATTAATTGGATATGAGCTCAACTACACAACCATTGAAAGAGCATGCCTTGTAGTTGTTTTTGCGGCGCAGAAACTAAGACACTATTTTCTAAGCCACCAAACACATTTGGTAGCTAAAATTGACCCACTAAAATATCTCTTGAGTCGTGCAGCATTAACAGGCCGTTTGGCCAAGTGGGTCATGATATTAAGCGAGTATGACATACAATATGTGGAGTGCAAAGCTATAAAAGGTCAAGTAATAGCAGATCAATTGGCATATGCACCAATTCAAGCAACTCATCCATTGGTTACTGATTTTCCTGATGAGTCTATCTTTCACATAGAACCTACATTACCATGGAAACTATACTTTGATGGATCCCACACCGGTCACAGTTCAGGAGCGGGCATATTATTTATCACACCACAAGGGGATTCCATTCCTAAATCATTTCGGATTGCTTTCCCTTGTACAAATAATATGGCAGAATACGAGGCATTGGTCACAGGTCTCAAGATAGCAATTAAATGAAAAATCTAGACATTGCTCATATTCGGAGATTCTCAGTTGGTCATCAACCAAGTCAATGATGACTATGACACAAAGGATGAGAAGTTACTTCCGTACAAGAGAATGGTGGACAGTTTCCTAATGTATTTCAAAATGATTTCATTTGAGCAAATCCCGAGAACACAGAATAAGGCGGTCGACGCAATGGCTACTATTGGATCTCTCCTAGACATCCCTAAGAATGTGTCACAATTTGAATTCTTAGTGGAACAGCTGTTGATGCCTGCATACGATATTCCAGAGTCAGAAATGGTGTGTGAGATTGTTGGTCCCAGTTTGCCTTGGTATCAGGACATATATGACTATCTTAAGTCCCAAACCCTCCCACCCAACCTATCTAACAACCAACGAAAATCCTTCATCCGAAAAGCAGCTAGACATACCATTGTTAGTGATACCTTATATCAGCGTGGCTTTGACAATACCCTTCTTCGCTGTCTCGACACTAATGAAGCCCAAACGACTTTACAAGAAGTACATGAGGGTATATGCGGATCTCATTCGAGTGGTCCAACCTTAGCTAGGAAAATCACCAGACTTGGGTACTACTGGCCAACATTAGAAAAAGATGCTCTCTAATTTGTTAGAACATGTCAGAAATGCCAGGTGCACAGTGATCTGATTCATGCACCTACATAGGAATTGAGACCTATCACTTCTCCATGGCCTTTTGCACAATGGGGACTCGACCTCGTGGGTAAAATCCATCCATCCTCTTCTAATGGCCATAAATTCATAATCACCGCCACTGAGTATTTTACTAAGTGGATTGAGGCTGTCCCTCTCACCTACATCACTGGAAAACAAATATCCAAGTTCATCCTAAATTACATCATTTGCTGGTATGGTGTCCCACAATCCATCATCACAGACAATGATAGTCCATTCAAAAATCAGGACATTCATGAACTCTGTGAGCGATTCCACATCCAACACCATTTTTCCACTCCATATTACCCACAAGGTAATGGCCAAGCTAAGGCGTCCAACAAAACAATTCTTCGCATTCTGAAAAAGATTGTCAATGATGCTGGCTGAGATTGGCACCTACAACTTAATCCTGCTTTATGGGCCTATCGTACCAGCATCCACACCCCCACTGGAGCCACTCCATTTTCCCTGGTCTATGGATCTGAGGCCATATTACCCATCGAGGTCGAAATTCCTTCTCTCCAAGTCTCTTTGAAAGGAATGATTGATGATGAAGAGTACAGACATACTCACCTACATGAATTAGAGATGCTACAAGAAAGAAGACAAAATGCCTTAAATCATCTGCAGGTATATCAAAACCGTCTTTTCCGAAGTTATAACAAAACAGTAATGGTGAGAAAGTTTGAAATCGGTGATTTGGTTCTCATGCAGAACCCTAGAAATCAGGTAGACCGTGAAAAGGTTGGTAAGTTTGAGGCTAATTGGCTTGGTCCTTATATCGTTACTGCCGCATTTGGTTCTGGAGCCTATCAGTTGGCCACACCTGACGAAGAACAGCTGACGGAACCTATCAACAGCTTGCATCTAAGAAAGTTCTACACATAGCATCAGAGAGCTTGGCTAAAAACCTACAAAATACAAAAATATCAAAAAAAATGAAATGAAATGAATTCATCCAATAGTGAAAACCTAGCAAACAGGTGCTTTGGATAAGTACCATGGTGAAAACCTGGCAAACAGGCGCCATGCGTAGTCGATCATTGCTTCACCATCTAATGTCACTCAAAATCAACCTTTATCCATTTGTCATAATCACAAAGGCCTGAAAAATTCATGACATCCATCCTAAGTCCTATCCATTCTGACCATGGTTAGCATTTGCTTGACATCGTCCCTTGCATATCCTAGCCTTTTGTCTGCCTATCTCCATATCATTGAACTTGGGCATTCCCCAACCTGTCTAGGGGCAAGACCTTTATCGTGCAACTGCAGTGGGTACCGCACATGATCCTGCATTCTTAAAAAGTCTTGAAAAAATCATAAAAATCTGAAAAATTCATGAAAAAAGACCTAAAAATTGAAAAGCATCCTGAGAAAATACAAAAACATCCAAATCATTGTCAAAATCCCAAAAACAGAGTCAAATTTAATAGTATCTTGTAAGTCCAGTCAGTCAGTCTTTGTCCCAATCCGAACTACGTTGTCTCTACGCATTTGCTACGTAGGGAAGATTCATCTTTGAATCCCCGAGACATTAGGTCAGTCTTTAGGTTTGTCAAAATAAAATCATGATTCAAACTTTTGTCCTTTGGACAATGTCACTGGTCATGTCGAACTATGAGGACTCTAAGTGCATGACGTAGGCAAGGCCATCAATCAATGAGCCCCCGAGGCCGCACTAGGTCAGTCCATTAGGGTTCATGGCACAACGTTTTCACACACGTCCAACTACCTTCAAATCAATCAAATCTTTCGTCAATCCCAGGCAAACAATCTATCAACCATCTGTTTCATCAGCAATTGCGGTCAATTCAACAATGGCTTGTAATCAATTTTATCAAGACAATTTAACCTGGTAAAGCTTTGTGTTCTTCTTTAGATGTGTCCTTCTGAAGAGCAACTCTCGTCATCTATTTATGCTTTTGGATGTGTCCTTCCTAAGCATTGTCCTCATCATCTGGCATTTTGATAGATTCTCCTAACTCCGAGAATTGATCTCCTGGATATCAACGTCATTCAAGATGTGTCCTTCCTGAATTTGATATAGCTCGACAGTTGGCAACCTTAATCTTGAAACACTTGGCAAATACTTGGCACTTGTCTTTGGCCTTTTCATCATGTTACTAGTTTTTCAGCAAGATCCCAACAACAGGATTTAGAGAAACAACGATGTCTCATGACGTTGTCTTGTCTTCTGACACTCATGTTACTAGTTTCTCAGTGATGTCTTGACTACGAGATTTAGAAAAACAACGATGTATCATGATGGTGGCATTATTTTGTTATTTTGGCAATCATGTTACTAGTTTCTCAAGGATGTCCTGGAAACAGGATTTAGAGAAGCAACGACATTTCATGGTTTGTTCTTGTCTTTTTCTGCTTGCGGTTGGTTATGACAAAAGATTGGGGCAATTGCGCTTTTAGTATGAGTCATGATCATCTTTGTCTGTGACTGCTTGTCTTACGTGATGGTACGACCTTGCACACCTTGGTTTATGTCATATCATGGTGTTTGTTGGCCATTACGATAATTTGCCCAATGATGATTAAAGAGCAATTAATATTAAAGTCCTATGGTAAATGTTGAAGGATTTGATCTAGAAACTAACATGCATCTCATATAGGCATTGCATCCATATCATCATCCATATCTTTTTCACTAATATTTCTTTCTCTTCATATTCTATTCTTCTCATTTCATTTCAAGAGCACACCCATGTTCTTGGAACCTGTCTGTCCTCCCGAGGGGGCATACCGCAACCCTCCTCGTCATTCTTCCTCATCCTATTTTGCATTGGTGCATACTTTTGACTTACTTTCTTTGCCACAATGCGACAGGCTGCATTATAACAAAGAGGGGAAAATGTAGACACATAAAAATGACCTAGACCTACAGGCTCTTTTTCTAACCCTAATTAGGACATTTTAATTATGTCCCTGACTCATTCTCAACTATTAATTAGATAATTCATAATTATTTAATTAATTCATATATGTTTATTCCTCATGATTATTAAATAAATAATATTGTAATTATTTATTTAATGCGTCACTAATTATCTAAATATCTTCCTATAATTAAATAAATTTATTAATTTATTCAACCCCTTTATGTCTTCCTAATCATTAAATAATTAATTTTACTTATTTATTTAATTATGTCACTAATTAGGCCCTCTTCTTCCTAAAATTAAATAAATTCTTATTTATTTAATCCCCCTTCCACTATAATTAAATAACTATATTTAATTATCTAATTATTCATTAGCCTCTTCTCTCCTAAATTAAATAAATTTTATTTATTTAATTTGGTCCACTCTCCTAAACTTTGAATTAAATTATTATATTTAATTTAAAAGGTCCCCTTTGTCACATTCCTCTAATAATTAAATAAATTTTATTATTTAATTAAAATAAGTCCCAGCACTTAAATTAAATAATTTTATTATTATTTAATTTCCCCTCTTTTATTGTGCTCATTTTAAATAAATATTATTTAAAATAAGTCCCCCTTTATAAATTCCCTCTTTTTAGTAAATAATTTAATTTAAATTATTTACTGTCACATGACCCCACCCTTTTTGAATTAAAATAGTTTTTAATTCAAAAAGTCAACATTCCCTCTTGATTTAAATTATTTTAAATAAATTATTTAATTCCCCAACGACTCTGTTTTCCATGCCCAGAATCTTTTGTCACATGCATTGTCAGCTATTGATTTAATTCTCTAATAAATCAATCTTGACCCTTTATTTCGAATCTGACCTAATGTTACCCTAACCCTAATTGTGGGTTGCTATATGGAATCTCGTCCATTGATTCTAGGGCACTTGCTAACTTTCAATCTTGGCCATTCACACAAAATTTCATCTTCTATAAAAGAGCAATTTTGGTCACATCTTGGATCCCTGGACACACATATTTGATCATCTCACTTAGGAATTATTATCATCTTGCACTTTCATACTTTTAGCATTGTTAAGTTTCATTTGGCATAGCATTTTAGATTTTATTTGACATAGATTAGACATTATAGATGCTTACTAGTTGCAGTAGGGCATTGTATTGCATTTAGGTTATTCAAATCCTTCAATATTTGCTTAGGGCTTGTCATTTCTATTGGCTTTCTCTTCACAAATCTGAGGGCAAACAACATATCCAACAAGTTAAGAAGGTATAATGGAGGTTAGTCATGGAGGATGAAGACAATCTATTAAGATTGTTCATCTATTCCTTTGCACTCTATTAGTACTTAGGGTTTTATATTTCTGCATATTACATTGCTTAAAACCATAGAAAAATCCCTTTGTTACAGTAACGCTAATAACCTTCAAATTCTATTAACACGTCAATTTAAATCATGCACTATTCCTAGTCATTCCTCTTGTAACTGCCAGTACTAATCACAACCAACAAGGACGCCAATTTTAACATGACTTTTTTTATTGACAAAGGTTTTTGCTACTACTATAGAATTTCTTGTGAGACATCAATTTTAACGTGACTTGTTTTTATTGATAAAGGTTTTTACTGCCACTGTAGAACATCTCTCGATGTAATTAGAAAATATATAATAATATGAATGACAATTAATATTATAATATAAGATTAGTTTTAATTATATTTAAAATGTAATAGCTAAGATTGAAATAAAAGATTGAGATTTAAATAATTGAGACATAGACATGAAATGCTTGAAAGGAATAAATATTTTAATTTTTTAGAATGCTATTATTCTTTATTTCTTTTATTAAATGATGCATTCTAATATACGATTCAAAACAAATATTTACTTGGGAATAACTATGATGCTAAAATAGAGATGTTTTGAGATTTTGTTACTAGAATAGATCATGCTCATAAATTGATATTCGGACTAGCCTGCCCATGCGGCCTAGACTAGTTGTTTTTGACATTTGGAATTCATTTACGTACATCTATTCTCACATCTCAAAAAAGAGTGGTGTTGAAAAGTATCTTTTGAGGCCAACAATAGACAAAAGAAAGAATGTAATTTTTCTTGATAGTAATCAAGCTTCATTTTTTATTTAGAAAGATCAAAAGCATGCCAATAAAAATGAAAAATATTGTTGCATTTAAGGTTAATGTAACTAGAACTGATCCAAGACAAAGACTAATGTAATTCCTCAATTTATTTAAGACTAAGATGATGCGACTATGAATGAAATAGACTAAATGTAGATACTTTGTAATGTGAATTGATAATTATAAATTACTTAAGATGCTATCCTTAAACACAACACAATATTTTGACATGCAAAGTGACAAGATAATTGTCACATTTTGAGAAAGATAGTAATGCAATTAAGCTATTTAGAATTCAAATTGGTATTATTAGGCTATGGTGTGACCTCATCTAAGGGATAACATTGAGGGCTTGGTCTAGTCCAATAAGGAAAAAGCCTATGGAAGTAGACAAATCCTTACTATTGTATTATTTTTTATACAACACATCTTGATTTCTAAGAAAAAGCAAGGCTATCATTCTTATGATTTTTCGAGTTTCTATAAATCAATAAGTTTCTCATAATACAGATTATCAATTGATTTTTTAATTATTTTTATTTCTACTTGTCTTTCTTCTAGCGTAGAAAGTTATTTTCTAGTTTTCCTTGTTTTAACTTATGTCATCATTATTTTATTTATGATATTATTTTTTAATTTGATATTTTAAATTAATTAGAATTTTTTAACTCATGTATGTATATGATACAAAAACAATAAATTTAAATCCAAATAAATCGAAGAAACTAATAAATTTGAAGTTATATTTAAATTAAAAAAAAAAAAAATCTACATCCACTTGATCATATTTTATCTAAATTATAATTTAATTTATTATTTTTCATGAATGAAAACTATACTAGAAATGAACTTTAGAACTCGAAAAGAGTGTAGCTCCATGAGGAATCAAAGAAATATATTTTTAATGCAATAGTGAAAGTGACTTCATATTTGTAATATAACTTTATTATCATCCCAAAGGACCTAGAGCACTTATAATTACCAAGTAAAGCTAAATTTAAAAATGTGCTCACATCCAAATTTGAGAGTCTAGAGAACTCAACCTTTATAAAGTTTGATTGATTTAATGATTTTGGGCTTTAGTAAAAGAATTGATAGACACCAGATTTCATATATTATGAGTTCAAAAATCTCAGAGAAGGTATGTGATATATTTGCACTTTTAAAAAAATTATATATTATATCAGACATTGAAGTTTAGTCAAATCAATAAGTGATTTGGAAGTATAACATTGTAAATTGTAAAGTATGTGTTAAAAATTTGAAAGAATAAATAATTTAATAAATTTTTTAATTCATGTTTTTTTTAAAATGACACATTAATTAAGTTTGCAAATTCATGAATTAAATCTATTATAAAATATTGTGATCTTTGTGGATTAAAATTTGATTGATTACATTATAAAATTGAAGTTATTCTCACAATTAATCTTGAAATATAAGTGCATGATTTTTTCAATTTAAAAAGATTTTAGAAGTAAAAAATAAAAATAAAGAACATTGGAAGCACGGTTGAGACACCTTTCCCAACAATCTCCCACTTTTTGAACACCTTACAAGAGAAAAGGGAGCAACAACACCATTATCTAATTACAAGCATTTCTTCTATGGAGGAGGCTCGGCCCTCCTCCATGTTTGGTGTTGTCTCCGTCCTCCAACGGTGTGTCTGGTCGCGGCTTAGGTGTTGGGTTCTACCAGTGGTTTATTCTAGGTCCTTCCGCATGAGTGTTCCTTGTTTTGGTGGTGGTGTTGATGGCTGGGGATACGGATCCTCTGGGATTCTCTAACTTGAATGCCTCCATTCCATCTCATAATCATGATCCCCCAAAATCATTTTGAGATATCGTTGCGGGTGTGAGAGGAAAGTTGCCAGTGGATGCTAAGTTTTCGCTTGGAGGGTCTGACAAGGAGCAAGAAAATGGTGAAGAAGCACAAGGTAAGCACCCCTTGCTTTCTCCCATGAAGTAAATTTTGGTTCCTAATAATGCGTTAAAAGAGGCAATTCTTGAAGAAGATAATAGACTAGTTAAAACGGCCATATTCTTTGTTGCCGTGGACCCTAATAGGGTTCTAGCGAGAAAGTATTTGGAGGAATGGTTTTCTAATGTTTGGGATAAAAGATTAGGGTTTCAGTTATACTATTTCCGTATGGTTCAAAAGGGATTATTTGTTATTTTCTTTAATAACCCTAAGTCTCGAATGGAGGTAACAAGGAAACAATTTTGGAATGTGGGCTCGGTGGTTTTTCGGGCTCTGGAATGGAATCCAGAGGCCGTGGAGGATGAGGTTCTTGCCCTCTCTTTCCCGCGTTGGCTAACTATCAAATAGGTTCCTCCTCGTTTGTGGAAATTTGTTTCGCTTCTGTTGGAACCCTATGGAAAGGTGATCAGAATTGATGATACCAGGTCTCCGCTCCCGCATTCGGATGCTCGGGTCCTAGTTTCTCTTTCTCCGGGTAAAGTTTTACCAGGGGCCATTGAAATTCAACTCAACACTGGAAGTATTTGTTGTGAAATTGAAACTCTCGGAGGACTCAATGCCTGCTATTTATGCAAGAGGGAAGGACATGTAAGAAGAAATTTCCCTCTTATTAGAAATAAATCAAATGGAAAAGCCACCACAGGTGGGATGAATAAAGATAATAATAGAAACTCTAAGCCGACCCCCAAAGGGGAGGCCCATGCAAAAAATAATGTGAGTAATTATGGGGACTCGACATAGTCTAGCCCCATCCTGCAACAACTTGATGAACGGTTTCCAAACCCTAGCACTAATAATTCACCAGGAGCTCTTGCTTTGCAAGGGGTAAGCTCGAACCTGGTAAAGAATAATGATGCAACCACTTACATTGAATGTAATTTTTCTTCTCTTCCCTCTGATCTGGAAAATAATGTAAGGGAGGGTAACAAACTGATTGAGGATTCCTCAAAAGGAATTGTGGTCTTTGTGCCCGAAATTCCAAGATTCTCAGGTAACTTGACAATAATACTAAATTAAATGCTCAACAACTTTCCCTTATAAAGTTGATGCAAAATAAGACTTTTAATGAGACTAATAATGTATATATTAAAGAAAAGAAAATGTACACTATTAACTCAAAAGTTTTTAAAGAATGTAATGTGAAGAATCTTCACTTAGAAGAGAACCTTCAGGATGAGGGCTGTAATTTGATTTCTCAAACTCCTAGGGCTGCAAACAAGTTGTTGGATAATAATGATGGATTTCAGGACTCTGATGTTCTCCAGGTTGAGGGACCTAAGGGAAGTAATAATGTTGGCCCGATCCCCCTCTCTGAGGGGGCCCTGGGGACTAAATATGTAGCTCCTAGAGCTTACAAAACAATATCTTTTGTGCTTGGGAATGAGAAAGTACACGAGATGGTGATCCCTAATATATCTGATAATCTCCCAAACTTTATTGATGGCCTGATGAGTTCAGATGGTTTTGCTTCTCAATCTGGCATGGATTCGGTAGTTGATTTTGGTCTGCTATCTACCAAGGATATCACTGATGGGGAGGAGAACCCCATGGAGGTTGTAGTAAGGAAGACTCAGAGATATAGGAAGAAAAAAGGTGTAGAAGCTAGTAAATCTGCTCTGGACAAGGATCTTGCCCAGCCTTAGAAGGATAAGAGGAAGAAACTTAGTGGGATCATCCCCCCTATTGCAAAGAGAGTGGAGGCTAAATCTAAAATTCCTAAATGCTTGGTCAATTTTAGGAGTGACAAAGGTCCGCCAGCCAGTGATCACAATTAATGGAGCTTAGGTGTATTTGTTGGAATGTTAGGGGACTTGAATCCCTTGATAGGAAACATGTGGTTAGGAGGTTCCTTGCTTAGAATAAGGAGAAATATGTTGTCTTGTTGCAAGAAGTTAAGGTGGTTGACTTCGCCCTGGAGACAAGTTTGAGGGTTATTTGGAAGGATGCTTCACAATTTGTTACTAATCATGATAAGGGTAAAGGAGGTGTTGCTCTCTTGGTTGCTAACACTTGGGCCCAATATGTGACCTGCTCTAGGTTCTCCCCTTGTAACAGAGCAGTTTGGGTGATTTTAAAGAAAGACTCAAGATGCTTTGGAGTTTGCTCGGTTTATGCTTCCAATGACTACCGAGAGAGGGTACTGCTATGGAACTGGCTTTATTCTCTGCAAGATGTCCCATGGATTATCGAAGGTAATTTCAATTTTGTGGAGAAGGATGAGGACAAATGGGGGGGTACAAGCTGGGAATGGAAGGGCAATGAAAGGTTCTACTAGCAGAGGATGAAGTCTAGACTTAGAATTGAAGATCCTATTGAAGGCCAAAAGAAGAGCACCCATGCAATATGGTTTACTTGGTGCAATGCTCAAAAAGGGGGTTAGAAGAATCTATTGCAGATTAGATAGATTTTATATTAGTAAGGACTTCCTCTCTGCTTCACTGATGAAAGATGGGTGCAAAATTGAGGTCTGCCCCTTCACTCTTTTAGACCATCATCCTATTAGGGCTTCCTTTTGCTTGAGGGATGGTTTGCCTAAGGCTGCCAGGTATAGTAACAATTTTTGTCTGAATACCAACCTCTTGAGGGATGTTGATTCTAAGAATGCTATCTTGTGTTTTAGAAAAATTAACAAATGGATGCTTAAGTCTATGTTTCCTATTGAGAGATGGGTTGCTAACACAGAAGGCTGGAAAATCCTCTTTCAAACCATTGGGAGGAAAAAAGCAAAGGATTGTAGTAGAAAGGAGGTCTTGCTTCAAGATAATCTTATCCAAGAAGAGCTTGAGTTGCAATCCAACCCTGCAAAATATGACCTTGTTGAAAAGTTGACTTTGGCTAAAGACTCTCTTAGAAGGCTCCAGAATAGCAGAATCAAAGGCCTTAAGGTCAGAGCTAAGATGAATTGGCTAGAAAATGGGGATAGAGGTTCCAAATTATTTTTTAGGTTCATTAAGGAAAAGCATGCTAGGGAACATATTGACTTCATTACTGTGAATGGTTCATTGGTGTCTAATCAGGATGAGATAAGGAATCACTTTTTTTAGTTCTACAAAGGGCTCTTCTCTTTAGATGAGGAGGGGAGAGACAATGTTCAAGCAAGGGAACACATCAAATGTCTTATCCCTAAAAAAATTAATGAGGACATGGTAGAAGAATTGGGGAAAGAGGAGTCACTTGAAGAAATTAAGAAGGCCATTTTATCTCTAAAGAATGATAAATCCCCCGGGGCTGATGGGCTTCTGACTGAATTCTACAAAACCTTCATGGAATAGATCTGTGAGGACCTTCTTCTTGTTTATAAGGAAGCCTTTGAGAAGGAATCTCTTGGCAGAAAAATTAACAAAGGAGTGATCAAGTTGATTCCTAAGGATGATGATAGATCTCTGGTCAAGAATTGGAGACCTATTACTCTTTTAAATTTGTCTTATAAGATTTTGGCCAAAATTCTGGCTGACAGGGTGGCCGGAATACTTCCTCTTATTATTAACTCTACTTAGACAGGTTTCATTAAAGGAAGGTATATTATGGAAAACCTGATCACTAGTTGGGAGGCCTTGAATTGGGCTAAAACTTCAAACCAAAAAGTTGCTATGATGCTCCTTGATTTTGAGAAGGCCTATGACAGGGTTGAATGGGATTTCTTGATGATGGTGTTGGAAGCTTTTGGTTTCCCTGGGGCCTTCTGTCATATGGTTAGAACTCTCTTCAATGATGCTTCTGCCCAGGTCGACGTTAATGGTGTACCCACTCAAGAGATCCCTTTGGAGCAATCCATTAGGCAAGGTTTGCCCTTGGCCCCAGTATTGTTTGTCATTGCCTTTGATGCCCTTCATTATTTTTTAAGGGAGAATGTTGTAATTCCAAGGGTAAGAGGAGTCAGATTACCAGATCATAATGAGCTTCTCAATCTCCAATTTGTTGATGATACTTCCATTCTGCTTGAGTTGGAAGAATGGAACTTTGCTAATTTAATGAAGAAATTGAATCTTTTCTGTTTAGCTTCAGGTGCAAAGCTTGCCCCATCTAAGTCTTGGTTGTTGGGTTGGACGGATCAACCCCCTAACTGGATTACTAAGTATGGAATTCAATGGGGAGGTCCTCATAAGTTGGTTAGATATCTTGGGATTCCCTTTGTTGTGGATCCAGACTTGAAGGAAATGTGGCTTTGGATTTGAGGTAAAATTGAGAAGAAGTTCTCCAAGTGGAATAGGCAATTCCTTTCTTTTGTTGGTAGGATTCAAATTTGTCAAAAGATTCTTTCTTCGTATAGTATCTACTTTGCTTCTGTGTGGTTTTTCAATTCTTATCAAATGAATGAGATTCAAAAAAGAATTAGGGCCTTTCTCTGGTCGGATGGGAAGGGCAAAAGAAAGAGGCATGTGGTTAATTGGGAGTGGTGTACCATTGATAAATGTAAAGGTGGTATTGGACTGAAAGATTTGAAGTTACAAGGGGTTGCTCTTGCTTCAAAGTGGATTCTTAGGTCTTTGGATGGTGGGGAGCCTTGGAAAGTGTTGATTCGACAAAATATTATTAGAGTTGTTCCCAAATGTGCTAAGTCTTGGAGGGCCTTTCCTATCAGTGATATTCTTTATAGTCAGGAGGTCATGTTACTTGCAGGTTCCAGTGTTTTTAGAACCATTTGAAAGGCTTGGGAGATGATGAAAGACCATCTTGACAATCATCAATTCATCAATGGGGATTTTGGAACTATTCAGTCTCATAGGTCGATCTGGTGGAACCTTCAACACAGAGGGAAACCTCTGGCTCTTATCCAAGGCTGCTCAAAAAAACGTTGGGCTTCTCTAGGTATCAGGCACTTTAGTGATATTCTGAAAGATGGAAAATTGAAGGGTTGGAATGAGTTGGTTCTTGAATTCAATCTTCCTCCCTCTAACTGGAGAACATACTCGGTCCTTAGAGAGGCCTGTAGTTGGATAAAATTTCCTGTGGTAACTAAAAATAATCCTGATCAATTTAAAGAATTCTAGTGGAAAAATGGTTCAAATATAAGGAAGACTAAAGCTAAAGAACTTTATACTATTCTAATAGGGCACATTGATCTAACTAATCACTTGAATCAAGTTTGGAAACAACAGTGGGATAAAACTCAATGGAAAAATATTTTCCAGAATAACTGGAGCAGACAAATTGAACCTAAATAAGCTTGTTTTAGATGGCTCCTTATTTTGCAGAAGCTTTCTTTTAAATGCAAATTTGATGATATCATAGTATGCAAGTTGTGTAGAGTTCCTGAAACTCTACTTCATATCTTTTTTGATTGCATCTTTGCTCAAGAATTTTGGAAATTATTTTGTAATGGGCTTGATATATGGACTTCTAGTGGCCAGCTGCTACCTGAGAAGATTTTGTTCATGCATAATTCTAAGATGGGGAAAACTGCAAAGCTTTTTTGGTTGTGTTTGTCTTCCATTCTTCTTTGGTTTATTTGGAAAGCAAGGAATGAAGATGTCTTTCAGAGGAGGAAAAGGTTGCTTACTGAGTCTTCTAGGAGACTCATATTTTATACCATTGCAATGCAGGTGTATATTACTATGGATATTTCAAAGGACAAATTTTGGACTTATCTAGAAAACGGTCAGGGTTCTATCAACATTATGGAAGCAAGGTTCAAGCATTTATGGCCAGAGGGACATCCTAGTGTAGATGTGTTTTTGAGGGCTCTCTAAGCCTTCCATCATGATTTTGCTGAGGGACAAAAAAGGGATGCTGTGAAGAGGAATCAGTATGACAGACCTTCATAGGAGGAAGTCTCAGTTGCTAATACCTTGGTGCTCCTTAGTGGTGGCCATGGTGTTGCTTAATTCACTTTGTGGATAGTTATTTTGTATATCCTTTTGATTTGTTGTTAGCTATTAATTTCCTATTCAGTTTTCTTTTGTGTATATTTTATACCAGAATTTTGGTGGATCTAATCTCTTTGTGGTGGGGTGATCATTGGAACTCTTTTGTCTGCTCCTAGATGGAGCCTGCTGGTATTTTGTAATGGGAATCCTTTTGGGACTAGAAGTTGGTTGCTTCTCTTTACTTTGTTGTATTGGGGGGGGCTGGGGTAGTTGTCTCTTGCTAGTACTATGCTTGATATGATGTGATACTCTCATAATTTTGTTCTGTATTTTTTGCTTACTCTATATTCAATATAAAAAAATAAAAATAAAGAATCAAAGTTAGAGGATTAAATTAATAGTGTGCAATCAAATAAGAAGGATAAATGTCATCCAAACTACTAAAACATAGATATAATCAACTACATGTACATAGGGCGCTAGGTTTTAATTCAATATATTACATATTTAAGTACACACTAGAAAATAGAGATGTGATGATAAATTCTAGAAGCGTGAGAGTGTCCTATTTGTATAGAGCTACTAAAAAAATTAGCATGCTCGACTATTCAAATATTTTGGTAAGAAAATTTATTAACTACATCATATATGTGGATTATATTAGGAATGCAGATTTAAAAAACCATAATAATTATGAACTAACAAGATTATTATAAATCAAGAGCTCTAAAATACTTCAAACAAAGAAAATATAAATAAAATATTTGGGTGATGCAAGATTGCCCAAAAAATAGATGCTCTTGCATCATGATATTCCTCGTTCATAGCTGATAATGCAAATTTCATCACAATTGTCATGTCCTCAATCAAAATCCCTTCACATTTCATGTCATGATTCAAATTAATATGGACTATCTCATGTTCAAATTTAATGAGCACAAAAGTTCATATTGTGTTCTTATATTCTTATAGTTTCAAAATTAGCATAAATGGACATGAATTATTTCTTATATGTCCTTCATGGCTCTATTGAATATCTTTATCATAAATTATTAACCATATCTTAAACCTGTTTATTTATATGCATGATTGCACTTATTTCTAGATTTCATATTTATGTAAGCCTTATGTAGAAATAACATTGGTCTATATGATTGGACTTGGCCTCAAATTTCATGTTCATTGATCTTTCTTTCAAAAGCACTTCCATGTTCATGGTTACAAGTTTCCTAACAAGGTAATCGATATTATTTGAATTTCACATTTATTTAAGCCATAAATTTGTTCCATCTGTCATGTTTTTTTATCTCTCATTCAAAGCCCTACACATTCTATATTTTATTTACCTTATGGCTGCTATCCCTTTTAAAATTATATTTTCTCAAGTTATATTTCAATGGTGGGAATATTAAATCAAAACCCTAAACATGTTTTGGATTTCATTTTAGTATAATCCTTGTGCTTTTTTCTTTTTTTTTTTGTTGATCTATGATAACTAGTTGATTATGACTTAAATCATAATTTCTCATAGCATACAAGGTGACCAAAGATATGCATCAAGCTCTCAATTAACCTATTATCTTGGTCTTCACCTCTCCTCTATTCTCCTATTGCCATTAATCTTACATCCTAGGTGATATGTGTCATAATCATGCCAGTTGCATGTTATCTTTTTATTTTAGTTGAGATCAAACCTTTTCATTTTAACCCTTAATATTCCCCACTATATAATTAAGGTGATGCATCATTTTTCAATCATCATGGTGACCCATCACCCAATTTTTTACCTTACACCTTCATCAACTCCCCATTGTCCCACTACCATAGATTTCATAACAAATAAATATGCATCATTGATCATGGTGAGGAATTAACAAATCAATGATAAGGTAATCCATTTGATCCCCCTTGGAGCTAATTTATTAATACCTTATAGTCCATGTGTGTGCTATTTCTTATGTGGCCAATATAATCAATGGGAATTTATTTCCATGCGTCATTTGTCTTATTAATTGCATAAATATTGATCATGTTATTTTTTTTCATTTAGGTATGTTGAATGCTCCAAGGATATTTAAGTGTGACATGGTTGGTTCTACTTGGTCAAAATTCATTGATCAAGCTATGAGCATACAACTTGCCACCCTTCTCATTATCCTATGACTCTAGATCTTAATACCATGTAATGAGAATTATTGGTCATGAAAAAAAATTAACATGTTGGTATAATATTCTTAGTTGTGTCCTATGTGAGTGCATGTGTGTATTCACATTATGGAAGGGTTGAATCAAAAGCCTCCAAGTGTCCCATTAGCTATGTCAATATGGTGGGCCGATGTCTTTTATCCACATGTGCAAAAATTAATACACATCAAAGCTTGAAGATGACATGGTGCAATTCTATTGGAATGCAACCCATTAGCTAAGCTCTTAGCCAACAAATTCAATCCTTATTTTCATCTGAACACTTTGATCTTAGGTTTGATCAACTTTTTCCATTGATCCTAGCCATTATTTAGTGCATGCAATAAACTTAAGCCCGCCACTTTTTCATTTCATGATGCATTGTCTTCCTATGAGAAGAGCATGTATGATTTTGAACTTATCACCTATCCACATTGCAAAGGTGAAAGCATATAAGTGTAAAATAAAATATACCATTGAGATTTTTGTATACTATTTTTTGTCAACCTAGGTGTTGAAATAATTAGTTATTATGCTTTGAAATTAGCAAAATGATAATGACTCAAATATGAGAGTTGATCACAATCTAATAAAATATATAGTAATTTTCTTAGTTAAATAGTGCACAATGTTGGAAATGTGTTGGATACTTTTCATGTTTTATAGTTACATGATAGAAAAAGAAATGGGTGCTTTTATAGTTTTTTTTTAATTTTCACCTATAGTTTTAAACTAACATTGAAATTGTAAAACCACTTTTGATGTGTCTATTAGTAATTGCATATGCATAAGGGTTGAGTAAAAGGTGTATTATAATATTGTGAATGATTGAGTTTTTATGCAATAGTGAAGAAGGTTATTGCATTAGACTTTTTACTCAAAAAATATTTTTGAATGAAATATTGTGTATTGTATGTTTGATCACTTTAGTTCTATTGAACTTTCAAATTTTATGTACATTATTTCTATTATACAAATTTACCAAGCTTCTTTTTCCTACACATTTTTCTACATAATAAACTTTATGATAGAGAAAAAAAAAAATTCTGCACACTTCTCTCCATATTATATCTTTAAATATTATGACCAAAAAACAAAATACACTTTATTAATTGAACAATCATTTTTTAAAAACCAAACAAATACAACAATAGCCTACCTAAGCAAGATCTAATAATAAGCAGTCGGAATCAAAAAATTGTAAGCATGCAGATCATATCATTTTAGTAGTGCAAATAATCTCATTACTGAACACAGTTACATCAATTTCATTTTCATATAAACAAAAAAATGATACAGAAGGCTAGGCTAATGGCTGCATGCAGCTTGTGCCTTGAATCTCTTGCTTATATATGTTATCATGGTATTGATCTTTACATTTTTTCAGCTACATCAAATTTCTCAGCATCAACAGATCCACTAATCTGCTTAACTCTCAAACGCCCAATCAGTCCAGAAACCGAAAACTGTAATGACAATGTACAACCCAGTTGGGCAGCCACGGGGCCAGAAATAATGTCTGCAATCCCAGTTCAACTTAAACGCCAAGAACAAGGCCACTGGTGTCCCCCCCAAGAAAAAGATCCGAGATTAATTCTAGTGCGAGCACCTGGTCTTGCATTGCCGAGCAGATCCGGTAGTCTGGGGGCAGTTCCCCAGCTCGCAGAGGCCTATGATTGGTAGAACTGCGGTAGTCAACGACAACACTCCTCGGGCTTGGGTGAACGCGCGCGCGGTCCAAAGAGTTTCCCACGTCACGTTCATGATGGTCACCAGACCGCGGATCCCAGAGCGACCATGTCGCGTTTCTCGTCCACTCAGGGCAGCGGGCTCCGAGCTCATTTTCCACACTTGTGGGGACAGATGACCCCAAGAGCCATGGGAAACGAAGGCAGGTAACCGGCTGAGAGCGTCACCATCTCGTTCCACCACCATTCGAGGCAGACGGGAGAGCAGATCGGAAGAGCGAAGTGGAGCAGCGCCAGGCACTCCCCCGACCACCCCACCCGCTGTTCGGTCAATTTTGAATTCAGAATGCTGGATAGACAATATATAAATATTTAAATATCATTTTGTTTAATAATCAAATAATCAATAATAATTTTACAAATTATAAGTCTATGTAAAAAAATATTAAATCCAAAAATGACTTTGAATAAACTCTAATTGCTGAAAAAAACAATTCAATGTCCCAAAAAATTAGCAAAAATCTTTGTGGATTTCATCAACCATCTTCAAAAATCTTCATAGATTTCATCAACAATCTTCATCTTTTGAAGATTCTCCGTCTCGATACCACTGATGATCTCATATTATATGAAGACGGAGAATCCTCAAAAGAAGAAGATGGCTGACGAAAGTAGAAAATCTGCACAACTCCCTGTCAGATTTGTTAAACATCTTCGTTTTAGAGGATTCTCCATCTCCAAGCAATTGATTATCTATTTTGGAGGATTCAATTGATTATCTATTTTGCAAGGAGAATCCTCACGAAACTAGCGAGGAGTTGCGCAGATTTCTGCAGTCGTCGGCTTTAGTGAAGTTCTGCTCCTCATGGCCTAACTCTGCAGCGTCCCTGCTTATATAGAGGAAACGAAGCAGGGCCACAGGGTCTTTTCACACAGACAAACAGGCCAGTAGACGACCATAATCATTTCACTATTATGAGAAGGAAGAAGAAGTGAGAGACCATGAGTATTGTCACTGCCTGGTGCTGACTACGATTATCTACGGAAAATATATAACAGTGTTTATCACGCGTAAAATCCCTTTCTTCCTCGAATGCTGTAGAAAGCACGACAACCAACAGAATTTTATTTAACTTCCCCACCAAGTAACGACCATGCAATTTGACGGATGAATACAGTCAATGGCGCCTCTGCTTTGTCATGCGATCTCCACACCTTTGTCCGGTGCCCCTAAATCAATCAGGGGCTTCAATTTGAAGGTCGACCCTGCCTGTCAAGCAAATTTTCAGTTGCCTTGGAATGCTAAGCCGCGGGGAAAGTATATTTATATTGACGCTCTGCCTAAAATCTCCTCCCCCAAGTTGAAAATCTTTCCAAATTTTAAATTACGTCAATACGACCATACAGCCGTCAAATGTAACCGCAGCCAGACTCCAAGGAAATTTACTGGTTGCCACCTGTCGGGGATAAGTTAATTTATGTCGGACACGGCTCAATAATGACTATAAGCACGCGTTGTTTAGACAATACCACACCTTTGCTTCCGTGTATTTGTCGCCCGTTGTAAAAACAGGACTGTTGCAGCAACCGTGCTGATTCATTCCAAAACTTCTGGAACAACTCTGCGCCATCCAGCCAGTGGTCCCAGGGAGATTTCGAAATAGTTGCTTCAAAAGAAATGCCCCCTCTAAAGCTAATTTTAGTACGGTACGTTCTTCCTTTTAATATAGTTTT